>JAJEKV010000002.1:21873725-22327924 GCA_021234155.1 Isoetes taiwanensis | reverse complement strand
TTCCAAATCCTTCTCCCAAAAATAAAGTGCAATATTCTCGGCCCCTGGCATGACTTCCATTAATTCCCAAGCATCCCTTCATGATCATTTGTCCCGAGGCCTATGCCAACCGCCTCAGCATCACTCAGCCAGCCGGCAATCATCAGAACCCCAATGATCTACCGATGGATATATCCCACAGCCCAAATCAAAAGCCCACTGCATATATAGCCCATCCACTAAACCCCAAATTGACGGTCTTGCCCACGCAGATTCGCCGGTATTCCACCTCCCCACACGCCTGCGAGCCACGGAGGGGGTGATTGGTCAAGCGAATCTAGGTCGTGGGGGTGGTAGAATAGGACAATCTTTTTACATTTTCTCAGGGCACGATTCCCAAGAATTGGAATTCATGGGTCTATAAGGTCTTTTTTGGACATTTTTTGTGCCGTGGCATATTTACTGGGGCAACATGGTGAGGTGGGTCAAATTCTTGGAAAATGGCACTTTGATTTTTGGCTAAAAAGGTGAATCAATGGTGACCGGACATGATGAAATTAGATGACTTGGCATAATGAAGGATGATGTGGCAAGGTCAAACATGGCTTTCAGCTTCAAGTGGGATTTTCTAAATTTCCAACACCCTTTGATATTTTTGATGAGGTGGCATGATTTTGGACCCAAGTGGCAAAGATATAAACCAAAGTTGGATGACAAGCATTTCAGGAGCAAGGTGGCCATCCTAGGTGGCATTTTGACTCTTGATGACGGGCAAGGGTATTTTTTGGAAAGTGTGCCTTTGACTTTCTATTTTGACTTTCACTTGACTTTTCGGACGCCTTTTGGCACTTTTGATGATGACTAGGGATGCCACTTGGCAAAGGTATAGATTTTTTGGCATTTTGGGATTTTAGGGCATCTTTGTAAGCATACTCAAGAAGCTTATAGGGGAAATTCAAGGAGAAATGGGATCGGGCTCGCAACTGGGAAAAATCAAGGATGGCTAATTTTGGCTAAAGGATTTTGGCGTGGGTACTCACCGCCTAGATTCTCTTCAGCCCGACATCTTCCTTAATAGCTCCCTCCAATACTTAGAATTTTCTTCTTCATATCTTCTCTCCTTTCTTTCTCTCATGTTGCCACTTCAAGGGGCAAATATCTTTTGCCCAAAGAAAATGGTTGGTCCCCAAATTTTGAAACCGTTAAAAACCGGAAGATCCGATCCTCAATTATCCTCGTTTCGGAATATCGTAGCTTTAGAATGCAAAGATAAAAGCATTCCCTCTAAAAGTGCAAATATATGAGAGTGAATGCCAAATCAATGCATCTCCTGCTTCTCAGATAATATAAGGTTTTGAGGTCTTCATGAATGGAAAATGGTGCCGTAATAGGAAACCGGATAGAACTATGTGTACTTCTACATTTTTGGTGATGACTCGCGAACTTTGAACACAAAGAAAGCAACTTTTGAACATTTATAACCCTGTAGGGTTCTGCTAATATGTTCTTTTGACTTCCCATAAGTGTCGGAACTTGGGACGCCAAAAAATCAAGTCAGCTGATCTTGGGTGAATAAAACTCTGATGTCTTTGGGGTTTCAAATTTTACCCATTTTGTAGGAGTCTTGAAGAAATGACTTGGTAGATGGAGATGGAATAAAATATGGAGCTGGGTGCGCACACATTCTAGAAGACAATGGTCCTCAAGCAATTTGCCCAAAGAAAAAAATTTGGTGGTGGTATAAAGTCGGCTAATGGGGTAAAGGATGATCCCTAAATGACATGAAATAGAGAGTTAGGAGATCGCTTTTATGATGCAATGGATGAATAGCAGCCTCAGAGTCGATGAATAAAAGTGGGAGCGGGGCGCTTCTATATGAATGGGAGGCCAATAAATGAAAAATGAATGGTATGGAAGACTAGGATGGTCTCAAGAACGACATGATGACTCGACAGTACTTCAATCCTCGGCATTCATCACAAGATGTTCACAAACCTGCTCATGATGATTTGAGTTCCTCGATATGAGCACAACTTAGAAGCAATGGTTTTTCCGTCGGCTTTAAACGGGTAACGTAACCATCGAACCCGAGAAAATGACAATGTTAAAGATCAAAACGAGTTTTTCTTTTCAAATTTCTTCTTTTTATTGTTTCTCCCATAGTGTTTAAAGCAAATTTATATTCAGGAACAATTTCAACTACTTCAACCTTTTAATTACCTACAACTATATCAACTAGCATTGATATTGACTATTAGAGGGATTGATCAGACTAGTAATATGAGTTTACTTCCACATGTGAAGAAAATGACAATGGACTCTTTCCAATTTGGTGCAAACTTTACCTAGAGTGGGATCTTTGCTTCTAGCTAACTTAAGCGCCAAATCACCAACCCGATAGTTGACTTTCACCGCCATTGGTCAAATTTCTTTCTTGATTTTCACTTTGTGTTCCTGCTATCACCGTAGAGTCTTATCTTCAGTTCCTCAAGGGCTAGCAGACCGCCGTAGCCCGCACTGCATAGCATCCTCTTTCACTTTTGACTGTATTTTGCATCAGCCCTATTTAAAAGTACCGCTAACTCAAAGGGTAGAATGACACCAGTATCATACACAATGTAGGGCAGAGTGTTTCTTTTTATAGCCACTTTTATAAGTGCGGTTCTCAGAAATCAAAGGGCATAGATCAACTTGTATGCCGCCTCTTGGAAATCTATCTACTGCCTTTCCATAATGGATATCGAGTTTTATCGCGGACTCGGCCTCGCCATTTCCCAGGGTAGTAAGCGTATCCTTTATGTCTTATCTCAAGCAATTGGGTAAGCTGGTTCATTACTTCATTCATAAAGCCATGCTCAGTCGTAAAACAATCTCAATGGTACTCCAAACCTAGCACATATACACGTAAAGAGAAACTTGTCAGGTATCCGTGATCGCACTTGTCAATGGAGTTGCTTCACCCCATTTTAAGAAGAAGTCTCAGAGCAACTAGGATGTATTCCATGTCCGCGAGGAAGATGGGTGTATAGGACCAACATACCCAATCCCCAAACAAGAAATGGGCCGTGGGCCATTAATAGAAAGGGGAGGTACTCCTTCAGCGGCTTATCGGCATAGTGCTTTTGACAATGTAATCAACTCAAGACGCATCTTTGACATCATGATGAAAGTGTAGGCCAATATATCCGTGAACTTAGAATTTTCTTTTTTGGTCAGGACATCCATAGAATAGTGTCCACCACAGCCAGAGGTCATGAGCATGTCTTAGAGCTTGTACCGCTCTTCTTCACCACCTCAACAAAAACTGGTGGAAGGCATCTTTCCTACATAAAAACGCCCTCAAACTGCCACACATATGTTAGACATCTCTTTTCCTAAACTTAACTTTCTGATGGTGAAAATGTAAGGTGGACCCCTTTGATGTTTTAGATAATTGACAATGGGTTGCATCCAAGACCAAGCTCCTAACTAAATGACATACTTTCCTCGCTTGATCCTCTTCGTGAGGTCAAATCATATTTGTAGAAGGCATAGGGTAGTGAAACTACCGGATCCTTTCAAGCGGCAAGGTGGACTTCAATGGCAAAGTCTTGAAGCATGGCGCCTACCTATAGAACTTGGTCTTCGTGGCTTTCATACTCATACAACATTGGAAGAGGATTGCCCCTTCATATGGTGATTCTCCTGAATTCGAGCTTTACCTAAGATGGGGAATTATGGTCAAAAAATATTAGGCGCCAGCTGTAATTTCTCTAGGACTCCTGGTAATTCACCTCCTGCGGTTCTAATCAATCGCTTCAAGATAGTTTGGGGCACTTTGCTCTAAATAAGGCTAATTCCATGTTAAAATGATGTAACTGCTATAACTTCTGGAAATCTTCGACTTGGTTTAGGGGCAAGAAGGGTTACCTCTTGTTGAGCCTTTCCTTTGATCAATTCCAAATGCCCTTGGCAATCTTCATTCCACTAACTGAACCTTTTTGACTTGTATTTTTGGATACATACCCTACTTTGGTGAGCTTGGTGATAGTCTCAAAATGTGAGAGAAGTTGGGGGATGATCCTCGCCTTGAAGTGTACCAACAAAACCTTTTGATCCGCTTCAATGTTTTAGGTAATCGGAGTAAGTTCTAGAACTATTGGGTCGTACTTTGTCTCTATAAAAGAATCAACTCCTTCTTCCTCGACATCTCGATGGCCTAACAAAGACACCTTTGTCGGGCCATCAAAACAAAATTATCTCTTTGGATTTAAGTTCACACCATCGATCTCGGGCATTGTAAAGAAAAGATATGCTGAGAGATTGTTTGAGATGACTTCCCCAAAGAGGTGGCCAGAGTCAAATCATCCGTGAAAAGCTCCCCGAATTTTGGGGAGATAATGACTCAAAAATATTGTTCATTGCCCATCCAAAGGTTGTGGGCATTTTTCAAGCCAAATGGCATTCTTTAGCATCATATAAGTTCCCCAAGGTGTAATGAAGGCTTTGGTCAGGATGATCAACTTCTATTTGGTTGAAACCAGAGAAGCCATCCATAAGAGAATAGACTTCTTTCCACTCAGTGGTATGCAAAACTTCTTTCTAGAAACGGTAGGGGTAGCAATCTTGATTGTAACCTTATTGATATCTCTATAATCATCACAAATTCTAAGTTGGCCAAATTCATTGATGACAGGATAACGATTGACCGATCTTGGCTGACCGAGCGGGATTTCGTCCTTCCGGATTTCATTAATCGACTGCCTTTTTCACTCGAGCGTAATTCTTTATCTGAATCCTCCTGAATTCTGAGCTGACCAACTTCGTGGTTCTCGCTTTCAATATTCGATACAATGACTGTTTCGCTGTTTCCTCTATCCCTATAGTTAGAATTAAGCAAGTTCCAGGAGGTTCAGCTCTTTTCTTCCCCGAAGGCCTTCAGCTGCAATCCAATATGGTACCTTTTAAATACTGCCTACTTCACTATTCAAATGCCTAGGATATGCTCATAGTCCGTGCCTCAAATTGTCTAACGCCCCAAACCTCTTCTTTAAGTTGTACTAACTCTTTAATGCTTATTTGGTATATTCTTTGACTTGATTGCACACGAAATGAGTCCCTCTTTATTCGGGCCTTGATTCCCATCATGTAAGCTTCTTGAGACCCCGGCAATCAGCTTGATACCGCCTCATTGAGGTTACATTTTTGTGAATTCTTGTCGCTTTTAGGCCACTTGCCAAAGCCTTCGGTTTTAATGATGGCAAGCAAAGACGCTAGGCTCAACTTCCTCAAGCATAACCGCCATCAAAGAACAATGTATGAGTATGCTCATCGCTTTGCTCTTCTTCTTCCAAAAGTGGATCTACATAGATGTTGTGCCACACCTACATCTTTATAAATTAGTGCATCATCAATTGAAAAGGCAAATTCTTCTTGAGTTTACCTTCCGTTGTAGAGTGTGACTTCTTTGCTTACCATCTCTGGCAGGCCAGGCATTTACCTCCTCCCCAACTGCTTTGCGTAAAACCACCAGCCATTTCCCGGCCTAAAAAGAAGGTCATAGCCGCCAATCTCGAGAAGGAAATCAGATTACAACAAAGTCTGTGGTCATCTTGATGCCCCCTACATCCGGCCAAGACATCATTAATCCACTTTGGTTGTACACTCTCATTAGCAAAAAGATTTTAGAATAATTGGGGTCATAGAAGTGATTTTAACTCTAAAGAGTCCATAATATGTAAAGGCATGATATTTATAAATTCTAGCCTCCATCCAAGATGACTTTAGAGAGTGTTTACCTTCTCACTTGAGCTTCACATGAATATACCGTGGTCTTTCCCCAACTCTAGAAATGTTCAGGACAATAGGTTCTCAATTTCTCCTCTATAAGTGTTTTTGACATTTATAGGAAGGTGCTATTCTTAACAAGGTCAAAACATCTAGGTGACTCTAAGAGACTTCAACACCGGGTCAACTTCACCTAACACAAAGAAGCCTCATGGCTCTTTGAGGTGAAACCGCTCAGAATCACAGAGGGCGCAGGAGTTATGCTATTTCTAGGCATGTTGGCTTGCCGAGGTCCTGGATCTTAGGCTATAGGGAGTACCGCCACCAAGACCTCTTCGCTCATCACCTCCTTCTAACAATCGGTGAAACAAAGATGAGAAGAGTGATGCATCCACAGCCTTACCTTTATTCAACATATACTCTTTGGATCCCCGCACTGCCTTCATAATGGCCTCAAGCTACAATATGAACAATACTGTGGCACCTCTCAATAGTGTGTGGCTCCTTCTATCACATCTAGGGCAAGGCTTGACCGAAGAACTACTTTCTCGAATGGCCTCGATTTACGTAAGAGGGTACAATGTGTTTTCTACTTTGTGTAGAATCAAGACTTGAAATCGGATCATCCTCATCATCCTCGGTGTCGGAGCCTTCTTGAGCTCGAGAGTTGCTTGGTACCCATAAGTGTCTCAAGTAGCCTCGCATGTTCGCTTCGTAATTTTAAGGTTAAGAGGCTTGCAACTTCTTAGAAATCTCTTCTCTCTCATATATCTTCTTCAAAAGAATTTTTCTTCTTCTCAATCGCACACACAAAATTCATAGCTAGTCTCTAAATCATTTAAATAATCAAGATCAACGCAAGGCTCTCAAAAGTAGAAAATGCAGCCCTTAGCCCGCCGATCTCAATTGCTTTGGAAAATACTCCTTGGTAATGTTCCCAAACGCTGTTGTTGATGTATTTTCATTAACTTTCAGAAACGAGGTCCGAACTTCAAACCATGCAAGAAAGCAAAGGATCAAATGCAAAGGAGGATTATCTACACCCTTTGACTCACACTTCTTTATCACATGCTCCAAATCTATCAACATAAGCTTCTAAGCAAGCTTTCATCACTTCTAATAGAAAGAGAATGCAAATTGCTGAAGCAAAAGCTCGTGGAGTCACGATTTCGCCAAAACCCTATCAATGAATCAAGCCTCATCTCTTCAAATGTGTGAACACCATAAATCTTTCTTTGAGTGTTAAACCATTTAGTAGCAAGATCATCGATAAAAGAAAGCTTGAACAATCTTTTAACTTAGTCATAAATTTAGGAGCATGATTCCTAAAATAATCATCAAATGAGCGAAATACCTCCGTGGGTTTTTCTCATTACAAAGAGGCCGGAAGGAGGCTGCCTCCAACCGGAAGATAGGGTCGCGATAGCTGCTCTGAGGTGCCGCCGCCGGCCACGCTGCCGCCGCCGCCAACCCGTGCCCGTGAGGCATATCTTCAAAGATGGCTAGGCTCTCCATCACCATCCATATTCCGTACCTCGCCTTGGGTGCTCACCTCATGAGGGCTCTCAAGTTTTTGCAAGAGTTTTTTAGAGAACTCTTTAGGACCCAAAAGATGCGTTGCCTTCGCCGTAATCCTTGCAACCGGTGGATGCACAAATTTCTCAAATTGTGGATTTCCTAAAAGATACTCTTTGCCAAATTGCGGTTTAGGGGCGAGAGCCGTGCTGCGTGGTGAGGGGATGTGAAAAGATGAGAAAAAGAGGTGCAAATGAGGAAATAAGGTGATAAGTGTGAATGCGTATGACTGGATGTTTTCTCAGAACAAAGTGGTGACAATGATTGAAGAAAAAACTGGGATGCAAATAAACTTCCTTTGAATGCAAATGAAATATTTGAGCAAAAAATCCGGGCAATAGCCATTTGTTTAGCTAGCAGATAATATCGATAACTTGAATTGATTCTCAACTCATTTGTTGATCAAGATTGGTGTGGGAAATTCGGCAAAGTTCGCCGTGAAGTGGATCTGCACATAAAAATGGGAAAACTTAATTTTTGAAAAACCGTGAACTCCGTTGAAGAAAGGGGAAACAATTCATGATTGCTCAAGAAAACTTTTCTCGCATTATCTTGTAGAACATAATACACCGTCGTAATCCATTTGATCACTAAATAGAATTTGTATCAACTTCAAAAATCTTGGCTTTCAAGAACAAGGGCGGGTTTCTAATCAAAAAATCTCCTCTCCTGGTGTGGAATACGGCTCGATCATCTTTTATAGACCTGTGTCAGGGTAGTTAGAGCTCCAATTTGTTTGCATATGGCCACGAACTCTTCTTTTCCCAAAAAATAGCAATATTCTCGTTTCTTGGCATGATCTCCATTACTCCGCATCCTCTTCATGGATTCGACATTGGTTCCGCAGGTGATTATGATCAGCGAATCGCTTCCGCATCACTCAAAGGCGCCGAAGCCGAATCATAGAACCCTAATGGATCTTGGCCGATTTCTTCGCTGATTACATTCCCACAGCCTAAATCGTAAAAAGTCACTGCATATATAGCTCGATCCACTGAACTTTAAATTGACGCAGTCTTGGCTCCACGGGGATTCGGCATTCCACCGCCTCACACGGTGAGCCACGGGAGGGGGTGATCGGGTCGAAAAGGAATCTAGGTCGTGTGGGGTGGTAGAACAGGGACAATCTTTTACATTTTCTCAAAGGGCACTCCATTCCAAGAATTTGGAATTCAAGGGGGACCATATAAGGTCTTTTTGAAATTTTTGTGCCAGTGGCATATTTTCATCGGGGCAACATGGTGAGGTGGTCAAATTTTGGAAATGGCACTTTGATTTTTGGCTAAAAAAAAGGTGAATCAATGGTGACTGACATGATGAAATGATGACTTTGGCATAATGAAGGATGATGTGGCAAGGTCAAACATGGCTTTCGGGCTTCTGGTGGATTTTCGAATTTTTAAATACCCCTTTGATATTTTTGATGAGGTGGCATGATTTTGACCCAAGTGGCAAAGATATAACCAAAGTTGGATGACAAAAAGATTTTTGTGAGCAAGGTGGCCATCCTAGTGGCATTTCTTCTTGACTTTGATGACGTGGCAAGGGTATTTTTGAAAGTGTGCCTTTGACTTCTGACATTTTGACTTTCACTTTGACTTTTTGACATCTTTGGCACTTTTGGATGATGACTAGATGCCACTTTGGCAAAGGTATAGATTTTTTGGCATTTTGGGATTTTAGGCATCTTTAGAAGCATATTTGGCTAGCTTATAGGGGAAATTCAAGGAGAAATGGGAGATAGGCTCAAAAAACTGAAAAATCAAGGATGGCTAATTTTGGCTAAAGGATTTTAAGTGGTACTCATCCGCCCAGATTCTCTTCAAATTTCGACATCTTTCCTTAATAGCTCCTCCAATACTTAGAATTTCTTCATATCTTCCTTTCTTCTTCTTCTCATGTTGTTATTAAAGGCAACACTTGGTTCAAGTATTAAAACCCAATGCTGCTTAATTTTATACGATTTTGGTTTGCTCGCATCGCTTATGTCCATATTCCTCCCCGAAGAGAGTAAAATGATGAGATTTTGCTAAGGAAGCTTATTAGATACGCCATAATGCCAAAATATATCAATTGGGGATCGCCTTTCCATTTTCATTTACTTATGCTTCATTCTATTGATGAAATCATGTTCGCCGCCGCCTCGCTTCCTATTATCGTGACCGGGCTTTCGTTCTTTGATGTCCTTTGACTTTGTTCATAATTTTGCTAATATTGATGAGGAAGACGGCTTGGTCTTAATGAGATTATTCATGAGGTTGCTCATGATGATGTTATTGCACATCGAGCATGAAAGCCGACAATGGATGTTAGAATATCTCGACCGATGATCCAATTTCTATGGAGGATGCTCTAACATTAGAACATTTGGACAAGAGGACTTGGTTTTTGGATTCCTTTCTAGTGTGAATGATTTGAATATTTACTTCAAAAGGAGAAGGGTCTTATTATGTTTTCATTGCCTCATATGTCGAGCGATACATTTTTTGTTTGCAATGATTTACCCTACTACATCACATGAAAGTTTTATTATCCGCGCTTTGAACCGGTAGACTTGGTGCAATCTCACTCATGCACATATATCTTCAAGGCGCAATGATTTACCCTACTTACATCACATGAAAGTTTTAATGCTCTACGACTTTGGTATTGGACTTACGTTGCAATTCACTCATGCATATATCTCTGCGCTCATTGAAAAAGTTTGGCCTCCTTGAAGCAAAATCGGAAAAGTACTCCTCTTGTTGCTAGTTCTAGATATTTCAAACTTTCTCAAAAACAAAGTCCTTAATCGATGAAGAAAAGATTGCAAATGAAAAAATGTCCCTATGCTAGTTTGGTTGGTGCATTGATGTATTCCGCCAATGCAACTCGCCCTGATATTAGTTATGTTGCTAATACTCTTGTTCAATTTATGACTAATCACGGGACAGTTCATTGGACTGCTGCTAAAAGGGTTTTGAGATACTTGAAAGGCACTTCTACACCTTGGTTTATTGTTGTACACAAAGCGTAATGATGTTGATATATTGAATTTGCTAGGGCTATACGGATGCCGATTGGGGTAGTTGTCCTCATGCACGCTAACGATGTGTTTTACGCTTCCACCACATAAACGGAGTATCTTGCTGCATCAGTTTGCCAGCAGAGAATTGGTTTGGTTGTGGCGGTTGATGGATTGTTTGCATTAAACTCAGGTGGAGCCTACTCTACTCATGTGTGATAATCAAAGTACAATTGCATTAACAAAAGATGAAAGTGCTTGGGTTTTTTCCTTTTAACCCACAAAAGGTTTTTTTGATCCAAGCACTAGATTAAAGATGCAGGGAGGGATGGTTGGAGGCATCTTTAAATATGAGATACAATTATTTTGTTCAAAAGGCTAAAGTTGCAGGGAGGGTGTTTGGAATCTCCTTTCTATAGGAGATATTGCACCTTTACCTTTTGCCATATATGGCACGTGTTTCACATATAGCACTCTTACCTATTGTGGCACTAGCCTAATTGTGGCACATATTGATGTATAAATATGTATCTTATATGAATGAAACATGATCTTGTCTTGTGGGAAAAGATTTGTATGTCTCATATTTCTAACAAAGATATAATGGCTTAAAGAAAAGGATTGCCAAGTCTTTGGAGGGTTGCTATGGCAATTTTTCCGTATCGATGAAATGGATGCTTGCATGGAATGATGGTTTCCAAATCTTCATCTCCAAAGATACATCCCTCGTTGACATTATTCGTGCTCAATCCCACAAGATGGCCCTTCTAAAATGATCATGATCATGATCGCCACCTCTATTCATTCATCTAATGTACTTTTTTCACAGATATTCTTATTACAATTATTATTCATTCATGAAAATGCTTCAAAACATTTTGTGTTCAATGAAGCTCATTTCAACTGGAGCTTTTTCCCTTCAATAATGTAGAGTGTCATTAGCAATAATCGACAAGTTAGCGCACCAACAACTCACGTGTTCACTAAACTTCTTACCACAATCTTATAAAAGTTGCAAATTGAATTTCTATTCAAACATTGCAACCATACAATCATTGGAAGTATTCTTTAACATTTATGCTAATGTTGCAAAAGACTAATGGACATTCGAACAAGAAGCTCAAAGCAATCATATGAAAGGCAGCATTTCTATCATACTAGTAAAGGTTGCTCGGCATCGCTGAGCATAAATATTGTTGTATGACGAGAACCGACTTGACTCCTTGCACATGTAGATGTTAGTTGGATATGCAATTATTTCTTCTTCTGGGTCTCTTATGGGTTCCTATCATTTTCACTTTGAGCAATAAAGATAAATTTAGGAGTGCTAGTAAAATGATCTTCTCTTTACAAATGAGATGAGGTGCATTAACTTTGGGGTAGTCTGATTGTTTTGTATTGGTTCTGGCATTGGGCACTGGACATATAAAATCTAGGACTACCATTGATCTTTTAAGCGAGTGCACAGTTGTTGTAGTCCAAAATGCTTCCTATGTTACACTTGAGTTACTGTACTATTATTAGATTTATATTTGTTGAGATTCTCCAAATGAGTCTATCTAATTTAGAGATTGTAGATAGTCAAGTCCTTGGTCAAACCATCAAAATTAACTCTTAAAAAAAAATTCAACTCCAAATTGAGAGTATTATACATGCCTCCAAGAGCCCTGAGGATATTGGCACATAGGGTTTTATACATCCAACCATACATGCATGGCCAGACTGATCTCAGCCATCCATTTAAAAAAGCAGGATGCCTCTTCACAAGTGGAAACCAAACCCCATTTAAGAATTGACCACACAAAATCAATCTTGTTAATTTGGGAATTTCTGGTCTGGTGGAAAAAGTTTTTGGTTTTTTTTTTTAAGTCGATTTCCTAAGTTTTTTAGTGTTTTAAGATGCCGTGAAATATCTCCAACGATCCAAAAATCAGGATATTATCTTTTTGCATGATTTTCACTTTTTTTTTTTTTTGGGCTTCCTGTGAGCATGCCTTATCCGATCCAGCATGCTCAGGTTGAGTTTCGCTTTCTGGCTGCATCGTGGAATGCCATGCCATGATTGCTGAAGAGCTCGGCATTTTAGAGATTTTAGGGTTTGTTAAATCGCGCAAATGGATTATGCTGATGCCCAGTTTTTGTGCATTCTTGATCTTGAATGTCTCATTCTCGGTGCCTGCCATCCTTGCTCAGATCCTTTTTTTTATCATGTGGTTCATTAAGAGAAGAATCGAGTCAGAAGGTTTTTATCTGCGATTGATACAGTTTCCCTTGGTTTTTAATCGCTAAGGTCAAATCCTGCTGTTAAAAAAGTTACATATTCTAATCCTTGCAGATCTCTTATGTCAACTCTGTTTCATTGCAAGGATGCAGAAGGGAATAGTTTTATTCATAGATAGAGGTCGAGCACCGTTTGAACTACAAAGAAGGTAAGATGTTCAGATCGGTAACATTGCCAAATTATTGATAGTATGAATCTAGGCTTTTATATATTCTTATAGCTTTAGTCAGTAACCTTTGTTACAGACATGATCTATTGATACTTTCTTCTGTATAGACATTCATAGATTCCTTATGATTTAGCATTATGTTGCAAATTTGTTTGTGGCCTGGGGTCTATATGCTTTCAAGACTTTCAATAGATGCATGGTCAATGCGCACTACAAAGGCAAAAAATCTGGTAAAGCATTCTGTTACTGCATCCATTTGGCAAGGGAAAAATATGATCCAACATTTTTGTTTCTTATAAGTGTAGGTTTCCATTCAAATCATCGAATCATCCTGTTATATCCACCACATTTGTTTATTGTAAATTTGAAATATTGCACCCTTCAAGAAGTCTGAGTAGAAAATTTGTGCTTTAGCGTGGATAGTATCCTGGCTGGATATTGTGTAG
The DNA here is from genome assembly GCA_021234155.1 of Isoetes taiwanensis. NCBI lineage: Eukaryota > Viridiplantae > Streptophyta > Lycopodiopsida > Isoetales > Isoetaceae > Isoetes > Isoetes taiwanensis. Next base: position 22,314,704 of record JAJEKV010000002.1, on the reverse strand, counting down.
GGCACCACAATGCATAGATACGGGTGTTGGAAGCATACAATTTCGTCCTCCAATTCGCTATTTTGCACAGCTCAGTTTATGATGGAAAGAGCAGTTTTCATTCTTGCTTGACGAGTGCTTCCTTCGTAGAGTCCACTTTCTTCATAATTCTGAGCAATATCAGTTTTTGTGTGTGTTTCCATAGCCGGACCTGTATGACTCTCTATCTTTGGACAAGGATAGCTTGCTATAAGTGCATACACAACATTTAGATAAGTATTGCTACATTCAGATAAGAATTTGGTTGTCTAACATTCTTCGTATTGCCATCAATGGGACTATGGCAGGTGGCACTAGGATGGTGAGGCTAAAAAGCCATGTCCCTAGAGTTGCCCCTAGGACCTAGACTTCCTAAGGCGGGATTAAATCCTGCCTACAAAGTGTGCATGCAAGACAAAAGTTTTGCCCAACGGATGTGTGGTGAGTTGGTATAGGCCTAGTAATGCCAAAATAAGTGTTCATTTGGTCATGGGTTCAAACCTTGCCAATGTCTCTTATCTTTTGGAGTTGGTTACTAGGTGTATACGATGATGATCCCCGACGTGGTAGAACTTAAAAGCCTCACGTCTTTGCCGCAAGATTGGGATAAACTAGCTTAGTCCGGTACAAGATTAGTCTAGTATAGACCTTAAACAAATAAAACAATGGGACTATGGTAGGTGGCACTAAGATGGTGAGGCTAAAGGCCATGCCCCTAGAGTTGCCCCTAGGACCTAGGACTTCCCAAGGCTGATTAAATCCGCCACAAAGTGTGCATGTAAGGCAAAAGTTTTGCCCAACGGATGTGTGGTGAGTTGGTATAGGCCTAGTAATGCCAAAATAAATGTACATTTGGTCATGGGTTTAAACCTTTGCCAATGTCATTTATATTTGGAAGTTGGTTACTAGGGGTATACGATGATGATCCCCGACATGGTAGAACTTTAAAACCTATACGTGTCCAACGTGGTAGAACTTTGTAGGCAGGATTTAATCCCATTGTTTTTTTATTACTTTGTTTAAGGTCCATACTAGACTAATCTTGTCTGCACTAGCTAGTTTATCCCACTACCTTTGCCAAGCCAAAGTAGAGGACACATATAGGCTTTTAAGTTCTACCACGTCGGGGATCATCATTGTATACCCCTAGTAACCAACTCCCAAAGATAAGAGACATTGGCAAGGTTTGAACCCATGACCAAATGAACACTTATTTTGGCATTACTAGGCCTATACCAACTCACCACACATCCGTTGGGCAAAACTTTTGTCTTACATGCATACTTTGTAGGCACGATTTAATCCTGCCTTAGGAAGTCTAGGTCCTAAAGACAACTCTAGGGGCATGTCTTTTTAGCCTCACCATCCTAGTGCCACCTACCATAGTCCCATTGTTTTTTTATTACTTTGTTTAAGGTCCATACTAGACTAATCTTGTACAGACTAGCTAGTTTATCCCACTACCTTGCGGCAGCCAAAGTGGAAGACACATATAGGCTTTTAAGTTCTACCACGTCGGGGATCATCATCGTATACCCCCAGTAACCAACTCCCAAATATAAACATACATTGGCAAAGTTTGAACCCATGACCAAATGCACATTTATTTTGGCACATTTATTTATTTGGGCCACAATCTTGATTTGATGCTCATCTGTTTCTATAAAAATGATCCAAGCCATGAACATGAACCAAGATTTGAATCCAGTCATTAAGAATCTGCATCTCATTGTACTTAGATGGGTCCTCGATATTTAATCTCAATCCATTTTCTTCTTCATTCTTATACCGAGCTATGGCGGGTTTGTTGATGTTGATGGCGATTTTGTGAAGGCAGGTTCCACCACATTTATAGCAGGAGGATCTCCATTCTACGTGAATGGATTCAATGCATATTGGATGGCTTATATTGCAGCCCAAAACCAAAGCATTGTGAGCAAGTTTATGAAACAAGCAAAGTTAGTGTTGAATAATGTGCCAGTGTTCACTCTAGATACCTGAACCGGGTTGTAATATGATCGAGATACTTATGTTGAGTTGTTCTTCCAGGTTTTGGATCACGAAATGAGCTATTCTTCTCCACAGCCTACTCAAGCATATACAAGCGGCGAAAAAAAAGGATTGCCAAGTGCCGGAGGGTCGCTATGGCAATTCTTCCCGATGAAATGGATGCATGGAATGATGGTTTCCAAATCTTCATCTCCAAAGATACATCCCTTGTCGACATTATTCGTGCTCAATCCGACAAGATGGCCCTTCTAAAATGATCATGATCATGATCGCCACCTCTACTCATTCATCTAATGTAATTTTTTCAGATATTCTTATTACAATTATTCATTCATGAAAATGCTTCAAAACATTTACAAACAATATTCATTTTGTTGTGTTCAATGAAGCTCATTTCAACGGGAGCATTTTCCCTTCAATAATGTAGGGTGTCATTAGCAATAATCAACAAGTTAGGCACCGACAACTCACATGTTATACTAAACTTTTTACCCCAATCTTATAAAAGTTGCAACTGCAACGTTTACAATTAGGGGTAGCATTATCCCCCCTTAGGACATTATAGATCTCTTATATCTATTTGCTTCAAATACCCAAGTTTCAAGCGTACAGTACCTAGTATGGAACATATCCTTGGGTCTCATGGGCTGTGGAGCATTACCTTGCACTTGAGATGGTGACCTCTCTTCTAGGGTATAGAAAAAGAATCAAAAGAAAAAACAATAAGCAAAAATGTACCACGATAATCAATACCATAAGCTCTGGGATACGGTTTTGAGATTATAAGTACTTAATTCTCTGAAGGATTCATGAATTGATTTGTTCCATGTATCAACATCTGGTAGATTGATTGCTTCATTTTCATCATATATTTTTGGCTCAACAACACAGCTCGAGTGGCCTTCGGTTCATCCTCATGATCATCCAAGTACGCATTTCATCTTCATTCCTTATATGTGAAGATACTGGAAGAAACTTATTGATACCAACCAACAACAAGATTAGTAAATGGATGTCCGTGCATGCAACATGTTCGACCAGCAGGTAAGATTGGGACTTCATTAGTTGCAGCCTTTCTTGATCATCGTATATGTTTCGCGTACCACTTAGGAAATCTTAGGTTGCTCTACACTCAAATACTCTAATTTCAATCTTGTCAAATGCAATGCAATTCCACGCACTGTTATTATTATGAGATTTTTTGGGTTATGCATAATCCAAGTAGTAACATGCATTAGTATAAGTAAGTCCCATGTTAATTACTAGGGCATGTTCTATAGCCCAAAAAAGCATCTAAACACTTGGAAGTGAAAACATTCTCAGAAGAATGTTGATAAGATGTTAAGGCTTCCGATAAGGGTTCACTATATACGTCGCTAATGAAATGGGCCTTAAATTGCGCAAATCCATTTTAGTTGAATTATAATGCATTATGCTTTTCCACCCACCAATGATGTAACACAGTGTGCATGTCTGTTTCCACACATTACATAAAGGAGCACCCCTACCACGGACATTGGTCCTCAAGAGCATTTGCTTTTCAGTTGGCTATGCAATCATAGGGTGAAGAATGAGACGCGTGCCAAATGGAAGGCTCATAACCTACATAGCATTACATAGCAAATTTCCTACCACGTATAGTTGATTATTAACAAGCCATTAAGCATATTCTCCCTCTCTAACAAAAACAATTGGCTGAAAATCACTTCGTGGAGGCTTGAAATGGAACATTTCATGTATAGTGACGTGGCTAATAATGCTAGCCTACATTAGAATCCCTAAAGGAAAATGAGGTAAATGCACTCAGATCTGAATATGACAAGTTATGCTGATTTTCTTCAAATGAGTTTCGGAGGACCAACCAGAGAAAAGTTGTGGTGATGTGTAGGAAAAGTTTTGACTTAATTTGGATCTGGGATGTGAGAAAATTGGATTCAAAGTTGGAAAAAAATTTGGCTAGTGCACTTCCCTAAGACAAAAAAAAGGTCTGCACACTCAAATGATGATATCTCGAGTTCTTGGAACATTTTTGGATGCTTTTTGAAATTCCTATAAGAGACAATTTGTAGGAACATGTGGAGCAAAGTGAGTTCAAAATGGATAAAAAATTTCGTCAGTGAACTGTCACAGAAAATCAACAAGTAGTTTTTTGGATCTCGAGCTTTATAAGGGTTTTTTCTTGCATGATTTTAGCTGACATAGGTCTGAATAGGGTCTAAGATCATGTGTGAAATATAAACTTGTAGTTTGAATCACGAGAACTGTCTCTGTAATAACATAGATTCTTCCATTTTTGAACCCGATTTTTCAGTCATCCCATATCCGAATTGAGCCAAATGTTTTCCCACATCTCACAATAACTTTTCTCTAATTGTTTCTCTAAAAATCATTTGAAAAAGACCATCATAACTCGAGATATTCAAACCTGGGTGCAACTACCTCATTTTTCTTTAGGGATCCTAATCTAATTGATGCCATTTTGCAAATTTTGCACAAAGATTGGTTGCCTTGCATATATTTTGAAATTGAAAGACAATCATTTGTCTTTATAACCCATACAATGTGCACAGTTGTACGTTAGTGCTCATGAGTTTGAGTTTTGGAGGTGCCTATTGGGCGGCCTTTTCTAGACAAGACCCTTCATCATTACACTGTGAAAAGTCTGGGGGTTCAGTAACTTCCATAGGGTCCTCGAGATTCATCATGGAGCTTGAACGATCGGCCTCAAAAAATGTCGGAGCTTTGAAACTAGAGCGTAGAGCGGGAATGTAACTTGAAGGGTTTCATAGGGTTTGACGAGTAAAAGATTCCCCTAAACTTAACAACTTCAATTAAAAAAACTTAGGGGTGCGGTGCTAATGGGGTGCTTGACGGATGCAAAAATGCCCCCCATTTCGTCGTATATCCAAGTCGCATCCGCAAAAGTAGAATAATAAAGGTATCGATATCATCTGGCATGCCCTGTGCTGCAGCCCGCCGGCAAAAGATTCGCCTCAACTATCAATTCATGCCCTATGCTCGCGGCAAGGTAAGGAATATAATAGATTAAAAGCTATCCACAAATATGTTGAGTGCCTACAAGGATTGTACAAACCAAAGAAGTGGATATCGTTAAGAACCCATTCAAAATAGAAAATCAAGAAAACCCAAATCTGGACGGCACAAAAACTCCGGTCGAAAAACTATTCCCTTAAGGTTTGAGGAGAACCAGGCTGACAACAATGGTGGATCCAAACCGGAGGAAGAGCCATACTGCAGAGCTTCCTGAAAATGCTAAAAGAAACTTGGAAGTAGAAGAATAGATGAGAAATGGAAAAGATGCTACATCCAACATGACAAGCACAGAAATCCAACATCCCAAGCAGAGAAACAAAAAAGAAACCTTATCACCAAACTGCAGAGGCAAGATATCTTTGCAGTATCGCCAAACAGCAAAGGCGAGATATCTTAGCACCTTCAGCTTCTGCATGAAAGATTAAACATAGGAATAGTCTTTAAACTGGTAGGACAAAGGAGGAGGAGAAATTTAGCTCAAGAGAATGCCGATGGATGAATGGGAGAGAAGGTCGAATAAATAGGAGATTTGAGATGAGGCATCCCCATCGCAATAGAACCGTGGAATTAATGACTATGGACAAGTGTCGGCCAATCGAATCCAAATCTACGTCTAAATGGTACATTGAATCATGCACACTAAGTAATTAGAGGACAATGAATCATGCACAGAGGGGTGGAAAGGATTTGTTGTTACAGAGGTGTTGTGTTTGCTTTTTGACATTATATAAATATTGTCAAAGAAATTTGCGTCAAAGTAGAAAGGATGAATTGGGGGAGATTTTGCTTAGCAAAATGGGCAAAAAACCCTGATGCAGACACAGTCCGCTTGATGCCATTGTTTTCAAAACCTCTACATATTTAAGGTTGACACAATCTATGCTAATATTCTTTTCTTGCATCTTTTTGCAAGTCCATGTCAAGCCAAGAAGGTCCACTATAAACCCTCCCCCTCCCTCCCACCTCCCGCAACCTCCCGTTCCCTTTTTTTTCAATCTGCAGAGGCAAAGCGAGATTGTCCGGCACTACAGAACCCAACCATCTCTGCTGCAATGGCATGATTCATTCATTGGGCATTGGCTGTCGACAAAGAAATGATTTTTGTAATCAAGGAAGGGGTGAATCTTGGCATAATCTCGACATAATAGATTTCTACGAGGCAGGAGCAAACACGATTTTGATTGGCAAGGTAAGGATGGACAATGTTTTCTTGACTTTCTTTTCCTTCCAAGCCATATAGGGCATGAAAGATAAGATTGAAATTGGTTCTATTAACCAGAGGAGAGATGTTCTTGTTGCTTGTGAGGCGAAGGCAGAATTCAGATTCCATACAAAAATTCTATTGGTTTAATTTTAGTCTTAGAACGTCTTCAAATCCCTTCGAAAAGCCTTGGAATAAATGTCTTTCTTACCATGGGGATATGTGTTTGGCAATGATCATGTCAAATTTATGGAAAAAGTGGAAAAATGGGTCATCCAATGGTTATAGAACTGACACTTATGGGAAAAGAAACATGTGCCAAAGAATTGATGACTAAACAAATGTCAGCCACTAGAATCCAAATCTTCTCTAAAGGGTACAATGAATCTGCACAATGAGGGATAGTGAATCATGCACAGAGGAATGGAAAGGATTTACTATTACAGAGGTGTTACGTGTGCTTTTTGACATATATAAATATTGGCAAAAAAAAAATTGCATCAAAGCAGAAGGGGCGAATTGTAGGTAGAGTTTTGCTGAGCAACATAGGCAAAAAACTCTAATATCGCAAGTCCATGTCAAGGCAAGAAGCTCCATCATAATACCCCAAAAAAAAAAAAAAAAAAAAAAAAAAAAGAAAAAAACCCTTCCCTCTAATTTCTTCTTTTTCCTTGAATCTCTAGGGCAGCTACAATGCAAAGAATGAAGAAATGATTTCAGAACCAAGGAAGCAAAGAATCTTAGCATGACCAGAATCTCAACACAACAAATTTCTATGGGGCAAAAGCAACCGAGATTCTAATTGGCAAAGAAAGGATTTGAGAATGTTTTTGTGGTTTGTTTTCCTTTCAAGCCATACAGGGCATGAAAAATAAAGTGAAAATTGGCTCTATTTCTTAGAAGAGAGATCTGTTTATGTTCGTGTCTTTTGCAAGACGAAGGCATTTGTAAGGATTCAGGTTCCATCTAATAACTCCTGATCTCTGCAGGTAAATTCTAATAGTTTAATTTTAGCCTCTGGAAGAAACTTACCGATACAAACAACAAGATTTAGATGGATGCCCTTGCATTCAACATGTTCGATTAGCGGGTGAGGTTGGGACTTCATTTGTTGCAGCCTTTCTTGATACATCGTACATGTTTGGGTGCCAAATAAAGAATCTTAGATTGCCCTACACTCTCAAATAATGTTTTTAGTCTTGTCAAATGCAATGCAACTCTACACACTGTTAATAATTATGAGATTTTTCGGATTATGCATAATCCAAGTAGTAACATGCATTAATATAAGTAAGTCCCATGTTAATTACTAGGCTCAAGTTTGCAAAAAATAAGATTTGGCCACCTGTATGTTTCTGCCCTCTTTATATGTTTATGTGCATATATGAGGTTCTTCTCAACTGGATTGATTTGCTAGTCAATGAAGTTAATCCTTTCGAAAAGTGACTACTTTGAAGTGGTTACTTGATATACAATATCTAGCATAATAACAGGGGGTTGCTTTTGTATTTTTGTACTACTTTTTCTATGATTTTCATATGATTTCGAAAGCGTATTGCATGGGAACTACTAATCAGTATATCTATATCTAGGGTGTTCCTAATATTTTATGGCTAAAAACCATTTTGCCCATGGTTTACCCCTTCAATTTTCCTTCATGAAAACTCAAACGGCATGCAAAGCTCGATTCTTCTATTCTAGGGTTTTGTTTTTTTACATTTATGCCCTTTTGTTCCGTTTGTTCTTTGGAATCGAGGACTTTTTTTACTGTAAGCAAATGCATGTGGCCGTGATGGGAAGTCGATGTTCTTTCGCATCGTTCTTCGGTAGATAATTCGTTGTCAAAGACTTTGCCTCTGTCTGTTCCCATTTTTTCTCTAAGGCAAGGCAATACCTTGGTTTTGCTTTACCAGAACACTTCTAGAACACAGGCATCCTTTGTTGCTCCACGAAAACTAGATCTGGCAGTTCAAGGCTTGTTGCTCCTCCAATCGGACTTGGAGCAACCACGGCAGCAGATCCATCGTTTCAAGGTTTGTTCTCAGAACCCTTTTCCTTCAACTAAGCCTATTTCGTTACCTTTGTTGCTCCACCTAAAAACCCGGATCCGGCAGTTCAAAGCATGTTGCTCCTCCAAAGCGTGTCTATTTCTTCTGGATATTGCAAGGGCTGCGGGGGATTCGCCTTAGGCCTATTTTCTCTGGTAACAAGACTGATTTTAGCAAGCTGCACAACCTGGATGTATGATTCTTTGATGTTGAATCCAATGTTTGATTCAATTTGTATAACTACACAAGGGGTTGTTTCTACCTATCATTTCTACTAGTTTAATGTGCTTCTTTATCACAAATACAGACAAAAGGTGATGCTTGGAAGGCCAAGTACTAGAGGAAATAATTATCGACATCTCTTGCAATGTGGCCATGGAAAAGATGGGATTGCAAATGCGTAATTTGATTATTGAATGCTTGATTTTGTACAACGGTGCGCTGTAGCGCCATGGGCGTGATGGCTTTGCTAGAAGGATGCTGCAGCAGTACTATTACTCTTACTGAAACCTTTTCCTGCATTCCTGACATGGGTGTTTTGATTTCATTCACAATTTGGTTCAAGATAGTAAATTTGTGGGTTCCATTCTTAGGCAGCCACATTTCCAGTGCGCCTCCATTGTTACACAAGATGATGCAGAAATTGGATAGAAGAAAAGAAGCTGAGTGAGAAGCCATCCCTTTTGAAATTGGTAAGCACCCTCTCTATCGTTGCCATTCACCTATTTCAAAATTCTTATTTTGCAAGCCATTTGAAGTTTTGTATTTAAAACCTCTCATTTCATCAAGAAAAAAACCATGCAAGAACCTACGGATGATTGCCATGAATCCTAGAGTTGCAGTTTGCTACATAGCTTATTTGTCTCCGTTCCTCCTATTCCATCACGCACATGCTCAATTGTGGCAAAAACCTGGCAAAGATTGGCTTCAATGCAGTGCACTAAGGCAAAAAGCCTATTTGTCTCCATTGCCGTTCGGAACTAGGCGCTTCTTTGTTTGAGGGAAATAGAGGGAAGTAACAATTGTCATCTGAATGTTTCACCCCTTGCAAAAGGACATATGCTAAGGTTTTATTTGCAGGGGTTTGTTTGGATATTGAGGCTCTTCAAACATTGTACATTTTTTCTATATTTTACACACTTAATGTGTTTCAGCATAAGCATAAGCATGTTATGTGAATTGCTTCTGTTTAATTCATAGTGCATTTTTATCCTGGTTCAAGTTATATGCCTCTTGTAATTGCTTTTCTAGCAACTCTATACAAGGACAAATCCCCACAAGGAGCTAGGTAATTCACGTGCTTTGTGCGCGGGTACTTTGGGGATACAACCATACTTGGGAAATGAGCTGCTTGTGGCTTTTCGAGTCGTTGGTAATGGAAATTGTTATTAGCCCAAGTTTGATACCTAGAAGGTTCGTTTTGTTAGGGCCCGAAGGGCCCAAATTTTTTTTTAATATCACAACCAACAATAAACAAGTACTAACCAATCCATTATTGCTCTATCCTTATTGTTTTTTTTTTATCATTGGATCCAAGCATAATTCTATAAATATGCCAAATCAAGGGCCGTGGAATTTACACATCAGCCCCACGTATACGCTTGCGCATCCCATACAGCTATTATACATATATACATACATGGTATACTTCAATGTATACACATAGAAAAAGCACGGACACCATTGCATTCATGAAGAACAGACACAGAAGAACAAATAAGAAATGAGAAGAGTGAAGAGCAGATCAGAACTTGAAGTGAACAAAGAGCTTAAAGCGAACAAATAAGAACAAAGAAGAGTCAAGAACAGATAAGAACAGCAATGCAATTTCAGCAGAATTTTACATGCTTCAACAACAAAAAATCAGCAAAGCAGGTTCCCAAATTCGGCCAATAAGAACTGCAGCATCGGAGGCAGTGCTGGCTTATCTCCACCTGAACAGGATCCTGCCATAGCTGGAGTAGCCATAGCAAGAAACCCAAGCTCGAGTAGCCATCTGGAACCCAAGCTTTATGCAGAAATCGACCTCCAGAGACTCCTGTTTTACGCCACCTGACTTCGTCCTCTAGATGAAATACAATTGAACAAGGCCTCACAAAGCTGAAGCAGGCCGGATCTCCTACGCCTCACAAAGCTTCTTCCGAAATCATAGCTTCATAGCTTCTTCTGTGCCCTGCCCCTGCGCCTGCGCCTCACAGGCCGGATCTTCCCTCACATTCTCGCGATGAAACGTGGCTTAAAGTTTTTGCATCCCCATGCAAGCAATTATACTCAAACTTAGGAAAGTACCTAAGACCAAGTTTTGGAGGTGGCTATTGGACGACCATTGTTAGACTATCTGTCACGTAAGTCGTCGTGCTATTGGCCATGTAAATCGTCGCCGAGCCTGAATAGCTAACTTAATATATTGGTCTAACGAGGATTGTTAACCCTAAAATGCATCAAGTATGTTAGGGCCAATTGCAATGTGCTGAGTTTTGCAGGTGCCTATTGGACGACCATTTGTCGGGAAGGAATCTTTGTTACATGTAGATCCGTGGAGGCGTGGTTTTACTACTTGATGGTGTTGTTTTTTAAGTGGACAAGGAACGTCCACTGTTATTTTTTTGAGGAGCTGTGGTTTTTGTTTTTTAGGAGGTGTGGTTTTTTAAGGAGGTATACTTTTTGTTAAAAGAACTATGGTTTTTGTTTTTGAGGTAGTTGTGTTTTTAAGGAGATGTAGTTTTTGGAGGTGTGATTTATAAGTAAGTGTAGTTTTTATGGAGTTTTTTTATATGGCCAATTTTGTAAGTACCATTATACAATCATTGCACTACTCCCATCCATATGACACCCCATAAAGTATTCATGTTGTCATTACATGCCATGTGTAAAAATGCACTATCTCATCTATTGTCCCTCCACCATAAGAAAACTAAAATGCAAAGGCATATTAAAATCCCATAATTGAGTTGAATTGAATTTAACTTTAACATAACGGCGTGCGTGCGTGCGAGAGAGAAGTGAAGTGAAGTGTATTACGTCTTTTGGGAGGCCTCTCGGGCCTATAAGACGACATTATTATACATCATAGTTATAAAAAATTAGATGAGTTTCCAATTCCTCATCCAATTCGTCACTCTCACTCAATGCATCCTCTTCTTCTATTAGAGTATTTACATTTTTAGTACACCTCTCTCTGTGCTGTAGAGTCTCAATTAAAAAGGATCCAATTCTATTTCCCTCCAATCCAAAAAAGGTATGTAAATCAGGCACGTTGATGCCATATCTGTCTCATATTATACTATAGGCTGGACACTTAAGTATGACATGGTCTTCGTCTTCTATCTCATCTTTGCCGCATACTTTGCAAAGATCTCATGGTTCCGGAGTAGTACCCCATCTCCCAACCTCCACACCTAGATGGTGCGAGCTGAGCCGCATTCTGCTGATATTGTGCCTCTTCTTTATCGATAAGTTCTCCTTTAGATGTATTGCCTCATCTAATGTCATCTTGTACAATATCATCTTAGTCTTTGGGCTCATCCACATTTTTCTTCTAACCTTTTTCATAGACCCATGTTCTCGGGTTGTCAATGGAAATTGCCTCTTCCCACATGATATCCCATCTTTCAAGCCATGTCTTGACATCAGCAAACCATCCTTTATGTTCAGTGTTCAAAAGCATAATAAGGAATTCGTGTGGCATCCATCTTTTTCATTTTAGCAAGGTACCTAATGCATTTGAGTAAAGCTTCCCCTTCAAGTGGCATAGTGTCGATTCGCTAGCATCATCGGATATGGGGTTTCCATCACCCAATTCCAGCCTCCGAGAGAGAGAGAGAGAGAGAGAGAGAGAGAGAGAGAGAGAGAGAGAGAGAGAGAGAGAGAGAGAGAGAGAGAGAGAGAGAGAGAGAGAGAGAGAGAGAGAGAGAGAGAGAGAGAGAGAGAGAGAGAGTTTTGGCCTTTTCCTATTCACTTGGGGAGTTGAAAGTACACAACAAAAACCTTATAAAAATCATGATTCAAAAAATTGTTTGCTTGGTTTTTTCTACAGCTTCATTGACGTAAAATTTATCCAATTTGAATACGTATTCTCCATCACCTTGGTTCCAAAATTTCTTTCCGCAACAAGTAGCGAACATTCTCGCCACGAGCTATGATAGTGTCATCTAATTCTTTCAAATTGACATTGATGACCTGTTTTTTTTTTAATAAGAATAAGAATAAGTATAGGTTTTATCGTCCCACCGAGACCAATTGGTCTATGGGACCCGAGGAGCGCAGCAAACTTATTACCGTCCGAAGTTAAAAAACCCTTTGGCCCGGCAAGGGTTTTCGAGGGGGAAAACCGCGGGCAGTAATAAGAATGCCGCCAAACCGCATAAGTATACATCATCATGAAATAAATGTGTATGTACATGTCAAGTGCTAACCCGAGCTGATCTCGCATGTCCATGACCTCCTCGGGTTGTATGATCCTAGCACCCGCACGAGGCCGTGGCTCAATGTCACATGTAGCGTCTGACCAAGCTCCCACCAACTCAAAGATAAAGGCCCGTATTTTGATCATATGGCCGGGCAACTTTGAAGGGTATGAGATTCATCCTCAATGACTCCCATTTGGCAAAGATTGACGAGCCCGTCCCGACGGGGCTCACTAATCCATCTCGCCTGCCTCAATTAAGATGATGTGCCCCGGCTTAATGGAGGCAATGAGTCTCAAGGCTTTTCATAGGCAAGTGGGTGTCGCTCCAATGTGGGATTTATGTGGCGCCGGTAGTGTGTCCGCCTTGACTGCTCAAGGGCGCTAGCATCCCAAAGTTTGGCTGATGAAGCAAGCGCCAAGATATTGCCTCAAGCTATGGCGATCTGCCTGCTTGCACATGTATACACCTATGCTCCTCTCACATTCCATCTAGCCATCCATTGAGCTCTTTTTCTCCAAGGCCTTGAGGCACCGTGGCCCCATTGCCATGATATAAGCTTGTTTAGGAAGATGAGCATCGGCCCATATTGACCACCTTCTAAAAAATAGACAATGTGGCTATCAAGGGCCGCCTCTTGAAGAGGCAAGAATCCCTGCCTCTCCCGTGAGAATTTGATATGGGACCTGGACTTCACCCCTAGTGCTCGTATGCAAGAAGGCTTTCTCAGACCTCCGCCCAAGTCATTCCAAGTAGCGAGGGATACCATCGGGCCCCATACTTCAACCCCGTGATAAAAGGACAGGGCTCCACTAAGACCTTGAACAAAGTGTGGACTGATGGGTCCAATCATACAACCTCGCTCTATGACTATTGTTTTGCATTGCATATAGTGCCTTCCAGCCAGCGTAACTCGTAGTCAGTATGGATGTCCTGGTGCATAGTAGAAGGAACTCCACTCCCAAATATTTGTATGTGGATGCTACTTCCACATTCTGCCCTGAACTGGGAGGGGATCCTCATCGTCGTGAAGATGATATGAAAACCACCTTAGTCTTGGCCAAGTTGACGCATATCGATTACGCTGGACAAAATGTGTCCAGGGCATCGATGCCATTGCATGTCCGCTGGTGTGTAAGCTAGAGGTCCACATCATCATATATTAACCGCTTGATGATCCGGGTAGAGAAGGTGAGCCCCGCCGCCCATTATCGCCAAGCCGCCTCTCCAATTGATAAATGTAAAGCCCAAACAATGTTGGAGAGAGAGGGCATCCCCGACGAACCCCGATACTACTAACAAATGGTTGGTTTATCGGGTCGCAACCGCATTCGGCATCTTTCATATAGCTCGCATTAATCGCATTCCTCGCAAATCTACGGGAACCCCCTACCGTCACAATCTTGCCCATAGTTTTTCTCGAGGTACGGTCAAATGCCTTCACAAAATCCAATGAAGCAACAATATAGATCCCGACGGTGGTTCCTACCGCCTTCAACCGAAGTTCGAATGTGAAGATGTGGTCAATGGTTGAGTGTCGAGTCTGAATCCCACAGGTGAGGGCTTGTATCTCCCGCCTCTAACCAACTGCTAATCGCCGCCGAGAATTCCAGCAAAGCAATTTTGCAAACAATCAACCGACTATGATTGTTCGGTAATTGGTCGAAGCAAAGCGCGGGGTCACCCGCCTTATAGATGGGAACAACTCTGCTATTGGTCCACTACAACAGGAAGCCTATAAACATTTCAGTTTACCTATATTATATGATTATTAAAGCATGACAATCCATTCCCCATTTCTTTGAAGTATTCTTCACTTTACATGCCAAATAATAATAACCTACATAAGAACTACTTTACATGCCAAACAACACTCAATGGATTCACTACAACTGTTGTAAAAAATATACACGCCCCTTTTATAGTATGTTGTAGATGCAATTATCATTTTACAGTCAAGAAAACTATTGGATCTTTAATTATGTTGCATGGATCCAAATGCCATGAAAAAAATAGAGTGGTGAATTTCAATACTTCCAATTGTTTGACCTTTCAAATAGTTGTAAATCTGACATCTAACTTGGACAATAAGTTAAAAGGAGCATCATTGATAACACTACATATGTTCCTAAATCCTACACCTTATTCGTATAATTCGACAATAAAATTGTAAGTTACGTTTGGCAACGCCGGGCACCATAACTAGTTTATCATAAACCTAAACCTGCATACTTGAAAATGGGAACCATTTAAAGCTTGGTATTTTCATTAGTTATAGAAGGCTTAGTTGCATATGTACTCAATGTCGTGCTATAAATGATGAAGTTGGTACTGCACTTCTGGCACCAGCCTAAGGCTATAGTAGCATTACATCAAACGCCACTGCCAATATTCTGGAAGAATGATACCGTATCTGAAGCACCAACCCAAATAGTTTGCCTCCAGCATCAAGAAAGCAATCTTCAAAATGGGACTCGCAATTGTTTGATGTGGGATATGCATATGGTTAATTTTTGTTCCCACAACATCTCTAAGAGCCTATAGGATTATGCCTATAAATATTGGATGAATACCACTAATCTGTAGCATGCCAAACACATAGGACACAATTTTTGAATGATGTTGCTTCTCAATTGATGACTATATCCTTGTTTCTACTTCCTCTGATATGATGTTTGACTTGTCTCCAAAGTGCCCTAGTCTACCTAAGCATCGATCTTTTCTTACAATATACAATCCAAAGAAACGAATTCCTAGCCTCAGAAAAAGAAGTATCAAATTAGTGCCATTCTCTACATCAAGAAGCATAATTCCTCTTCTTTGTCAATGCTGGAAGTGATTAACCACAATTTTGATTTTTCGAACTTAGAAAGCCTAGCTGTGCTAGAAAACAATCGATAAAGCGATATCCAACTCAATTGTGTGATGTGATGCGGTCAATTCTCATATGGCGACAAGCCATAGATACGGCCAAATGGCGGGGTCGTCCCTGGCTGAAGATCAATGGGGCAGTCACCCGGAAGCTTGCTGGCTTTGATCTTATCAAAAACATCGCCAAAATCCTTTGTACTTTTTTACCGTGAAGGATGGGAGCGACGCGTTCACAGCGAGCTAGTCGGAAGGATGGACTTGGATTGCAAATGCCGATCGGGATCTTGCCCTACCGTATCTAATAAAAACTTGTGAAGGAGATCTTCGGAGATACCGGAGCTAAGGGCACAAATAAGCCTCTACGTAAGCGGGATCAAGAACGGGCGGCGTAGGAGCAAACTGGGACAAAGAACTGGAGTAGGAACTGGAACAAGAACCGAGCTAGAGCAGGGACTGGAGCAAGAACCGGAGCAGAGCAGTGGACCGGAGCAAGAACCAGAGCAGGAGCGTTGAACCGGAGTGAGCCGGAGCCGAGCAGAACATCATCAAGAACATGGTCAAATGGGGCATGAACCGAGCAGGGCAAGAGTCAAATCATGGACATGGAGCGTAAATAGAAACAACAAGGACGACGGAATCGTGGGCCCACGAGCACGCATACGCATGACGGATCGAGGTCGATGTTGGTTAGAAGACCCGATTCCGCAAAGAACCGAACCGAGCTAAACCAGCAAATCGAAATGATCTAGTATACCAATCAACTGCGGGTTATGTAGCCGCTTCGCAGACCCAAGACTATTACACATGCATGTGGAGCGCATGAGATTTAAGGAAATACTACAGAAACTCACTCAACAAAATCAAGAGGCGCAGCGACATTCTCAGGATCGCATCTCGAGGAGATCTTCGGCTCCATCAATCCCTTCGACAGAAATCCGTGGATGCTCAACCTTGCTTCTAGGGATGGCGTGTTATTGGCATAATGCCCTACCTATAAAGCAAGCATTTGCACCACAATCAAGTTCTTCCAACACTTGCAATCTTCCAGCCTCTGATTTTAATGATATAGGGATGAAGAATGCCTTGCTGACCTTATCCGATGGAATAAACATGTCAAGAAGTGTGGAAGGAGTCTGAGAAAAGATGGCCAACACGAGAGGCTCCTACCACTCTGACCGCCCATGAAGTTTTCCGATCGATTTGGCTTTACGTGGCATCCACGAGCAATATGGCCAGCTCCTCCACGCAGAGGGCAAAGATTAGCCTCTCTCCGATGTTGCTTCTACGCGGATAAAGGTCCTCGAACTACCCGATCAATCCTCGCATAGGTCAGTCCGGATCTGGCTGATTCTACTGTGATGAAACCGAGAGGACGTGAGCTATAGGTGCTTGTGTGATTGGGAAGATTCGGCTACGCCTTTTTTGCCCTACGTCAAGAGCCAATTATCACATCGAACTGCAAATCTGATGGCTTCTTCCAAAGTTTGAGGATCCTCCATAGACAACAACATATCTTTCACATCCTCTCGTAACCCCCTTCGAAAACAATCTCGAAGTGCAACATCATCCCATGTAGTATCTACCGCAATTTGACGAAATTCTGATGCATATACCGGCCGGACGAGCCTTGCCTTAGATTGCGAAGTTTTGTGACCGATATGCTACGAAGATCGGTGTCCGCCAGCATGCCTCGAAAGCTCGGAATGAAAGCAGCAAAAATCTTGTACTTCGGGGTTCCTTTCTCCAATAAAGGAGCAAACCAACTTAGAGCTGGCCCTCTGAGGAGGAGAGAACCAATCAGCCCAACTTGTTCCCGGGTAGTGGGATATCTATGAGGATGGAGCTGAATCACAAGCCTGATCCGACCGCTGAGCTTGGACCGAAAAGTGCCGCAAACTTCTCTAGCCGGGTGATCTTAGGCTCGATAGCCTCAATCCCGAAGAAGCGTATTCATGTGAAGCAACACGCCTTTAAGCTCTTTATTGTCCAACTGCGAATCACGGGCATACTTGAACAAGTCGGGCTGAAAAGTCTGGAGCCTCCATCCATAGAAAAAAATCACCAAATATGAGCAAAAAAAATGCCTAGGATCGAGGCAGGCAAGAACCTGTAAGAATTCTCGTCCAAACCGCCATGAACCTATGCGAAAACAAGGAAAATAGGTGAAAAATACGCAAGAAATACGGAAGAAATACGCCAAGGTTGGCAAAGAATTTGATATATGAACAGGAATCAAGAGTAGAATGGCCCGGCAAGGTGAACACGGTGACGTATGCCTAGAAGGCTCAAGACCAGGCGCTTGAACCGGAATAGTTCGACAAGAAGGAGGTGTTCATCTAATGTAATTTTTTCAGACATTCTTATTACAATTATTCATTCATGAAAATGCTTCAAAACATTTACAAACAATATTCATTTTGTTGTGTTCAATGAAGCTCATTTCAACGGGAGCATTTTCCCTTCAATAATGTAGGGTGTCATTAGCAATAATCAACAAGTTAAGCACCGACAACTCACATGTTCCACTAAACTTCTTACCACTGTTGGAGGATCAGGAGGAGAGAGAGAAAGAGAAATGGAAACATGAGCTACTTTTCTTTCACGTTGATGTTACATATATATGATAAGAGACTTCCTACCTAACTATGATGTGACTACCTAACTAGTCTTAACATGTGATGTCCACCTACCTAGTCTCCCATGTGACTTTGACCTTTGACCATACATGTGACCTAACGTCCACATAGGTTAACATAGGGTTAACAATGTTCCAACACTCTCCCTTAAACCTATGTGGACTTCAAAATTTCAGCTTACTGCATGTTGCTCTCCCTTGCCGGGAATTTCACCATCCCTAGCTGCCCTTGAACTTACTTAGTTTGGCACTAGCCAAAGGTTTGGTAAACATATCTGCTAGCTGATGTTGTGTTGAACAAGAAGACAAAACCAACTCGGCCAAAACCGCTTCGCGTATGAAGAGAAGATGTGCATCAAGATGCTTGGTTCTTGCATGGAAAACTGGATTGAATACTAGCTGAATAGTACTGATTGTCAGCCATAATTGTGGCTTCGTATGGGAACTTTAAGATCCTTCCACAACTTCAGAACCAAAGTGCTTCCCGCGCTCCGCCTGAAAGGGCTTTGAATTCAGCCTCTGTAGTGCTGATAGAAACGCTGGTTTGTCGCTTGACATCCAATTGAACACATTAGGCCCAAGTGAAGACATGATCCCCGCTGTGGACCTTCGAAAGGTCTTCACAACCTCGCATAATCAAGATCAACAAAGACGGTGCAGCTATCAATTTCGATTTTCTCGAAAATAATCCTTCTTGTAACGCGCCTTTGAAGGTAGGCCGACATGCTTGGTCAGCCTTCCAATGTAATTGTGTAGGCCTTTGCATGTACCGAAAGAAGATTAAACTGCAAAACATAAATCAGGTCGGTTGCTAGCCAAGTAGAGCAGCACTTCCAACAAGACTTTGGTATAAAGTATCGTCACAAGAGTTGCCGTCAGATTCAGCATGAAGCTTGGTACCTAAATTTATAGGTAATCGACCGGTTTGGCATTGCTCATATTCCACTTTTGAAGTATATCCCGGATATACTTTTGTTGAGATAAATAGATGCCATCCGGTGCCAAACTTCAAGCCCTAAATATAAGTGGAGCAAATCCTAGATCAGTCATATCAAATTTCTGAAGCAGTTACCTTTGTTTGATCTATTAGTCATGGCCTCCCCCTGTAATCAAGAGATCATCCACATAAAGAACTATGATGCAAATCTCTTTGATTAGGGACCACACATCTAACATAGACGCTAGAATCACGAGCTTTGTTGAAATCCCGCATGCAAAAGGAAGGCATGAATTTTCTGATTCCAAAGATCTAGGGGCTTGTTTCAAGCCATATAAGCTCTTCTTCAACTTGCATACAAGATGTTCTTGCCCCTTTTAGCAAACCCTTGAGGTTGCCGCATGAAAACCTCTTCTTGTAGATTCCCATGAAGGAATGCACCTTTAAATCCATGTGAAATATTGGCAGCCTTTTTAGTCTGCAGCCAATGCTATAATTGCCCTAATAGAGGACAAACGAAAGCTGGGGCAAATACCTCATCGTAATCAATTCCATACTTTTGTGAGTACCCCTTAGCTACAAGGCTTTTATGCTTAGCTAGAGATCCATCAGCAGAAATTTAGTTTTGAAAACCCATTTGCAACCTATAGCATGCTTACCCGGAGGTAGCGGATCAATTCCCATGTTTCTTGCTTGTCAAGCATAACGATCTCCTCTTGCATGGCAGTTCTCCAATGGTCAGCCTTGCATGCATCTTCAAAATGTACAGGATCATGAGTATTATACACGATCTTGGCCATTAAAGCCATGTTACATTGTGGACCCTTTCGCAGATGTTGTTTATCCTAGCCGACCTCCTCAAGGCCAATTGAGGCGCAGCTAGAGTACTTTGGGCGAGCTTTTTAACTCTTGTAAAGTCTCCTCACATTTGATGTTTGAGGTGTTTCAAGTTTGAAAAAGATCATATCGGTGGAGGTAATCCTACCTCGGATCCCCCATGAGAGGTTGTTGGTTGAACTTCCCTCGATCTTCAAACCAAGATTCCAAAATGTCTTTCGCTCCTCGCCTCGCTTCTTCCAAAGTGTCTTGTGCCCCCCTCTCTTCTTGTGTCCGAATATCACCAATAGAGGAAATACTTGCAAAGTTGATGAATGTGGCTCTTCTTTGTACATTACCGATTGGTAAGTGATTGACCAATCCTGGTCAAACAAGGAAGCATCATTGATATCCCAAGGTACGCCATCATTGTACCGCATGTTCAACAAAGTGAACAGACCTGCCGCCGAGGAACATCTTCCTTTTTACAGATCATATAGCTTGTAGGCATCATGTCGAAGGGATAGCCTACTTAAAATTGCCTTGATTGATCTATTATGCCTTACCCAACTTCTTTGACCTCCTCCAAGGATAAAGTGGCATACGCTAGACATCCAAATGTCCTCAAGTGTGACAGATCTGGTTTTTCGCCATATAGAGCTTCATAAGGTGTCATATCCAGCAAATGTTTTTAGTGGGAGCCCCTGCTCATGATGTAGACCGGATTTTCAATGCCTCAGCCCAAAAAGATTTTGGTAGACCCGCATGGGCAGTCATAGATCTTGCCAAATCTAAGATGATGCTGATTTCTTCTCTCACCACCCCATTTTGAGGGTGAGCATAGGGAACAATCAGCTCCCTTTCTATTCCTCAAGCATCTAGAAAGTTTGAGAAAGATTGAGACACATACTTCCACCATTATCACTTCTAAGATACTTTATGGTCATCTCAAAATGTTTATCAACCATTTGATGAAACTTCAAATGATTCAAAGAC
The DNA here is from genome assembly GCA_021234155.1 of Isoetes taiwanensis. Taxonomy (NCBI): domain Eukaryota; kingdom Viridiplantae; phylum Streptophyta; class Lycopodiopsida; order Isoetales; family Isoetaceae; genus Isoetes; species Isoetes taiwanensis. Next base: position 22,293,712 of record JAJEKV010000002.1, on the reverse strand, counting down.
TTGGGACTTATACATTAGAGGAAATACCCAAGTAAAGCTTAGAGAAGTCATCAATAAGGGTCATAAAGTACCTGAGCCTCCTATGCTTTTGACTTTCATATGACGTAGATCCGAGGGATGATTTCAAACGGTCAAGAGGCTCTATGCTCAGCAACTTTTTGGATATGGAACTTGGGACTGCTTGGCAAGAGAACAAGCATTGCAATGAAGATCCACATCTTTCAAATTAGGCAAACCCCGCACCATGTTTTTCCTCTCAACATGTGGATATATTTGCAATTGAAATGGCCTAACCTGTTGTGCCATAGCTCTTCAAGGCTATTATGCCGGTGGATGAGCGCGATGATTCATATCTTCAACTTGGTCCAGCTTTTAAAAGCCCATTGTGCAACTTGCCGTAACGCCAATTCTTGTGTCTTCTGGATCATCCTTGGATGTGCATCATAGATGACTGCTTTGCCACCTCCAAAGAGAACAAATCCAAATAAATCCATTTGCTAAATAGAGAGTAAATTTGTTGCCAACTTCTCGGCACATACATGACGCCCCCCGATTGCTTTCAACATGCCATCACCTAAATCCAAGGTGACTAGACCTTTGCCTTGAATTGGATGAGAGAAACCATCCCCTAACTGGACTTCGCCTTTCTGCTCCTTATGTAGGTGCTGGAATACAGTAGAATCTCCGGACATGTGACTTGTGGCACCTGAATCAAGTATCCAAAGTGCCCCCGTGGAATGCGTGGAATGCTCGTGGTGAACCGCCATGCAAAGAAACTCGCATTAGATTCTAAGATCTCTGCAGGGCTGCCAAATTAGATTTTTCAGATTTTGCTTTGCTTTCGGATGTGCTTGCCTTCTTTTGCCTGGCATCCTTAGCATCTTTCCTTTGCTTAGCATGGCAATCCTTTGCAATATGCCCCAACTTGTGACAATAATAGCATTCGATTGCTCTTCTACTTGAATTCTTTGTAGAATTTTTTGCTTTATGGTCTGAAACCAAAGCTTTTTCACCTAGTATTCCAGCCCCATTACTCTTGAGGGCCTTGATGTGAGACTCCTCTTGAATTAGCATTCCCTTAACTTCAAGGAAATCAGGCTCCTTAGCATGTCGGATTTGAGAGGATAACATGGCATACCAAGAGGAAGATTGATCAAAATGCATTGATAAGATCCAGATCTTCCATCTTTTCCTCCGCAGCAATAAGCTCCAATCTTAGAGCTTCCATTTTCTCCAAATATTCAGTCATATTTGAACAAGAAGTCAGCAAAGTCGCCTCAATCTTTTTCTTGGACGACAAGCCGAGTTGAGAGACTGTGTAAGCGTAAGAGTTCTCCAACTCTTTCCATGCTTTTTGAAACCGATAACGGCCTGAGCCTGATCCTTATAGAAGGGGATACAAGGAGTTTAAGATAGGCTAGAGCCCTCCTATCTAACTCAGTGGACTTGGCATCTTTTGCCTTATCCCAAGCAGATCAAAAACAGCCCCAAGATTGTTAGTGATCATAAAATTCTCAAAAAGTCCCCAAACATACCAATTGCTTGGGGTGAGCATGGGATCTTTTGGAAAATTTGAAGGGATCCATGAGATTCAAACCGCTGAATCTAGAAGAAAAAAATGTAAATATCCTTCAACCACCTTCAAATCACATGAAATGGATTTGGCTTCACCCAAAGACTTCAAGAACAACCTCCCAAAGAAAAACAATTGATCTTCTCAGGATTCTACTCCTCCTTGCAAAAGTAGTGAGAATCCACTCACTATAGATCAATCCCTGATCTAAGCCCCTTTGGCTCGATACCATGTTGGAGGATCAGAGGAGAGAGAGAAAGAGAAATGGAAACATGAGCTACTTTTCTTTCACGCTGATGTTACATATATATGATAAGAGACTTCCTACCTAACTATGATGTGACTACCTAACTAGTCTTAACATGTGATGTCCACCTACCTAGTCTCCCATGTGACTTTGACCTTTGACCATACATGTGACCTAACGTCCACATAGGTTAACATAGGGTTAACAATGTTCCAACAACCACAATCTTATAAAAGTTGCAAATTGAATTGCTATTCAAACATTGCAACCATACAATCATTGAAGTATTATCTTCGCACCCTTACTTTTTAACATTTATGCTAATGTTGCAAAGACTAATGGACATTCAACAAGAAGCTCAAAAGCAATAGATGCATGGTCAATGCAAGACTACATTCAACAAGAAGATCTCTCAATAGATGCATGGTCAATGCGCACTACAAAGGCAAAAATCTCGTAAAGCATCGGCGTTCCATTTGGCAAGGGAAATATGATCCAACATTTTTGTTTCTTATAAGTGTAGGCTTCCATTCAGATCTTCTTCGAAATCATCCCGTTATATCCACCACATTTGTTTATTGTAAATTTGAAATATAGCACCCTTCAAGAAGTCTCGAGAGAAAATTTGTGTTTACGGATAGATATCCCTCGGCTAGATATTGTATGGGGCACCACAATGCATAGATACTACGGGTGTAGAGGCATACAATTTCGTCCTCCAATTCGTGTTTTGCACAGCCGCTTTTATGATGGAAAGAGCGCTTTCATTCTTGCTTGACGAAAAGCCTTCTCAGAGAGTCCACTTTCTTCATAATTCGAAAGCAATGACTTCATAGTTGAATGTAGAACCAGATTACAACCTATGAATGGAGGGATCGCAAGAAAAAAAGTATATTTTCAAGGAAAATCTCTTCACATCCTTATTCAAGATAGTCTATGGTCGTGAGCCATGGAATCATGCTAAAATAGACATCCACGGTAGAATTTGGTTGTCTAACATTCTTCATATTGCCATCTAGATTATATGCTAAAGCTTTTAGTATTATGTCTTGGATTTTGAGCATGCAACTCTTATAGAACTATATCGTTTTTGTGTGTGTTTCCATAGCCGGAATTTGTATGACTCTCTATCTTTGGACAAGGATAGCTTGCTATATAGGTGCATACAAAACATTCGATAAGTATTGCTACCTTTAGTGCTCAAGAATTGTTTCCATGATGTAACTTCTAAGTTAGGTATGCACATATATTAGTTTTCTTTGTTCTGGCTTATGTAAAATTTGGTCAATTGTGGCCGTGGTTCATGCATTTCTCGACCATCATGGCTCGTAATGAGTTCTAATAAGGAATAAACCAACAAACATAGTCTTTTATATGTCATAAATGTATGGCATAGACCATAGTGTTTGAGACATGCCTTGAGACAATCACTTTTATTTACCTTTGAGACAATCACGAATTTACTCTCGATGTTGCTGCATGTTCCGCTGTGCATGAAGTCCCAACACATCTCCATCTCAAGACGGCCACTGCACTATGTGAATGCTAGAGTTCAATTGATTCTTCAAGGAAAACTAGGTATAATTCTCAGCCCACAAAATTAAAGTTCCTTCCTTTGCAGTCGCATGTGATGCTATATCATCGAACTAGAGACCATGGAGCAGAGTCCATTTGGAGCAATCTTTCATGGGCTATAGCTCCCTCTTCACTCTTATTTACTAGCATTTTGTGGTTCATATCATTATTATATCGTTAGATTCTTTGTCATTCAATTCATGAAGCTTTCAACTCTCTCTTCAGATGACTATCGGGATCCTAAAACTCCTATCTTATGTGAGTCGTCAAAGTCATCATCGTCAAGGTTCTTTCTATGGCATGGATGACCGCGTAATATTCTTGGAATGATTTTTGTGAGGCATGATTTCTCTTAGGCATGTCTTGCCGAAGTTACAATTAGCCATCTATCTTTGCTAAAGTATTTCTTGTCGTGGTAGATATCGCTCATGGGGATAAGTTTATCCGATTCGGCATTAGCTATGTAAGTTCTTTCTTTTGAACATCAATTCTTTGCTTTGTTTATCAAACTTCCTCTCTTGAACTAGCGGGCTAGAAGGTAGAAATGCCAACGGACCGCAGGTTAGAGATGACAAGAGCTTATGTTGGCGTGGCTTGGTTTTAGGTAAAATGCTCAAGAAAAAAATGAGGGGCTTCCGTGCGAGCATGCAAATGAGGAATTACATAAAAAAATATCGCAAAGAAAACAATTCACTGATTGCCTCTATTCTCAAACAAGCATTTTGTTGGGTCTTTGGAATTCTATTTCTGAGGCTGTTTGATTGTTTGTGGAACTACTTGGGTGTGTTCACGGGCCTACATAATTAAAATGGTAACCAAGTTGCCGCTCTCCATGATAATGCCAGATAGAATACAAAAATTGATGCTGCATAGATGCGTCGTTGCATATGTTAATGCCGATCGATCGGCGTTTTATAATTTCTTTCTATTTGAGCAGTTATGCATTAGTTGGCTTAGCAGTTATTATGTTATCTCAAATAGACTAGGTGAAAGTATTGGTGCTTGAGCAAATTAGGTGTGCTTTTGGAAAACATTTTCAGAAGAATGTTGATAAGATGTTAAGGCTTCCGATAGGGGTTCATTATATATGTCCCTAATGAGATGGGCCTATTAACTTTTGTAATTGCGCAAATCCATTTCAGTTGTAGTATAATGCATTATGCTTCTCCGCCCACCAATGATGTAACACAATGTGCATATCTGTTTCCACTCATTAACTAAAAGAGCACCCCTAACACGGACATTGGTCCTCAAGAGCATTTGCTTTTCAGTTGGCTAGGCAATCATATGGTGAAAAATGAGACGCGTGCTTAGTCTAAGAACGTGCTTCAAATCTCTTCACTCGGCCTTGAAATAATTGTCTTTCTTACCATGGGGATAGGTGTTTGGCAATGATCATATTAAATTTATGGAAAAAGTGGAAAAAGGGGTCATCAAATGCTTATAGAATTGCCACCTATGGGAAAAGAAACATGTGCCAAACAAATGCTATACATATCATGACTACGGACAAGTGTCGGCCAGTTGAATCCAAATCTGTCACTAAAGGGTACAATGAATCATGCATAATGAGTAAATAGGGGACAGTGAATCATGCACAGAGAGATGGAAAGGGCTTGCTATTACTGAGGTGTCGTGTTTGCTTTTTGACATATATAACTATTGGCAAAGAAATTTGCATCAAAGTAGAAGGGGTGAATTGTGGGGAGATTTTGCTTAGCAACGTGGGGCAAGAAACTCTAATGCGTACCACAGTTCATCGATGCCATTTTTCACATCCTCTGCCAAATTTAAAGGTGGCACTATAGCCATGATAGCATTCTTTTGTAAGTCCATATCAAACCAAGAAGCTCCCACGGTAACCCCTCCCCCCCTCCCAACTCCCCGCAACCTCCCCTTTCTTTTATTTTTCCAATCTATAAGCAAAGGCACAATGCCCCGCAATATAGCATCTAACTATCTACTGCAACGGTATGACTCATTCATTGGCGTTGGGTATCCTCGAAGAAATGATTTACGTGACCAAGGAAGTTGAATCTTGGCATAACCGGGAAATCTTGACACAACCAATTTCTGGGCGAGGCGCCAATGCGATTCGGGATTGGCAAGGTAAGGATTTTACAAAGTTTTCTTGGTTTTCTTTTCCTTTCAGGCCATACAGGGCATGAAAGATAAGGTCAAAATTGGCTCTATTAACCAGGGGAAAGATTTATTATGTTCGTGTTGTTTTGCTTGGTAGGCTGTAGGATTTAGGTTCCATCTAATAACTCCTGATCTCTGCGGGAAATTCTATTGGTTTCATTTTAGTCTTAGAACATGCTTCTGACATGGGGATAGGTGTTTGGCAATGATCATGTCAAATTATGGAAAAGTGAAAAAGGGGTCATGGAATGGTTATGGAATCGTTACCTATGGGAATAAAACATGCGCCAAATAAATGTTATGAATATTGATAATAGGGACAATTGTCAGCCAATATTATCCAAATCCGCCTCTAGAAGGTACATTGAATTATGCACACTAAGTAATTAGGGGACAATGAATCATGCACAGAGGGATGGAAAGGAGGTGTTTTATTTGCTTTTTGACATATATAAATATTGGCAAAGGAATTTGCACCAAAGTAGAAGAGGTGAATTGTGGGCAGATTTTGCTTGGCAACATGGGTAAAAAAACTCTAATCTGCACCTGATTAAGTCACCGATGCCAATGTTTTCAAATCCTCTCGCATATTTAATGGTGGCCTTTAGTAGCCATGACACATTCTTTTCTTGTATTCTTTTTGCAAGTCCATGTGAAGCTAAGAAGCTCCAACGTAACCCCTCCCACACCCCAATTCCATAAGCTCCCCTTCCCTTTTTTCAATCTACGAGGCAACGCCATAATGCCCGGCACTATAGCACCCAACCATTTCTGCTATAGCGGTATGACTCATTCATTGGGCGTTGGCTGTAGACAAAGAAATGATTTCTTTAACCAAGGAAGTGGTGAATCTTGGCATAACCAAAATCTCACAAGTTTGAGTTTTGGAGGTGCCTATTGGACGTCGACCATTTTTTCGCCACATAAGTCGGCATGCTATTGGCCATGTAGATCATTGCCGAACACGAATAGTTAACCTAATTCATTGGTCTAATGAAGATAGTTAACCCTAAAATGCATCAAATATGTTAGGGCCAATTGCATGTGATCGATCTGTTCCAACTCTGGTGATGCCATTCCAACAACATGACCGCATGTATTACAAAATGGAAAGACAATCAATTGTCTTTATAACCAGTTGTAAGCTAGTGCTCATGAGTTCGAGTTCTAGTATAAATTTAATTTCTTCTGCAATGAAAATATTTGCATTACCTACCACATAGGAAATTTTGCACAATTATAGGGCAAGAAAATCCATGGTTTTGCATGGAGGGCAATTTATTGCAAATGTACATTCATGTCCGGTTTGAGCGGCGCCGCATTTGTAGCCATCTAACGGTCGAAAGCGGAAGCATTTACCCACAATTTACCGGATCGGTTGAGGGCAATTTAAGCGGGGGCGAAATCATGTCGAAACGTCGACAAACTAAATTTGGGCCACAATTTTGATTCGATGCTCATCCGTTTCTATAAAAATGATCCAACTCCAAGCCATGAACATAAACCAACACTTGAATCCATTCGTTAAGAATCACGCTCCTCATTGTAGATGGGTCCTCGATTTTTTAATCTCAATCGCATTTTCTTCTTCATTCTTATCTTAGAACTATGGCGGACCGCTGATGGCAATTTTTGTGAAGGCGGGTTCCACCACATTTACAGCGGGGGATCTCCATTCTCTCGTCAATGGATTCAATGCATATTGGATGGCTTATATTGCAGCCCAAAACCAAAGCATTGTGAGCAAGTTTATGAAACAAGCGGCGGTGTTGGGCTGAATGTGGCAAGAATGTGGGCCTTCAAAGATGGAGGCTACAATGCTATCACGAGTTCCACAGGAATCTATGATGAACAAACCCTGCCCAGTCATTTCTGCTTCGAAATAATCAAATAATCAAATGGGTTTTGCATTTTCCGAAAGTAACTTGCTATAACTTGGATTTGGCGTTGTACAGGGCTTGGATTTAGTTGTTTTACGAAGCTTCAAAAAATGGCATCAAGCTCATCCTTGCCTTCGTCAATAACTACTGGCGATCGGTGGCGGACCTCGATTATGTTAACCGGGTCAAAGCAACGAGGGCCAATGTGAACTTCGGACGATGATTTCTCTGAGATCCCACCATCAAGCGGTATTTCAGGAATTGCCGGGCGAGCCCGGCCGGATTAACAACCTTCTTCACCATAGTTTTTGGCGTTTGAGTTTTGGAATACTAAGCTTGGAGTGAATCCCGAAATTCTCGAGCTTCTTCTCCAGCGCCTATTTGGCCGGAGTAGCAAAAGGTGGAGAGCACGGTTCCCGAATTACAAATTCAAAGTTAAGCTACCCTTTGGTCCGCAGTCATTAGTTACGGTGGAAGAAGGTTATGATTGAAAATGCACGCATACTATGTGAAGTGACTCGGCATACCATAGGTTACACTTCAATTGGTGAAGGGTGGAAAAAATAGTATGAAGGGTGCCTTTGGTCTTTGGTGTTTGGGGTCAGCGTTTTTTGCTACCCACCAAAGATACTTTCACCCAAACCCATCTTACTCTTAAACCACACATTTAATATTACAGGCTTACAAAGGATAGAGATAACAGATCACACCTCTAGAAACTTAAAATCTGTTATAGCATATGCATGAAGGGGCTCTATTCCTCTGTCTCCAGTGTTGTGATCCTGTATGCTACCTATGAAACAAAAAAACTGAAAAAATAGTGCATGTCGTTCCAGCTCTCTACTCTCCCTACAACATACTAATCTAAATAAAACATATATTCTTCTCTGCAAAAAATACTTGATGCAACGGACCTGGTTTAATTATGTAAACACCGTTTGCTGAAGGCTTCATCAATCAAAGTCCATACTTTAACACGAATTCAAGCATCAAAACAAAGAAAGACCTGACTAAGCCAGAAACGGCAAAGCAAAGAATCTCAAAGATAGGGTCACGATCTACTCTGCGCGAAATCCACGTCTTTGGCAAACTCGAAATAAAACTTCGGATTCTGCCTGACAACCGGCAGGCATATGCATGCCGAAATTTGAAAGGGGAAAATCGAGATTGAATTGGAAATGGAAAAATTGAAATCGAAATCAGAGCAACAAAAAAAAAAAAGCCTCGATTTTTGGAAAATCGGATTTTTTTTTCTGGGACCAAAAACTTCAAAACCTTAGAGAAATCGCATAGAAAAAAATCCAAAAACATTTTTCTCCATACCGGAAAATCCAAATTAACAAGATAGATATTCTCCCTCTCTAACAAAAACAAATAGTTTATACATGGGAATAGATACACGTTTACTCCTGACATGAGATGACATCACCTCGTGGAGGCTTGAACTGCTTCATCACATAACATATAAGATGCCAAACTTGCATAGAACATTTCATGTATAGTGATATGGCTAATAATGCTAGCACCAATTAAGTTTGCGACTCTTAAAATATAACTACCATAGATCAACGAGTCCGTGAAATTGTTGAAACATATATGGATGAAAACCAAAGTGTCAAGGTCCGACTTGCTCATGCTTCATCATAAAAAACAAATGGGCTGGCAAATTCACACGATTGTGTGTTATATTTGCATAAGACAGCAAGCTGAAAGAGAAAGCGAGAAAGAGGGAGGGAGGGAGGAAGGGTGGGAGAGAGAGACAACACTTTGTGAATTTAGTTGAGGAATTCATGAAATCTTTGGAGATTAGTAGCAGGTCTAACAACACAAATTTAAAACCCAAAGAAATGTTAGGTTGGTCGCCACGATAAATTTCTTGATTAACTTAATAATGGTGCCCGGCGTTCTTTGAGTATAAGTTGAGAGCCCAAAATGCTTTGGGATGCGTTGAAAAAGCCCTATCCTTCCCTTTCCCTTCCCTTTTCTTTGTATCCGCATTTCATTTTTTCTTATTTTCTCTACTTTTTTTCTTTTCCTTTTTTTTTTTTGCTCGTCTTTCTCACATGTTTCCTTGTTTTCCCATCCCTTTCCTTCCCCTTCCTATTCAGATAACCTTTTTTCCTTCCATTTTGCTCATTTCTCCACCTTTTCCCTCTTCTCTTTTTTCTTTTGCCCTTTTCCCTTCCCTTTCTCTTTTTTTTTATGCCTTCTCTTTTCCCCACCCTTTTCCATGTCTTCCCTTTTCTCAACCTTTTTTTTTTTCGCCCTTTTCCATGCCTATTTTCCCTTCTCTTTCCTCCTTTTCCCTCTTTTCCTCCTTTTTGTGTGCCCTTTTCCTTCCATTTTCTTTTCTCCCTCCCGTTTTCCATGCCCTTTTTACCTTCTCTTTTCCAACTCCTCATCATTTTCCCTCTTTCCCTTTTCCATGTTCCCTTTTTTACATTCCCCTTTTCCATTTTCCTCATTTCCTTTTCAGTGCCTCTCTCTATTTTTACCATGCCCTTTTTCCCACCCTTTTCTTCTTTCTATTTTTCACGTGCTTCCTTTTCCTCCTTTTCCCACCACTTTCCCTCTTCCCGTCAACGAGATGAGGCTGTCGGATGGGCATGTATTTGCCCTTTATTCCAAGATTTGGACCGTACATAGCGATCCTCGTTTGTAAATGCATGTATAAGTTTTTGTATCTTGTATATTAAAGTTTGCAAAATACTATAAGGTTTGAGAAGATATGTGCTCAATGGTGTTAATTTTGTACATGTATTGTAAATTTTTGGGGCTCTCGCCCCTCGTAACCCCGTGTAAATATGCACCCAAACCAAAGGGGTTTAAGGGGGATTTTAACTTAAATTGTCAAATGCAATGGTTTGTGTTAATAATATTAATGGTAGTTGTGTGTTGATTGTTATATTAAAAAAATTTTTTGGGCCCTTGGGCCCTAACTAAAAAACAAACATAGGTAAAACTTTATGGGCTAGTTAGCTGTTTTATGTAAGTGTGTAGGTGCCAAAAATATACACTATAGAGGTTGTTTATGTAAGTACATAGGTGCCACACCATCGATAAACAACGCCATACCATGTGGAGAATCTTAGCGGCACAAGTTAAAACATTATAGAATAATATTACATTATTTATGGTAAAACATGTTATCCGGACTGTTGATCTAGATAAAACTATTTATGAGCAATGTAAAAATTCCACACAAATGACAAATGTAAGGACATCAAATTGTTAAAGTGTGAGTAGTAGACATTAGTTCAATTTCATGTAGCAATTTGGTATGGTACAAACTTGGAGGAGGGGGCACTACTCATGACAATGTAAAAATTTCCACACCAACAATCGAAAACAAGTCCAAGAGCGTCAATGCTTCACATGATAAGCGGATAATACCAGCTTGTAGGCTTGATATCCTTATCCTTCCATGATCGTAAGTGCAACTCCTAAATTTATTAAGCTAAATGAGCGACAACTCTAAGATATGTATGCTAAATGGAACTGCAAAAGGCTTTACGGCAACAAACTAGATGATCTGAGGATGACATAATTGATTTCCAAATCAAATTTCCATCGATATAGCATGTAAAAAAAAGCTGTGAAGTAAAATGCTTCAAAAAGAAACCTATGAGAAAAATTGTTGCATTGGGAGCACAAAATTTCATCCCGTTCGGGCTTAGAAAACCAAAAGAAACTCAAAATCTCTAATCTAACTTCCTGCTAGCTATATGGGCTTAGGATCTTTGCTTCACTAGCACAAGACAACGTGCTTAACCAACGTGAGGGGCCCATAGATTACCTCCCGGGGCACAAAGCAAAGTCATAATCAACGAATTGAAAGTGCGCAATTATTTTCTCGGGGAACTAGAAACATCATTGGACCTGATATCTTTGGGAGTTCAAGGGTAAACGAAAAGGTATGCTCCCCATAAGATAGTTATGACACTGTCAACATCAAGACAACTCCTTTCTCAAACTCGTCCGGGCGGAAAGTACAATTTCACAACACAAAGATTCATACTACAAATCTTCTTCTTGTTTCTTCATTTTCATGCTTTGTGAATGAAATTCTTTGCATCCATAGCGCATCAACAACAGAATCGCTGAAACCCACGGAATACATGTGTTGCATCACGGCGACATTTCGTTTAAGTAGAAATTTTAGCTTTGCATTACAACAAGAACATTTAAAATAGAAATCACGGGTAGAAATATGAGATAGAAGAAATATGGGTATGCCCGTCTTATTAAATGATTGCAAAGGCTGCAATAAGCTTCCCCATCTCACGTGGGATGCTGCTGACAAGAGGGGTTTCAGAGTTTTTCGAACTAAAGCTTACACAACAACCACCAAGGTAACTTTTCAATGAACCCAAATGAGAAAAAGCGGCCTGCGGTTTTGCTTAGTTACCTCCAACCGAGGAAGCTTGGTTGTGCCGGTTTAACACCTTCCTCTATCAACCTCATCCTTTCACGAAGCTTGTTCTTCACAAAGCGAGACTTTGCTTGCAATTCCCTAACAGCAACAACGGCAGCGTCACGGATACCATGTCCTCCTAAGTAGTTATGGAGGCCTAACCAGAACTTCCTTGTAAGAACTTGGTCCTAAACCCACCTTAGTTGACCTATAGGCTGTCATACGGGACCGTTCATCATTGAAAGCTTCCTTCATGTCCTCCTTGTGGCGAGAGCTTTAGCAATCACGGACCATCAATGCCAACACACGAAATGCATCATCAATGCCAACACACTGAACTTCGGTTAACTTTAGGGATGACAAGAACAAGATAGGAAAATAATTTGACAAAATGGGTTACACCTTCTACTCCTCGCCTCCGGATATAACTTTGTTTGTTCCATCCCCTTTCGGGAATAGGGACACAAAGAAGCAAACACCCTCTAAAAGGCCAAGAAAGAATGAAGATGCGGTAACAAAGCGGCCTATGGATTTATCTATTGCGAAACTAGCGAATGGCATCTACTTAAGAATCAAACTATCAAAAGATTGTCCACAAATTCATTACTCGTCGATTACAACAACCTCACGAGAATATTGGGTTGCTTGCAGTGATTTCAAACGACCATTGGCAATGAATGGTACAAGCGCCATGGAAAAAACCATCTTCTAGTTATGCTAAGCTGTTCTCACTTGCCATTTCATGGTGCGAGCATTCATCCCAAATTTCTCTAGCCTGGTGGATCTACCCGGGCGACACAGGCGACCAACCATGGGCGGACTTGCCTTGATGCTGCTGCACTTGACCCTTGCTCTGCTTGGGCGCACCACAGGGGCTAGCTTTGCTAACGGCCAACACACGAAATGCATCATCCAAATACTCGAGACTTAATAAATAAGGCTGAGTTCACCCTTTCATGGATCGGTGATTTTTGCTTTTCATGGGCTCTTGGCGGCTAGCATATTCACATATTCGAGGCACGTAATCTTATCTTGCTAATCCACATTTGTTCGCAGTTGCAAGCCATTTATACCTAAAATGCTATCCACGAGGCTTGCATGTTCAGCCCCTAAAATAAAAAGGGGCTTTTGTTGTGAGCCCTTGGATGTTGGACCATTGAAAAAAAGTTAAATCAACGACTAAGAAATGGTGCACTCTAGATGTGCGCATTAGTACATCCATTCGAATCACCATGAAATCTTAGGAAAACCTTTGTGAAAGCGTGCAAAAACACAAAGAAAACCCCACATTATTATGCTACATATTCAACCCTTCCTTTTTCTTTTCTCTTTTCCTTTCCTCATGTCCTTTTCCGTTCCCTCCCCTCCATCACTCCCCCCCCTTTTCCCTTTCCTTTTTCCCGTTTCCTTTTCTTGATGGATTTTTTTTCCGTTTTTTCCTCCTTTGCCGATCCTTTACTTGTGCACTCCCTTCCTTTCCTTTTCCTTTTCCATTTTTCCATGCCTTTTGCACATTTGTTTTATTCTCTTATTTTCTATACCCATTTTCCTCTTTCCCCACCCTTTCTCTGTTGCCCCTTTTCTTTTCCCTTTTTTCTTTTTTTCCCTTTCTTCACCATTTTCCTCTTCCCTTTTCTCTCATGCCCTTCCCCCCTTCCCTTTTCTCGTTTCCCTCTTTCTTTTTCCTTGTGACCTTTACCTAGGTTCCCTTTCCCCCTTGTCCCTTCCCTTTTCCTCATTTTTCCAACCTTTCACTCTTCCCCTTTTTTTGATGCATTTTTTCCCTTCCCTTTCCCTCTCTTTTTTTTTTCCCTTTTCCTATGGCATTTGTCCCTTCCTTTTTCCTTTTTCCTCAACGCTTCTCTTTTTTCCCCTTTTCCCATGCTCCTTCCTTTTCCCATGCTTTTTCTCCCTCCCTTTTCCATGCTTTTTCTCCTTCATTTTCTCCTTTTTTTCAATCTTTTCCTCTTTCCTTTTTTTTTTTTTTTTCATGCCCTTTCCATTTACCTTTTCCACTTTATCTCTTCCTCCTTCCCTCGTGCCCTTTTCCCAAAGTTCCCTTTCCCTTTTTCGATTTTCCATGCCTTTTCTCTTCTCTTATCCCCACCCTTTTCCCTTTTTACTTTTTACCCTTTTCCTTTTCCCCATGCCTTTTTGCCCTTCATTCTCTCTTTCCACTTCCTTTTCCTTTTTTTCCCTTTTCCATTTACCCTTTCCCTTAAGAGATCGAAGCATGACCAATCCACGGTGTTGTGCAAGTAGATGCAATAAATCTAGGCAACAGGATGCATCAGGATGATCTACATTACATTCAAATTAGAATGCGTGCTCTTGTTATAACATTATAATATAAGATAAATTTGATACACACCCAAGCGAAAGGTCATTCTCATGATGAAGCAGCGACTTAAAGTTTTTGCATCCCCATGCAAGCAATTGTACTCAAACTTAGGAAAGTACCTAAGACCAAATTTTGGAGGTGGCTAATGGACGACCATTCTTACGGTCACATAAGTCGTCGTGCTATTGGCCCTGTAAACCGTTGCCAGGAACATGCACAGAATAGCTAACTTAATACATTGGTCTAATGAGGATTGTTAACCCTAAAATGCATCAAGTATGTTAGGGCCAATTGCAACGTGCATATATTCCGAAATGGAAAGACAATGATTTGTCTTCATAACCCATACAATGTCCACAGTCGTGCGCTTGTGCTTATGAGTTTTGAGTTTTGCAGGCGCCTATTGGACGACCATTTGTCGAGAAGGAATCTTTGTTAGACTATCGGTCACATAAGTCGTCGTGCTATTGGGCATGTAAATCGTTGCCAAGCACGAAATAGCTAACCTAATATATTGATCTAACGAAGATAGTTAACCCAAAAATGCATCAAGTATGTTAGGGCCAATTGCAATGTGCATATATTCCGAAATGGAAAGACAATCATTTGTCGTTATAACCCCTACAATGTGCACAGTTGTGCGCTAGTGCTCATGAGTTTGAGTTTTGGAGGTGCCTATTGGACGACCATTTTTTGGGAAAGAATATTTGTTAGACCATCGGCCACATAAGTCGTCGTGCTATTGACCATGTAGGTTATTGCCATGCACGAAATAGCTAACCTAATTCATTGGTCTAACGAAGATAGTTGACCCTAAAATGCATCAAATATGTTAGGGACAATTGCATGTGATCATGCAATTCCAACAACATGTGCATGTATTTTGAAATGGAAAGACAATCAATTGTCTTTATAACCCATACAATGTGCGCAGTTGTGAGCTAGTGCTCATGAGTTTGAGTTCTCGTATTAATTTAATTTCTTCTCCATCTTCTCAAATCTTCTCAATCTTCTCAAATGCAATGCAATTCCATGCACTGTTAATAATTATGAGATTTTTTCGGTTATGCGTAATCCAAGTAGTAACATGCATTAGTATAAGTAAATCCCATGTTAATTACTAAGGCATGTTCTATAGCCCGAATCACTTAGGCATCTAATCACTTGGAAAACATTTTCAGAAGAATGTTGATAAGATGTTAAGGCTTCCGATAGGGGTTCATTATATATGTCCCTAATGAGATGGGCCTATTAACTTTTGTAATGGCCAAAATCCATTTCAGTTGTAGTATAATACATTATGCTTCTCCGCCCACCAATGATGTAGCACAATCTGCATATCTGTTTCCACACATTAACTAAAAAGAGCACCCCAACACGGACATTGGTCCTCAAAGACATTTGCTTTTTTAGGTTGGCTAGGCACTCATATGGTGAAAAATCGGATAGCGTGCTTAGTCTTAGAGCGTGCTTCAAATCTCTTCCTCGGCCTTGAAATAATTGTCTTTCTTACCATGGGGATAGGTGTTTGGCAATGATCATATTAAATTTATGGAAAAAAAGTGGAAAAAGGGGTCATCAAATGCTTATAGAATTGCCACCTATGGGAAAAGAAACATGTGCCAAACAAATGCTATACATATCATGACTACGGACAAGTGTCGGCCAGTTGAATCCAAATCTGTCACTAAAGGGTACAATGAATCATGCATAATGAGTAAATAGGGACATGATGAATCATGCCGCAGAGAGATGGAAAGGGCTTGCTATCTTAGTGTCATGTTTGCTTTTTGACATATATAACTATTGGCAAAGAAATTTGCATCAAAGTAGAAGGGGTGAATTGTGGGGAGATTTTGCTTAGCAACGTGGGCAAGAAACTCTAATCTCTGGAACCTGATTCATCTGATGCCATTGTTTTCATATCCTCTGCATATTTAAAGGTGGCACTGTAGCCATGATAACATTCTTTTGTAAGTCCATATCAAACCAAGAAGCTCCACAGTAACCCCTCCCCGCCCTCCCAACTCCCGCAACCTCCCCTTTCCTTTATTTTTCCAATCTGCAGAAGCAAAGCCACAATGCCCTGCAATATAGCATCTAACCATCTCTGCTGCAACGGTATGACTCATTCATTGGGTGTTGGTACAACAGCGAAGAAATGATTTACGTGACCAAGGAAGTTGTGAATCTTGGCATAACCGGAATCTTGACACAACCAATTTCTACGGGGCAGGAGCGAATGCGATTCTGATTGGCAAGGTAAGGATTTTACAAAGTTTTCTTGGTTTTCTTTTCCTTTCAGGCCATACAAGGCATGAAAGATAAGGTCAAAATTGGCTCTATTAACCAGGGGAAAGATTTATTATGTTCGTGTTGTTTGCGAGGCGAAGGTAGGATTTAGGTTCCATCTAATAACTCCTGATCTCTGCAGGAAATTCTATTGGTTTCATTTTAGTCTTAGAACATGCTTCGGACATGGGGATAGGTGTTTGGCAATGATCATGTCAAATTATGGAAAAGTGAAAAAAGGGGTCATGGAATGGTTATGGAATCGTTACCTATTGGGAATAAAACATGAGCCAAAGAAATGTTATGAATATTGATAATAAGGACAATTGTCAGCCAATATTATCCAAATCTACCTCTAGAAGGTACATTGAATTATGCACACTAAGTAATTAGGGGACAATGAATCATGCACGAGGGATGGAAAGGAGGTGTTTTATTTGCTTTTTTGACATATATAAATATTGGCAAAAGAATTTTCACCAAAGTAGAAGAGGTGAATTGTGGGTAGATTTTGCTTGGCAACATGGGTAAAAACTCTAATGCAGACACAGTTACTTTGATGCCAATGTTTTCAAATCCTCTCTGCATATTTAATGGTTGGCACTGTAGCCATGACACATTCTTTTCTTGCATTCTTTTGCAAGTCCATGTCAAGCTAAGAAGCTCCACTGTAACCCCTCCCCACCCCCCAATTCCCGCAAGCTCCCCTTCCCTTTTTTTTTCAATCTACAGAGACAAAGCCATAATGCCCGGCACTATAGCACCCAACCATTTCTGCTATAGCGGTATGACTCATTCATTGGGCGTTGGCTGTAGACAAAGAAATGATTTCTTTAACCAAGGAAGTGGTGAATCTTGGCATAACCAAAATCTCGACACAAGTTTGAGTTTTGGAGGTGCCTATTGGACGTCGACCATTTTTTCGACCACATAAGTCGGCGTGCTATTGGCCATGTAGATCATTGCCAGGCACGGATAGTTAACCTAATTCATTGGTCTAATGAAGATAGTTAACCCTAAAATGCATCAAATATGTTAGGGCCAATTGCATGTGATCGTCCTGTTCCAACTCTACAAGCTGATGCCATTCCAACAACATGACTGCATGTATTCTGAAATGGAAAGACAATCAATTGTCTTTATAACCCATACAATGTGCACAGTTGTGCGCTAGTGCTCATGAGTTCGAGTTCTAGTATAAATTTAATTTCTTCTGCAATGAAAATATTTGCATTACCTACCACATAGGAAATTTTGCACAATTATAGGGCAAGAAAATCCATGGTTTGCATGGAGGGCAATTTATTGCAAATGTACATTCATGTCCGGTTTCGAACGAAGCGCGCATTTGTAGCCATCTAACAGTCGAAACGGAAGCATTTTCGCTGATCAGATTTCAGGCAATTTAGCGGGGGCAGAATCATGTCTGAAGCGTCGACAGCTAAATTTGGGCCACAATTTTGATTCGATGCTCATCTGTTTCTATAAAAATGATCCAACTCCAAGCCATGAACATAAACCAACACTTGAATCCAGTCGTTAAGAATCTGCTCCTCATTGTAGATGGGTCCTCGATTTTTAATCTCAATCTGCATTTTCTTCTTCATTCTTATGCCGAGCTATGGCGGGTCCGTTGATGGCAATTTTGTGAAGGCAGGTTCCACCACATTTACAGCAGGGGGATCTCCATTCTACGTCAATGGATTCAATGCATATTGGATGGCTTATATTGCAGCCCAAAACCAAAGCATTGTGAGCAAGTTTATGAAACAAGCAGCAGGTGTTGGGCTGAATGTGGCAAGAACGTGGGCCTTCAAAGATGGAGGCTACAATGCTATGCAGAGCTCCCTGGGAGTCTATGATGAACAAGCCCTGCAGGTCTGTTTCCTGCTTCCGAAATAATCAAATGGGTTTTTGCATTTTCTGAGTAACTTGCTATAACTTGGATTTGACGTTGTACAGGGCTTGGATTTCGTTGTTTCTGAAGCTTCAAAAAATGGCATCAAGCTCATCCTTGCCTTCGTCAATAACTACGGCGACCTCGGTGGCAGACCTCAGTATGTTAACTGGGTCAAAGCAACAGGGGCCAATGTGAACTCGGACGATGATTTCTACAGAGATCCCACCATCAAGCAGTATTTCAAAAAATACATTAAGGTTTCTGAATCCTAACTTAACTACTTAATCCTCACTCAACCGGATTATACTTAGCTTTTTTCTGTCTGTGCAGATGATTTTGACTAGAAAGAACAGTATCACAGGCGTAAAGTTTAACGAAGATCCCACAATCTTTTCATGGGAACTCATTAATGAACCCCGTTCATCCGACCCATCTGGAGATACTCTTCAGGTAACTAATATTTGGAGTCACTCTAGATACTCTGGAACTGGTTGTATATGATCAGATACTTATGTTGAGCTGTTCTTCCAGTCTTGGATCACAGAAATGGCAACTTTTGTTAAGTCAATCGATAGCAACCACATGCTAGAAGTCGGACTTGAAGGATTCTACAGTAAGAAAAATCCTGGAGGTTCGAGTCCTGGCAGCTGGAGCGAGGATCTGGGCACTGATTTTATCAGAAATAATCTGATCCCCCAGATTGACTTTGCAACAGTGCACATATATCCGGACATATATCCGGACAATTGGTAAGTTGACAGGGTCAACAGTCAATAGTCAGCAAGCTAAAAGTTATTAGTCTGATGATCTTTTCAACATTCCAGGATGCCAGGTAGAGCATATGAAGAGCAGTTGTCATTTATGAAGCAGTGGATCCAAGGACACGCCCAAGATGCTGCAGCACAATTGAAGAAGCCAGTGCTCTTTACGGAATTTGGCAAATCCGATGCTGCTGACAGGGAGCTATTCTTCTCCACAGTCTACTCAAGCATATATGGAGCAGCAGCAAAAGGATTGCCAAGTGCTGGGGGCTTACTTTGGCACTTCTTCCCAGATGAAATGGATCCTGCCTGGAATGATGGTTTCCAAATCTTCATCTCTAAAGATTCATCCCTCGTCGACATTATTCGTGCTCAATCCGGCAAGATGGCCCTTCTAAAATGATCATCATCGCCACCTCTATTCATTCATCTAATGTAATTTTTTCAGATATTCTTATTACAATTATTCATTCATGAAAATGCTTCAAAACATTTCAAAACAATATTCATTTTGTTGTGTTCAATGAAGCTCATTTCAACGGGAGCATTTTCCCTTCAATAATGTAGGGTGTCATTAGCAATAATCAACAAGTTAGGCACCGACAACTCACATGTTACACTAAACTTCTTACCACAATCTTATAAAAGTTGAAAATTGAATTGCTATTCAAACATTGCAACCATACAATCATTGGAAGTATTATCTTCAGACCCTTTACTTCTTTAACATTTATGCTAATGTTGCAAAGGACTAATGGACATTCGAACAAGAAGCTCAAAGCAATAGATGCATGGTCAATGCGCACTACATTCGAACAAGAAGACTTTCAATAGATGCATGGTCAATGCGCACTACAAAGGCAAAAAATTACTGCATCCATTTGGCAAGGGAAAAATATGATCCAACATTTTTGTTTCTTATAAGTGTAGGCTTCCATTCAGATCTTCGAGATCATCCTGTTATATCCACCACATTTGTTTATTGTAAATTTGAAATATTGCACCCTTCAAGAAGTCTGAGTAGAAAATTTGTGCTTTGGCGTGGATAGTATCCTGGCTGGATATTGTATGGGGCACCACAATGCATAGTCCAATTCGTGTTTTTACACAAATTTCGGTTAATGATGGAAAGAGCAGTTTTCATTCTTGCTTGACGAGTGCTTCCTTCGTAGAGTCCATTTTCTTCATAATTATGAGCAATGACTTCATAGCTGAATGTAGAACCAGGATTACAACCTATGAATGGAGGGATCGCGCAAAAGTATATTTTCAAGGAAAAATCTCTTCACATCCTTATTCAGCATAGTCTATGGTCATAGCCATGGAATCATGCTAGAATTAGACATCCAATTCTGGGTAGAATTTGGTTGTTTGACATTCTTCATATTGCCATCTAGATTATATGCTAAAGCCTTTAGTATTATACCTTGGATTTTGAGCATGCAACTCTTATAGAACTATATCAGTTTTTGTGTGTGTTTCCATAGCCAGACTTGTATGACTCTCTATCTTTGGACAAGGATAGCTTGCTATAAGTGCATACAAAACAGTCAGATAAGTATTTCTACCTTTAGTGCTCAAGAATTGTTTCCCCCATGATGTAACCTGGCAAGCTAGGTATGCATATATATTAGTTTTCTTTGTTCTGGCTTGCATAAAATTTGGTCAATTGTGGTTGTGGTTCATGCATTTCTCAGTTCATCATGGCTCTGAATGAGTTCTAATAAGGAATAAAACCAACAAACATAGTCTTTTATATGTCATAAATGTATGGCATAGACCATAGTCTTTGAGACATGCCTTGAGACAATCACTTAATTTACCTTGAGACAATCACTTAAATTTACTACTGATGTTTCTGATGTTCTGCAGGCATGAAGTCCCAACACATCTCCATCTCAAAGGACAGGCTACTGCACTATGTGGATGCTAGAGTTCAATTGATTCTTCAAGGAAACACAAGGCCCCCAAAAAAAATCCATTATCAGTATTTTATAATAATTATTACTTAAAATCACTATAATAAAGCTATATTAATTTGTGGGTTAATATGTTGAATAACTAGGACTAGTTTTTTACCATAGTTCACCATCATGGTTTTTTATTGTAGTCACTATATTTGGTTTTGTATGCTTTAAGTATGTGGTCCAATTGAAAATGTAGGCAATGAACCACTAATAATTTTAGCTTTAGTTGTTTAAGTGGTTTTTTAAGAAAGTTATTTAGATTTCTTTACTTGAACCAATGTTATTTGGTTCGATAAAAAATACCTAAACATTTTATGAACCTACTACTGGTTTTTCTGTGATCAAGATAGTGATATATGGATCAAAATGAAATGTTTTGACCAATGCAATTGGTTTGGTTTTATAAACAAATTAAGGCATACTCACTGTGGAAAGCATTATCATTTGTAGACATAAAGTGGTCATTCAATATCAATTTTGCCATGGATTAGATTGTACTAGTTTATGCATCAGAATTCCTAATGTTTTTATGTTTTGTTCTATGTGATTCGTGGTTTCCATCCAATTCTTAACAAATTATTGTTCCTTCAAGACAGTTCAAACGCCTAGGGATTTGAACCCTAGTATTTCCACCTGGCCTAGATAAGCAACCTATAATTCATTTCCAATCTCCATTTCAAAACCGTACAAATCACTTCACACATTAATCTCATGCTTCAATTCATGCAAACACAGATAATAAGATTATAACCAAATCTATCCAATGCACATGGCAACAAAAGCTTACGTTGTCGCTAATCCATTTTGTAACCTGCAGTACACCTATCATCATTGAAGATACCTGTGTAGCCTGTCCATAACTGTCCACATTGGGATCAGGACACATGTTCAAAATTATTCATCAAAATGTGCATACGAATCATGAAGTCCATGTTACTGAATACTAAAAATAGCATGCTTTAACATCTGTGTAGAAATTTAGAAGCTCAATTAACATCTTCATATGTGTGCCAAATATCACTTACCTATATGTTCTCAACAGAGATGTTGTAATGAAATGCTATGATAGTATACAGTTCTAATGATAGCAAATACTCGCAATAGCTCCATGCAGTGGCCACTCCATTTGACAATGAGGTAGATCTCCTGGTGTTAGTTGTTAACTTAGATACTAAATAAAAACAGACCTCAAATTTGTCCGCATACCTCGCACTGAAAACGGTCATAAACTGTCATAGCATAAACTGCAACAGTTCATCATATGATGTAGTATACTTCACAGCTTCTTTCCTATTATGCTCGAATTAAACTCAAGATCGTCTCCAGTGCCAATCCCTGTGAAAAGGCTGTGTATTATACCTGGGGATTTTGACTCTCTTCCTGCAGACTTTGAAATCCAACATATACATCATTTGACAACATCAGTCTCAAATATCCTACCTGCAATCACCAACAAAATAATGGTCACCTGTTAAAAGGGATACTTACATAAAAGCATCACCTTTATAAGCCATTTTCTTATTTCAACCTGCGTCTAAGCTTTTTGATGCGAAGTAGAATAACAGTGCCAAAATAGAACCGAATCAGCAGTAAGATGTGTAACATGCAATGGAGGTATATCAGAATGAAATTTCTTGACCGCCAGGTCCAACAAAGGATATAAATAATCCATAAAAGTGAATGTCGTGACATATATTCTGGCTATAAAATAGCATTTCAGCATAACAAATGGCAACATATGCATGCTAGAACATAGCCAAAAATACGAAATAAGATTTCCAGGGATACTAAAGGGATCTTTTTGAAAAAAACCTACAGAAAAGAACAAGAAGAGCACATAATAAGAAACGAAATAAAAGACTCAGAATTTGAGCATAATACCTAAGCAACAGAGCTCTCAGATAAATTCCTAGTGTCAAGAAATTCCAACAGCCAATTTCTTGATGGTTATGGCGGGCGGCATGCGGCAGATCCGGCTCCTCCAACGCTCTGCAAAAACCCTAATAGCCGCTTTACCGCCTTTCAGGTGGAGCTCTAGGGTTTGAAGTAGATATATTAGACCTTAATGGGTAAACCTTACATGGGTCATGTTTTTTATTGAGTCTGAACTCACTCCTTGGATCTTAACAAATGGCTCCATGCATAGGAGTGGCGACACCGAGTTTCTTATGAGCGCAACATAATTTAATGGCAATGTGACACAAACACAAAAGAGCCTCCAAATCCTATCTATGAGCATTCATAAACACAATGCACCGATACCTCAAAGCAGAAAATTTGTCACAGTGGTGAAAGAAAGAACCCAACGAATAAAAAACTGCAGCAAGCTTAAGATCAGTGCCCCAAACTTAGGGTTCAATCTGGTTGCAATTCATCTCTTTCTGAGGCGGCCTTCTTTATCGGCACACCCAGAGACCCCTAAATTCCTAGCTAGTCTACGAAAAAACATCTCTGAAAATTCACTACATCTTTGGAAATTAACTATCAATTACTTAACGAAGCAACCACCGATGAAACCGGCACTGCCATCACTGCTACCCAGAATTGCAAATGGATCGGGAAAATTAGGCCAAAGAAGGCAATCCATGTGAGGTTTTCGCAAAATTGGGCTCCCTTATGAGGTTTCCATTCGTGCAACCATCAGAGTGTCCAAACCTAGAGGGACCATCTCACATTCTTTTTAGTCATCCTTTTTGTCATATGGCACATTTATATGTTCTTTCAAAAAAGTTACATGGAACCTCAAGGGGTTCAAGTCCCTAAAGGTATTTAATAGATGAGCAACGTGGTGAAGCACAATGTTCCTTTGCATCGCGCATGTAGCTAGCACATTGCAACATCAAACTTTTGCAAGTGAAAGCTCATAAGCAAAACTAGATCAATTCTTGATGTTCACTACAGCTATCAGAATCACTAGGGGAGGAGATTTCACACATATTGCATGTAATAACATGCCTTGCAGTTTGTACTTTGCAAACATCTGAAACAACGACGACATTAGACATAAGTTTCATTCAACCACGTAAGGTATATTTTCAAGACATACCCATCATAAGCTCGCCAACAATGGGCACCATCACTAGTAGTGCAACAAAAACAATACGTGCCAACCAATTATGATTTAGATGGTCACCATGTCAAAATCCTATGTAATGGTTCTAACAAGCCATTACTAGTTTTAATGAAGCACTATATAAGAATGAATTTATCTCATAAACCACAATTAGATTTAATATATCACTATAACGTTTGATAATCAACATTATTAACCACTATAAATTTCGATAAACTACTACGGCATTTGGTTTTCTTCTACTAAATTAATTCATGCATAGAAAACCACATCTATTGTGGTTTTTGCATGATACGATACTAGTTAAACATAGTAGTTCATTTTTGGGCTCCTTGTGAAAACTAGGTATAATTCTCAGCCCACAAAAATTAAAGTTCCTTCCTTTGCAGGTCGCATGTGATGCTATATCACGGAACTAGAGTCCATTTGGAGCAACCTTTCATGGGCTATAGCTCCCTCTTCACCCTTATTTACTAGCATTTTGTGATTCATATCGTATTATATCAGTTAGATTCTTTGTCATTCAATTGCGAGCTTTCAACTCCTCTCTTCGTATGACTATCAGGATCCTAAAACTCCTATCTTATGTGAGTCTGCAGTAAGTCATCATCGCCAAGGTTCTTTCTATGGCATTTTTGTGAGGCATGATTTCTCTTAGGCATGTCTTGCCGAGTTGCAATTAGCCATCTATGCTGCTAAAGTATTTGCTGATCGTGTAGATATCTGTTCATGGGAATAAGTTTATCCGTTCAGCATTAGCTATGTAAGTTCTTTCTTTTGAACATCAATTCTTTGCTTTGTTTATCAAACTTTCTCTCTTTGAACTAGCAGGCTAGAAGGTAGAAATGCCAACGGACCAGAGGTTATAGAGATGACAAGAGCTTATGTTGACGTGGTTTTCAGGTAAAATGCTCAAGAAAATGAGGGCTTCCGTGAAGGCATGCAAATGAGGAATTACATAAAAAATTATCGCAAGAAAACAATTCAGTGATTGCCTCTATTCTCAAACAAGCATTTTGTTGGGTCTTTCTCCTTGAAGGAATTCTATTTCTGAGGCTGTTTGATTGTTTGTGGAACTACTTGGGTGTGTTCACGGGCCTACATGGTTAAAATGGTAACCAAGTTGCCGCTCTCCATGTTAATGCCAGATAGAATACAAAAATTGATGTTGCATAGATGCGCCGTTGCATATGTTAATGCCAGATCGAGCAGTACATAATTTCTTTCTATTTGAGTAGTTAAGCATTAGTTGGCTTAGCAGTTATTATGTTATCTCAAATAGATTAGTTGTCCTGCAATGTTTAAATGTTTGGTGTTTCAAATTGTCCTGGTTAATTTATATAGATGAATATTTTTAGTGTTGTTTGCCTTCGCATCATTCTTTGCTTTCAGATAGAAATAGGTTGGAGAGTTAAACATCTGAATTCGCACGTAGCTTCACCAAATGTTCATGCTCTTCTTTGATTACCATGTTTTGTACAATTAAAATGTTCCATCTTACTTATTGCTATTTTTTGCATGTTGGATTCTATGCCTACAAGTAGGTTTATCATTTGATAAGCCAATCTATGAATCCTCTAATTGCATGTCAGATTCTATGCCTGTGAGTAGGTTTATCATTTGATAAACTAGTCTATCTAAAGGTGTCTGTAACCACAAACTTGATGCAATAAAAGTATCTGCTGTTTTAATGCACTTTTGGTAAAAGTTGTATTATCTTAGCAACTTGCATTCTTAAGTTCACGATGCATATGAAATGAAGATTCGTTTGTTAGCATTGCAGTCTCTTTTGTAAGAAGGCCTTAACATTATCTGAGCAATGCAAGTTATTGCAATAAAAAAGTTAGTTGATCCCAAATAGATACTCACTTCTTATTTTGCATTTGAGTCACTATTCTTTTTAGTTGTGATTGCATCTTTTCCATTTGAGTCATTAATTGGTTTTGGTATGGTTGTATCTACCCCTTCAAAGGCAGTAGATGTCCATAAATATGTCCTTACGTGATAAACGGAGACAACTTATGTGATTTCTTGTTTGGCTTTCTAATATTATTCTGACTCTTTAGCCTGATTATATGTTTTGCACAATGCTAATGCTCATCAAACATTATGATCTTTGGACAAGTTACGGAATGTTTGATCAGTTTTGAAACGATATCTGATCATCATGCAAGATATACATCTTTATTGCAAATTGGTGATTTCCTTGAGATTTCCAGTATATTTTTATTTCTCTGAGGCATATAGGCAGGTAATTAAGCCTAGATAAGTAAGAAGACACAAGTCTTCTCTCATCATCAAATTGAGTATCAAGACCTTGAAATCTGTAGCCAAGCACTCCATAGAGGTAGCACCCTTCAACTTAGAAGGAGAATGTGGCACTCTCTTAGATGTCTACATTGAGCATTGAATATAAGTATCCTTGAGATGAGGCTTTTGCAATTCATCTCAAAGGCATCGTTCAACATTACTCGTTGAGCATTTCCTTGGTGGTTTTCTTTTGTGTTTAGATACTATCTGATATATTGTATTGTGACCGTCTCATAGGCCAGTTGGCCTCCGTGGACGTTAAAATATACTTCCTTCCTTCCTTCCTTCCTTCCTTCCTTAATGGAGGAGAAATTGTGAACGCAATGAAAGAATATGCATTTGCAACATTGGGCAAAGGTAATTGCAACATTAGGCAAAACTCTGTATAAATTTGTAAATGGGTAGAAATTCCTACTTCAGTTATCACTACAACTGCATTGCTAACATAGGTTAAAATCCTCAACAAATACTAAACTTCTTTCCAAAAGGGAATCTCAGCGATTCTAATCATAGAATTTAAGGTGCAATCCTAAACTAACCATAAACTTATCTCCAAAAGACTTTAACGAATCCAATCACACAATTTTGAAGTGTATTATGTTTTAACTCTCACATGTAATTGCCTTTTCCAATTCTCCTATTTTTCTCTTTTCCCTAATTTAATCTAGCAACGTATTCTACTTATGCTACTTCATGCTCGCCTATAATAGAATTCTACTTAGGCCCAGCAACAAACTGAAAGTTATAGTTCTAACTGCCATTTGCTAATAGATATAAACATTTCAGTTTACCTATATTATATGATTATTAAAGCATGACAATCCATTCCCCATTTCTTTGAAGTATTCTTCACTTTACATGCCAAATAATAATAACCTACACAAGAACTACTTTACATGCCAAACAACACTCAATGGATTCACTACCATTGTTGTAAAAAATATACACACCCCTTTTATAGTATGTTGTAGATGCAATTATCATTTTACAGTCAAGAAAACTATTGGATCTTTAATTATGTTGCATGGATCCAAATGCCATGAAAAAAATAGAGTGGCTGAATTTCAATACTTCCAATTGTTTGACCTTTCAAATAGTTGTTGAGCACCATAACTAGTTTATCATAAACCTAAACCTGCATACTTGAAAATGGGAACCATTTAAAGCTTGGTATTTTTATTAGTTAAGAGGATATAGAAGGCTTAGTTGCATATGTACTCAATGTCGTGCTATAAATGATGAAGTTGGTACTGCACTTCTGGCACCAGCCTAAGGCTATAGTAGCATTACATCAAACACCACTGCCAATATTCTGGAAGAATGATACCGTATCTGAAGCACCAACCCAAATAGTTTGCCTCCAATAATATGATGTACAACAACATGTTTTTAAGCTTATAGCTTCAAGAAAGCAATCTTCAAAATGGGACTCGCAATTGTTTGATGTGGGATATGCATATGGTTAATTTTTGTTCCCACAACATCTCTAAGAGCCTATAGGATTATGCCTATAAATATTGGATGAATACCACTAATCTGTAGCATGCCAAACACATAGGACACAATTTTTGAATGATGTTGCTTCTCAATTGATGACTATATCCTTGTTTCTACTTTCTCTGATATGATGTTTGACTTGCCTCCAAAGTGCCCTAGTCTACCTAAGCATCGATCTTTTCTTACAATATACAATCCAAAGAAATGAATTCCTAGCCTCAGAAAAAGAAGTATCAATTAGTGCCATTCTCTACATCAAGAAGCATAATTCCTCTTCTTTGTCGATGCTGGAAGTGATTAACCACAATTTTGATTTTTCGAACTTAGAAAGCCTAGCCAGGCTAGAAAACAATCGATAAAGCGATATCAAACTCAAATATGGCAGATTGTGTGATGCACTGGTCAATTCTGTTGACGACAAGCCATAGATAGGGGCAAATGGCGGGGTCGTCCCTGGCTGAAGATCAATGGGGCAGTCATAAGGACGATGCTCCGGAAGCTTGCTGGCTTTGACCTTATCAAAAACATCGCCAAAATCCTTGTACTTATCAGGAAGGACAGGAGCAGATGTTTCTGAAGCAGAGCTAGTCGAAGGAAGGACTTGGATTGCAAATGCTGATCTGGGATCTTGCCTACCAGATCTAATAAAATTGTGAAGGGAGATCTTCGAGATACGGAGCTAAGGGCACAAATAAGCCTCTACAGAAGCAGGATCAAGAAGAGGAAGGAGAGCAGGAACAGGAGCAGAAGTAGGAGCAGCTCGGACAAGAACTGGAGTAGGAACTGGAACAAGAACTAGAGTTGGAGCAGGGACTGGAGCAAGAACTGGAACAGGAGTAGGGACTGGAGCAAGAACTGGAGCAGGAGCAGAAATTGGAACTGGAGCTGGAGCTGGAGCAGGGACATCATCAAGAACATGGTCAGAATCTGGGGCATGAACTGGAGCAGAGGCAAGAGTCAAATCAGAACATGGAGCAGAAACAGGAACAACAAGGACGGAATCAGGGGCCCACAATACTGCACGGATGACGGATCGAGGTCGATGTTGGTTAGAAGACCTGATCTGCAGAAGAACTGGAACTGGAGCTAGAACTAGCAAATCGAAATGATCTAGTATACCAATCAATCTGTGGATTATGTAGCTCAAGCCAGGGCAGACCCAAGACTATTGGCGCATGTGGAGCGATGAGATTGAAGGGTGAAAGCATGCTAGGGTGTACCATCTAAAGTACCTATTTAGGTAGTACAAAACTACCCAGAAAAGTACCCAGCACTGGGTACTGGGAACTTGCAAAAATGCCGCAATAAACAATAAGTTTGAGAGTTAATTCATTTATTTTAGTCATTAGTAGTATTGTTATCCTCTAGTACTATAGATTGACATGCTATTGACCTTCAATTCAAAAATTTTCGATTGATTTTAATGGAAAGAAAAAACAGAAAGTACCAGTTTTAAAAGTACCCAGTGTAGGTACTTTTGAGGGTTCCAAAAGTGGTACACCGTAGCATGCTTTTACCCTGAAGGAAATACTACAGGAAACTCGCTCGAACAAAACCTAAAGAGGCGCAGTACATTCTGTGACTGCACCCGAGGAGATCTCCCGTCCATCAATCTCTTCGACAGAACCAGGATGCTCAACCTTGCTTCTAGGGATGGCGTGCTTATTGGCGAATGCCCTACCTATAAAGCAAGCATTTGCACCGCAATCAAGTTGTGCCAACACTTGCAATCTTCCAGCCTCTGATTTTAATGATCTAGGGGTGAAGAATGCCTTGCTGACCTTATCCGATGGAATAAACATGTTAAGAAGTGTGACAGGAGTCTGAGAAAAGATGGCCAGCCGACGAGAGACTCCTACTACTCGGACCGGCCCCTGAAGTTTTCCGACTGATTTGGGCGCTTTATAGAGCATCCACGAGCAATATGGCCAGCTCCTCCATAGTAGAGGCAAAGATTAGCCTCTCTCCGACGTTGCTTCTCGGCGGCAGATAAAGGTCCTCGAACTACCCGATCAATCTGCATAGGCTCAGGTCCGGACCTGCTGGATTCTACATATGAAACCGAAGAGGACGTAGCTATAGGTGCTTGTGTGATTGGGAAGTTCTGGCTTCGTCTCTTTTGCCTACGTTCGAAGAGCCGATTATCACATCGAACTGCAAATTTGATGGCTTCTTCCAAAGTTTGAGGATCCTCCATAGACAACAACATATCTTTCACATCCTCTCGTAACCCCCTTCGAAAACAATCTCGAAGTGCAACATCATCCCATGCAGCATCTACCGCAATTTGACGAAATTCTGATGCATATACTGAAGCTGGACGAGAGCCTTGCCTTAGATTGCAGAGTTCTGTGACTGCTGTGCGCTGAAGATCGGTGTCTCCAAAGCATGCCTCGAGCTCTGCAGTGAAAGTAACAAAATCTTGCAATTCTGGGGCTCCTTTCTCCAATAAAGGAGCAAACCAACTTAAAGCTGGCCCTGTGAGGAGAGAACCAATCAGCCCAACTTGTTCCTGGGTAGTGGGATATCTATGAGGATGGAGCTGAATCACAAGCCTGATCTGACTGCGGAGCTTAGACTGAGTGGCGTCAAACTTCTCTGGCAGGCTGATCTTAGGCTCTGATAGCCTCAATCCCGAACTAGAAGCAGATTCATGTGAAGCAACACGTTCCTTAAGCTCTTTATTGTCCAACTGCAACTGCTGGCATACTTGAACAAGCTGCTGGATAAAGTCGAAACCTCCTCCATAGATATAAAATCACCAAATATGAGCAAAAAAATGCCTAGGATCAGAGCAGGCAAGAACCGGTAAGGAATTCCGGTCCAAACTGTCATGAACCTATGCGAAAACAAGGAAAATACGTGAAAACTACGCAAGAAATACGGAAAAAATATGCCAAAGTTGGCAAAGAATCTGATATATGAACAGGAATCAAGAGTACAATGGCCCGATGGCAAGCAGGAACACGAGACAGATGCCTAGAAGGCTCAAGACTGGCGTTGAACTGGAATAGTTCGACAAGAAGGAGGTGCCTCCTTATATATCTAGGCCAACGGTCAGGATCGTCCCACTTCAATAGATGAGATCGCGACAAGTGTCGTGCATGCATTTAGGTTCTAGAATATTCTAGAACCTCCTGGAGATAGCCCCACATATAAGAAAGACGTGAAAAAATGTCTTCAACAAGTATTGATAGCGCATTTGGCAAGGGTGTGTGACTCGCAACTGGAAGGTTGCGAGTCCAAACCTTGTTTTGTGCAACTACTCTTTTGTATCCGTGTGACGACCATCTTTTGTACATACGAGTATAATGTTCGTATGATACGAATATCCGTATGGTCGTCACAAGGTTAGTGAATATGGCATTTCAGTTAAAGAGACCTCTAGGAGATCTGGTATACCTGAGTCTACCATACGTGATTGGCAATATAGGAGAATTACCCATAAACAAAACAAGCATCCTCACATTCTCACTCCCAAGCAGGAAGAACTAGTTGCCTGGCTTGAGAGAGTGAACTTGGGTATGGGGGTTACCCTGAGTGTAGTCAAGGCAAGGGCAGCCCAAATGGCTAATACTGGGGACATAAGCACATCAGATGGTATGCCAGGCAATACTTGGTGGAAGCTCTTCAAGCAGAGGCATCCTAACATAACTTTGAGGAGTGCCCAGACATTGGGAAGGGCACGGGCACTTGCCATGAATCAGCCAAACCTGGACATGTTCTACAAACATCTATGATGAGTTTGATTCAAGTATAGGTTCAATACGCTGTACGTTTTATATGGAATACGTATGAATTGTATGATACGGTACATATTTGCCATATAAAACGTATAAAATACGGCAAAAAAAAATTCCGGCGTCGGAAGATTTTCGCTACGCGAAAACATCTAATTCGCGTACGCGAAAGTTTTTTCGGCGTCTGTGAAAAGTTCGCTTTCTTTTCTTTTTCTTTTTTTTTTTTGTCTTTCTAAACCTTTTTCGTCGCCGAAAGTTTTTCACGTACACGAACAATAAAAATTAACGTCACGCAAATTTTTTTTTCCCCCCGTGTATGAATTTGAAATTTGAATTTTGCGTACGCGAAATCCTATAAACCGCGTACGCGAAACTGTATAAAGCGGGTAGAAAAAAAAATAAAATAAAAAAAATACGAATTTGAAATTTGAAAACTGCGTCTGCTGAAACCTTCATTTTCACGACGCTGAATGTTTTTCGCAGAAAAACGAAAGGTTTCACAGTCTGTGAACGCATAAAAAATTATTATTTTTTTTTTTTTTCAGCGTCTGTGAAAAAAAGAAGGTTTCGCGTACACAAAATTTGTTTTTTCCGGCCGGCGACTAAAAAATACGTAAAATATGTTTTTTTTCAAAAAAATATGTATTTTTTTACTTTATACGTCTGGAATTTGGATTTCGTACGTATATAACCTATCCCTGGTTTGATTTTCCCCCATCCAGGATTTGGAATGCTGATGAGACTGGAATACCTGCAGGCAAGGTTAAGGGCCTGAAAATAATTGCAAGGAAGGGTCCACGAGATGTCAATGAAGTTGTCATGAACGCTAGAGAGTGGATGACAATTCTCGTATGTGTTAATATTGAAGGGTATAGATTACCTAACTTATAAATCTTTAACGGTAAAAGGATGAAGACAGATTACGTAAGCAGATGTGAAGAAAGGGCAATCCAGGCAGTGCAGTAGCATGCATGGATGACACTGAGCTTTTTAAATCATGGTTGTCACACTTTCGATCTAGGGTACCTGGAGGAGTGTCCCCAGAGAATCCACATCTAATTTTCTCAGATGACCACAGTAGCTATGTGGAGTTGGAGATGTTATATTGGTTGCAAAAGAATTTGGTACTCATTTTGCACTACTCCCAGCCCACACATCTCACAAACTCCAGCCAGTTGATGTGGCTTATTTTGCACCATTCAAGGCAGTCTTCAAGAAGTTGAGGCCTGAATGGATTGTATGAGGGGCAAGCTGGAGCCCAACAGAGAAGAGATTGCTGAGGTGATATCCAATGCAATTCATGTTGGGCTATTACCTGACAATACAAGGGCAGGATTTAAGGCCACAGGCATTTACCCCTTCGATAACACAAAGGTGGTGGCATCTAGTACCAGTAGGGCTATGCACCTCATGGGTTTGAAGGCAATGTGTCTCAGCATGTTGCAGGTTCTCTCAGCATACAAGTGATGATGGGAGTGAACCAGAAAATGATGAGAATGATGAGGATCAGGAAGAAGAGAGGCATGTTGATATTCATGAAGGCATGTATGAAGTTTTCAACCTTGCTCCCAATGTTCCCAATGTCCCGGGTTTCCATCACATTATGGAGGGGTTGGTGAATGAAGTGAATTCAGCACCTCAACCTGTGGCTGAAGGGGGCAGCCACTTATGCAGACCAAGCCCTGAGAGAGGAGAGCCATCTGGCTGCCATGTTGAAACAACAGGACTCCAATCACAAGGTGGAAAAAGGAGAGGACGGGTCCTGACATGGCACGATTGATTCACATTAGCTCAGCTGCATTCTATGAGAAGCTCATGGTTGAGAAAGCAATGAGGGCACAAGCTGAACTTGAGAAAAGTGAGCAGTTGAAGGCTAAGAAAATTGAGGCAGCTAAGAAAAGGGCGTTGAGAGAAGAAGAGAAGAAGAGGGCCCAAGCTAGGAGGGAAGAAAGAGACAACAGGAGAGCTGAGGCTCAATTTGAGCTTGGGACCAAGAGGTTCAGGGATTTCATGTATCCACTTGGCCAGTGAAGAGTGACATCCATCTTCAGCTCTCAAACGCCTACAGATATGGAAGCCAAGAAGAGAAGGTTGGACCTTCTGAACAGAAGAAGGGTTAGAATGGGCAAAATGGTTGTTTGTGAAGGTGCTACTCAACCGTAGGATGGAGCTACTGAATTGGACTATGTGCCTTCTAGCCAACCCCCAATCAGCATTGGTGGTCATGTACCTGTCGTCAGGCCCATCCCCAACAGGGTTGACAACGTTGCATCTTCTTGCACAAGATGGAACTTGTTATCACATGCTCAGTATGGTGTCCATGCACATGATGAGGTTGATTTGAACATAAACACTCAGGCTTAGATTAAGTATGATGATGTGAACACTGGCCCAGCAGGTGATCAACTCCCTGCAATTGACAAGGCGAGAATTATTAGGGGAATGGTGAGTGATGGTGTGAAAGGAGATATAGTATCCAGGGCCAAAGGCATGGATCTTGATTTTGCAGTTGCATGAAGGAAAGAACTTGCTGAGGTAAGGCTCAATATATATTCTTATATTCATAACAGTAGCTGATTACAGAATACATGCCTGGCGAACCCTGCCAAAACAACTCATAGAGCTTCAAGACTTCAGCAAAAAAAAAAAATAATAATAAATAAAAAAAAAATTACACAAGGAAAAAAAAAAGAAAAAAAAAAAGAAAAAGAAAAACTGCCCAGAGTGCCAGCAGAAGGAAGGCATCAGTCCTCCTTCTTGAGGAGGACGTTGCCATTGTCATCGATCCGGACCTGGCAGTGGATTTGTTAGCCACTCCGAGCATGATGTAATGCATCAATGACTCCCGGTGAGCAGGTGCATGAGAAGGTGGACGAGATTGCCTCGTCCACCTCCTGCTGTATAACCAGCAGATTCTTGAAAGTGATGGCCCTCGCAGGGATTGGGACCGTGTCACTGGTTTCAGAAGACGAGCTAGTGGCGTATGAGCAGTTTAGGGTGTTTCAAGAGGGGGTGTGCCCCAATCGGCCTTGCAGGCTCAATCGGGCATGACCGCGAGGAGTTCGTTCCATTCGATCCATTGTTAACTTGCTGCAAGCGAAACCCACATCTGGTTAAAAAGGATCCAACACAATACTAGAAAAGCAAGGAAACAAAGAAACAATTGAAGCTTACCTGAAGCAATTTCCCATGGCGCTGGTTGAATGCCCGTATGTGCATTGCAACAGATCAGGGGAGGGGACTGGAGGCGAGGTGATTGCCCAATCCCTCAATTGTTTTCAAATCTAGGCATTAAATTGCTGGTACCTCAATTCCCAGGTCCCCAACGTCCTGAATGCTTAGGCTTACCACATCAATCTCTAATCCACGGCCTTAATCAACCTGTTTTGTGAGGTATGCTTCGAGTTTTAGGGGCGATTAAGGTAAATATTAGCGGATTAGGCTAAATTAGACATCGGTTTCATGATAAGGGGTGCTCGTGACAAGAAGTTCTACATGTGCGAAACCTCGGGGGCATCGGACAGGGAGGTTCTCGTGATCCTGATGCGTACGAACCTGTCCGCGGTAGCAAGGTCTACTCGCACCCGCTGACGGACCCTAAACCATCGTGACAGTCTACACCTGCCGCAGTACGTGGGGCGTTTTGCCACGTATGCAGGGAGTCTGCCACCTCGCAGGGGGCTCCTTGTCTGCCCCCTCCCCCCTCTTGGGGCAACAATTGGAGATCGAAATGGCAATATCTCGTGGAAAAAATTGCCCACATTGTAGCTTAACTTCCCACGATTCAGGAACACTCGAAGTTACCAAAATCCGTGCTGGATTTGTAGGTAATTTGCAGTGGCGCCCATTAATGCTGCACTCACATGGAGCGATTTTGCAGCTGCGGCAACCATACAACTGCAATAAATCTGGCTTTTTTGCCTTCTGCATTCACATGGTTAAATTCCTAATTTGGCTCCAGCTGCACCGCTGGTAAAGAGGATAGAAATTAGCAACAGCTAGAAGTGTTGCACCATTTCCGCGTGTATCACTTTGAAGCGGCGTTGAAGCGAGCTGCGGCAGACTATCGCTGCTCCAAAAAAAATACTCCATGTGAATGTCCCATAAGTGCGCGAAAGGGAGCGACCATATATACCCTAAACGCGTACCCTAAATGTATAATTTATATATACCCTAAATATATAATTTCACGGACAATTTCACGGACAATTTCACGGACGGGGTTAGAAAGCTAAGCATTTACGGCTTAAACCCTAGGCGTAAACTTCTCGGTTCATCGTTCTGCGCAAACTTCCCTTTAGGTAGGTTGTAAGGTTTAGCTGTTATTTTCCTGCTCTATGAAATTTCCAGCTCTGATTTGATGAATAAGGTTGTGTTGTACACTAGTGATTGACATGGAGTCAGGACCAATGGCCTCAGCAGTTATCACATTAGAAAGCGAGACATTTGTCTTTCCGATCTCAGGCACAAAAGTTTCTGCCGGTTTGGTTGAATTGAAGGAAAAATGTATGGCAGCCCTTGGTGAATACATCGTCTCCCACAACATCTCAGCTGAGGAGCCGGATTTATCAGAGGCCTCTGAAGAAGATGAAGTTGCAGACGAGATACCCAATGGTAGCCGGAAAAAAAGCAAGTAAATACACAGCTTCTTGAATCTCATTTTGTTTGCTTGTCTGAAGGTTATATGCTTGGAAATACTTTAGAGCTGCTGAAAGTAACAGTTTGGTTCTCACCATTTTTAAGGATGTTACTCTAGTAATTTGCAAATCACAAAGCATCTATGTCTTGGATGCTTGAAACGATGTCATAGGCAGGTTTACAAACTGGATAAGATAAATCAATTATGCTTGTGAATGTTAGGGGATGCTGTTCATTTTCTCCAGGTTTTGCACTTCCATAAAACACCAGTCACAGCATTTTATTGTCCAAGTTCCTGCTGTCAATGTTAGTAAATGCTTTACATGCAAGGTACCACAGACAGTTTTGTAAGAGTATCAGATATTATGTCCATGCAGCCTGTTTGATGTAGTAGCCTATATAGATTGAGCACAATCTGAGCATGTTGTGAAAGTTAGGCAGCAGAAAACTAAATGAAGAATGGGAATGATTAGAAGTAAATCAGCAGCTGTTTGGCATTGATTCTTGCTCATGAAACAACACAGGATCCGAAAGAAATATTAAACTTGGCGTGGCAAATAATTACAGCTTCATTAGAAAACGTAGTGGAATCACGTTTCTTTTTTCACTGAGCTTGATGGGAAGATGATCATCCTCTTTGCCTGCAAGGTGAAACACGAGAACTTTTTACTGCAATCAGAGGCAGACATTTAGAATAATAATGCACAGCAATATTGTTTCAAAAAAAAAAAAAAAATGCTTTGCAGATTATGCAAGTTTGGTCGTGTAGTTTAAAGATTCTTCTTGCAGAATATGTGCCAGCTCAAGTCAGACTTCTGTTTTAAGGTTCAACTACTATTTTTTTTTAGCAGTCAATGGACCAAAGCAAATCTACTTTTAGCAGTTCAAGCCCATGTTTAACGTTCAATTAAACTAGTAGATTTGATGCAAATTTACTACAGATGATTTATCTGATATACAACCCGATCCTTGTTTAAATCACCTCAATTTAATAGATATTCCAAATGTCGCGCTCTAATAATTAGTATATTTGAATGGATATGATAATTAGTATATTTGAATGGATATGAATGGATATGTTCTATTAATTGTATTAGGAACTATGGTGAAAATGGATAAACAAATCACAACTAGATGATGAAGCGTAGTGCCTGAGAGATTACTTGAGCTACAAGGGTCAGATTCAGTTGATCTTGAGCTCATTTGAAAGCTTATGTAGAGAGTTTTTCATTGGCATATAGGTACCTATTTTTTATATTTTAAAATCCGGGTACCTTTTTGCAGAGCGCATGCCATGCAGACGGAAAGAGGAATTATATCGGGTAAAAGAAAATCGCCTGTAACGGAAGTGGGCAGTATACAGAGGAAGTCAGGTTATCATTAGGGATCAGTGGCCTTCTGATCCATGGACAATTTTTGTATAGCCATGTTCTTCTTTATGTTGTTATTTCTATTTGTTCTTGTATTTTGTGATGGTACGTAAAGCCTACCTAAAGCCCAAGTCATAGTTTCATTTGGGTTTTGCCTAAGCTTTGTAATATTTGGCGATGTTTTGGGTTGTTCTAACCCATTGTATGGGTCCCATGGCCTATTAGTCTCCCACGGATTTAAAAAAATCTATTCTATACTATCATATTCTGTTCATTGTGCACATATCATCAACATGCAATCATGTCCAAAAGTGTTATGCATCGCTTACAGAAATATGAATTACCCATCTTTGTGTCATTTGACTGTTGATAATGTTGACTTACTTTCTTCAAGTCAAGGTGTTTGTAATTTATGTTAAAGACTCCCTCGTGATTCTAATCCATACAAAATGCAGGAAATGTTTTGGACCTCTGCTGCTAAGATTAGCAATGAATATGACCAATGAACTGATGTGGTTTTAATATTTCCCTCTTTGTGGTTTGGTTGGCTAGTCCTTCAGGTTAGCAATTTGGAGGTGTGTTAACAATTGGGATGTCTTGTGATCAATCTCTCTAGGGACATTTAGGGGATTGTCATATGTCTCTATGGGTCTCATAATCAAGTCTCTTGTAGGACTGTTAGGGAATGTCTTATGTATTTGTGGGATGTGGTATGACACTGTTTATGGGTCAGGTAATCAAGTCTCTCTTAGGACATTTAGGGAACATCGTATATATTTGTGGGATGTGGTATGACATAAAAAGTACTTTCGATCTATCTCTTATTTTCTCTTCAATGTAAGAGATAATGATTAAATCCCCTCCCTGGCACGGGTCATTGTCAATAACAACCCCCTAAAAAACTACTTTCATTTGCTATGCCACAAAAAGCCTGCAAAATGTACATTACATCAAAGCCATCATAGAGAACATTACATATATATTCACTGCACATTAGTTCTCCTTCTTGGCATCCTTCATCATCATCAACATCAATATCACAACCACCACCACCACCACCACCACCATCGTCGTCATCATCTCCATTATCATCTGTTTGCTTTATAAGCTCCTCATACAAGTCTCTTTCCCTTTCTCGTTCTCTTTACAGAAAGTATTATGTGTCTATATCATCGACTTCCTTCTTTTTTTTTTTTTTTTGAGGAGGAGGGATGTGCCACTCAATTTTTACTCACCTATGAAATATAAGCAACAATATCTAATTGTTGAATTCCTCAAACCTACGCATTGTATACACTAAAACTAGCAATGAGATTCCTCCTACCGTGGTACACTACAAAATATTTAGCATGCATAAGAAATTTTTGAAATTTAATACAACATATTTAGGATCCCTGGACAAAGCACAAGGGCAATATTTAAACCAGGCACAAGCCTGTCCGATAATATAATCTAGTGCATTTACCCATCATAGGAGGACAAGGAGGAGGAGGCTCTGGAAGAACATAGAAAGATCATAGGCAATATGATACCCCTCGAACCTATAAGATGCTCCCATTGTATAAATATGGAAAATCTGCTTTCCCAACAAATCTATCACCAAGAAAGGCCCTCCGTATGACTCGGACCACTTGTGATGGTCAAACAGAGATGTCATTTACCCCATGCCTTCTCTTATCCTACACTGCAGAAGCATACTGAATTTATTAGTAAAAAGTATTAAGGCCTGGGCTTCGCCGGCTCTGTTGAAGCTTTTATTCGACCTTTTGATATTTGATATCACGCAAAGGATCCGAGGCATCTTCCTCATAGTCTTCTTCGATCATTTCCTATTCTAATTGGATCTTGCAAGAGCATTTTCGTAAATTTTATTCTAAAGTTGCCACTCTCTTGAGGTCATAATGCCATCATGGTCGTCATTTGGTCGATTCAATAAGATGGGTTCTTTTATTCCTTGCAACATTCCATCATCAGCAAGGTAACAAATGATATTTTTTTCGTGAAGTAGTCAGATCATGAATGGTCAGACACTCAGTGAGGGAACAAATGATCTTCTTTTTTGTGAAGTAGTTAAACTCCATGGATTGTCAGACACCATTGCCAATGATAAGGGACTTCAATTTATCGCAGGTTTTTGGAAGCGACTTTTGGAGCTATTGCATGTTGACTATTTGTTGACTACTGATCATCGTCCAAAATGTAATAGGCAAGCAGAGCGCACTAATCAGACTTTGGAACAATACTTGAGGTGCTTTCAATTATCAAGAGGATGATTGGGCCAATTGACTTCCGTTAGTTGAGTTTGTCTATCAGTACATGCTTCCACTAGCCAAACTCTAATTCTTTTTTAACTCTAGCCAACTTCCGCATTGGCCTCTTGCTGTCATTGGATCTGACTTTATCAATTCCAGTGTTGAGTCTTGGCTTGAGAAACTCCATCCTCTCCATCTTTTCTGGGCACAAGAACGCTATCAGCATTAGTGGATTTACATCTTCAGGATGTTCCTACATTTCATGGTGACCTTCTTTGTCTTGTATATAGGGACCTCCTTACCACCCTGCTTACCACATGTCCCTGCAACAAGCTTAATTATCTGTGCCTCAATCCTTACCGGATCACAGCTCAAATCAGCTAAATATCAACGATTTTGCTTTCCCTCGAGCTTCTTCCAGCTAATCGTCTACATCTAATATTTTCATGTTTCACTATTGGAGCACCTAATCACTTCCTAGATCAAGTTCCTTTGTCTGTTCACATAAGTAGAAATTGACAATCATGAAGACTTTTCCAGAGATTTTTGACGCTAAGTTTCATCATTGATGGTTGTATTACTTTGCTGATTGGGAAGGATATGCTCCAAGTTGTCAAGCCTGGAACTTGCTGGGAATCTAGCTAATGCTCTTGGAAAAAATGCAGTGTTCAACTACTCAGAATGAGCCAACTCCAAGTACTCTAACTCTAGTTCCTATGACTCGTTGATATCATCGAAGTACTCTGGCTCCAGCTTCAACGACTTGTTGGCATCATCGGGGAGGGATAGTGAGACGATTATATGGATATTATATTCGTGGATACAAAGATGGTCGTCGCACGGATGCAATCTGCATGAAGCAAGGTTCAAACTCGCAACTTTCTAGTTCTGAGATATATACCTTTACCAAGTGAGCTGCCAATACTTCTTGAAGACATCCCCTTGCAACTTCTTCATATGTATAGTTGTTTCTAAGATGTTCATGAATATTCCAGAACATACATACACGTGCGACGCTTGCTCATCCTTTGGAGTGGCGTGATCTTATCCGTTGGTATAGAAGTTAAGACCTATATTTAGAAGCGCCTTATTCTTGTTGAATCATTCCGCTTCAATGCCAGTCTTGAGCCTTCTGATGAAATTAAAGTACTTCTAAGTTCAACTTCTATGCCCTTCAACATCAGTCTTGAGCTTCTGATGAAATTAAAGTCAACTCAACTTGAAACAAACAATGGAATTTGGAAAATAACTATTTCAGCTATTAAGGCAATTATTTTGATAGTTAGGAATTTATTTAATGGTTCGTTCGATCTGCATACCCTACACACTCTATGCTCATGGGCGATCGCATGATCTTTTACCTTGGCAATTTCCAAGCTTGAACCATATTTGGCTCCATGACTTGTGAATTTATGTCAACGGCTCAGTGTCAATCTCAATAATTACTTATATTTCCACCTAGTGCAACTTCTCTATACGAAATCATATGATGAACTCTACTTCTCAGTACTTAACATTCCTCCTTCATCATATAATTTTGTGACTTGCAAACTGTCTCTGAACTTGCAAAATTTTCTTTCAACAAGTGCGTTTGTAAATAATATGGTCTGAACATATGTCATTTGTATCTAACCTTTTTCAGCGAAATCTGTAATGAAGTGCATACTTAGCTCTATGTGTTTTGTTCTTTCGTGTTGAACAGGATTCTTCGCTATGGAACTCATAATGTCTATGAATAATGTTATTCGTCTTGCTTGTACCCGAGCTTCTCTCTTAGTCTTCTTAGCCACACACATTCCTCAGCAACAAAAAAACTTGCTGCAAATTCAGCTTCAGTTGAAGATAGTGCAATGGCACTTTGCTTTTTACTCCTCTATGCAAGATGTCTTCCTCCAACAAATAATAAATAGCATGATGTTCTTGTACTCAAATCTCCTTTCCAATCAGCATCACAATAGCCAACTAGATGCAAATCATCATCAGATATAAAAAAAAAAATGTCATGATGTGAAATACCTTTCAAATATTTCGGCACATGCTTTGCAGCCTCCTAGTGTATCTTTGTTGGACAGTGATTATACCTAATTGGCATGTTAACAATGTACGCTATATCAGGGCTACTATTGTTCGAAAGATAAAGCAGGCATCCATTCAACTCTCTTAGAACTTCCTCCAAGTTTAACACATCTTGATTAGGCAGTTTATGACCAGGTACAATTGGCATTTTTGCAACTTTTGCTCAAGCCATATTAAATATTTTAGGCATATTATGAATACGCTGTACTCAATATTAGGATTTTCCTTTCTATGTCTCTATGAACTTCTATACCATGAAATTGCTTAAGCTCTCCCAAATCAGTCATTTCAAATTTTTTCTTCAACATATTCTTGCAGTTCTCGAACAATTTAACATCCACCACATGTGTTCTCCAACCATTTAACATCCACCACATGTTTCTTTATAATGCTTCATGGGGCAGCAATCACACGGATGAGTTCAAACCAAACCTCTGTGGCATTATCACCTTGTAAAGTAGAGTACATAGCCAACATCTACAGTTGTAAGGGAGACAATCTGGGTAAGACATTTCCTAGCAGGAGTTGGGTATGATTAGGCATGGCCCACAGTTGTATACAATGATAACAAGAGCAATATTGCCCTTACGAGAATCCAATACATCACAAAAAATCCAAGCAGAGAACAAGTTTTGGATGGATCCATCAAGATGAAACATCTTTCCGGCGAAGGAATGCCGCAGACCTGCTCACAAAACCTCTATGTGAGATGGGTTTCAAGTCCAGGGAGATACTCTTGGATTGGCGTTTTCATATCATCAGAATAGGGGTGTATGAAAAATAGTCACTTAAGAATATTCTGCTGCTTATAATAACAAAGATGGTGGTGTTCTATTCTGCCCTTAATGGCTTTGTTGTAACCATGCTGTGAATATATATAGCAGGGTGACATAGGAAGTAAACACCTGGTTCTTTCATATCCTGCAGCCATAGTTCTTGTTTCACAAATTGACAGCCGAGCCATATGATTATTATTCTTTGAAATGTCATTTCGATAGAAATGTCACAGCAAAAGGATGTTAGAGTCAAAACTTAATAGTTTCTACAGTTTCGAATGCTTCCGATGTGCTCGCCTGCATTTATATTCTTCAATTTGTAACTCTGCCCAGTATTTATAATACAATTGTGTTTTAAGAACGTCAGTGTTGATAATATCGCCTTCTTTTGTTATAGATGGGACTTGCCATCTTAATCAGTTTACAATGTCAAAGAATCCATAATAAATTATGTTAAGAATAGTTCTATCCCGAGGGATAAGGCTTGACGAATGCACCCTTGATGCAATCATGTTGGTAGCAAATGCTTCTTCAAGTGGGCTACTCCTTTGGCACCCAAGTGTCCGCCTTTGAAGTATGTTGCTGTTCATTCGTTCCGAGCTTTTATTAAAACTTACAAAAGCTATGCCATAAATGTCCAACAGTTAGCTAGGCCTTCCATCACCAGCTTTCAGCACCCATGCAGCACCCCTCGTATAACATAATTCTTTCATTACCTATATGCATGAAAAGAAACTATGACTATTATAATTTACATATAAAGGTAGCAACAAAAAACTCACCTTCTGATAGACAGGTGTTGGAGCTTCCCTTTTAAGTGCAATCTTTGAAGCCTCAATAATGTCCGTACGTCGAAGACCAGCATCAGGACCTTTTAATTTCAGCAATGCAATTACAACATCCCTGTAGACAGGGAGATCAGAACAAAAACGTCATGCAAGCTAGCAAATTTTAATATTTGAACTTACCTAAACGGATCCAGAGAAGGATCTCCCAATTTTGTCAGAACATAACGATTATTATCTATATTTGTCGCAACCTCGCTAACCACAGCTGTCAGTTCTGGCAAAGGGGCAGAAGCACCTTGTGCCGCAGCAACCACTGCCGAATCTACATTTTTCTCTTGGGACTTCCTGATTGCCATTTCCCGCAAAGCCTGGCAAATAAACTGCAAACTATACAAAACGTACACGCAAATGATCAACTACCATCACAAGAATTCTGCTTACAAATCTATAGCTTACGGTACTAATGCTTACGTGCAAACATTGTGGGCCAAAAATATTTGACGAAGAACTCCCGGTAAGGCAGCTCTAGTTTGCTCTGACATAGTAAACTTAGTTTGTCCTGACATAGTAAATTGAGTTCTTTGAGCTACAGGAGCAGTAAATTGCTCGTTGCCGCTCAACTTGCTTCTAGAATCTGTTTCGATTTTCAAAGTTGAAGCTGCACTTCTTATCCCAGCCTCAGCATCCAACCACTTCTGTGCTTGATCCTTGGCAATTGATTGATGGCGCTTCATAAATGATTTGTCAATTGATTCAATAAACTCCCAGCCACCAGCAGCTGCCCTCTGCATGGCAAGTGGCAGTAGGATCTCCCTGAGAGTTTCCTTAGGAACCTGAAGGACCTGGAGTTGCTCATGCTGGACAACATGGTTCTTTGAGAACAGGAGCAGTATATAGTCTCGTATAACGGATAGATGCCTAGAATATCGTAAAAAACTTGCAGCCACCCAGCACCCCTGCACAAGCAATGCCTTTTGCTGAAGTACCTCCAATACCTCTTGTTCACTGCAACCTGATGGGACCAGCTTCATTATCCTCTCAAATTGTAAAACATGAACACGACCCTATCAAACAATAAGAAAGTGTCATCACATGATAAAGATTCCAGCGCAACATTTCAAATGCA
Organism: Isoetes taiwanensis; assembly: GCA_021234155.1. Taxonomy (NCBI): domain Eukaryota; kingdom Viridiplantae; phylum Streptophyta; class Lycopodiopsida; order Isoetales; family Isoetaceae; genus Isoetes; species Isoetes taiwanensis. The sequence continues at coordinate 22,248,974 of JAJEKV010000002.1, read as the reverse complement.
CAGTAGACTAAGACCTGTGACAAGACGACATGTAGCCTCTTCTCCAACGGCAATGTATCCAAATAACTAGAAAGAAACAAAGAAACTTCAGTCATGACTTGCATCGTAGAGGAAGGATTTAAAAAAGAAGCAGAGGAACCAAAGGAGGAAGAAAGAAAGAAAAAAACAAAGATTATATTAACATCTACGAGAGACCACTTGGGTCTATAAGATCAAATATACACCAGAGATATTGCTTAAAAATAAAAGAAAGAAAAATTATAACAATGAAATCAAAAAACATTTGTCTTCTTGGCCACGGACTCGAAGTATAAAGTGATGCCAGACTTGTTATCTCTTTTGAGAGACTGCTTATGTTTTTCCTCTACTGTCCGCTTTCTTCTTCTAGACACTTTCATGGTTACTCCTTTCAAGAACAGATCAGATGGTCCAGGAAGGGAACCTGACTTCCGCTTATTATCGTTATCACCTCCAATGAGAAAGAGAGTGATCAGTCTTTGTGCAGGTTCATTTTCCTGTCCCACTCTTTCCCCAGCTTGCCCCTTCAATAGATCTCTTCTATGCACAGTAATTTGGTGAAGGAAAAGAACTATACATTTCTGATCCTCATATGCGATCAGTCCGGAGAGGGAGGTAGGTTCCTGAAACAGGCAATCAGGTCTACTAGCACGACCAGTCTCAATCTCAAATCTCACGCTGATGAGATGAGACTCGGAGCTGACCAATAGTGTGTCTCACTTTACGTGCTAGGTGAATATTCAAATATCATGGTCGCTCGATGAAACCAGCTTCACTAATCTCAAGGAAGTGATCTTTGTAAAAATGCATCTTGGTGGGAAGATCACTTGGAGTTAACCATGTCCTTGATATGTATGAAATTTCCAGATCGTGCCGTATGAGCTGATTCTTATCCTTTTCAAGTCTCTTTTTTGCTCTAGGTTTTACCACAGTATTGGCTGCGGCCCTGTATGTTGAAAGGGAAGCAGGTTTCCCAAACCAAACCCTAAAGAGGCAGCCCATTGCGATGCCTTTGCGTACCAACATTCTTGCACTCCCTTTTCAGCCAAATCTTTTGAACTCTTGAGAGCAATCCATGGAAGCCTGCATCGACCCTGCTGCGAAAACCCAAGTTGGTGTACTTTATGCAAACAGGAGACTAACTGGAATGCTGCGTCCAGTTGCAGAGGAGTGGCTGAAAATTCTGCTAATTGATTGGATGTGGCACAGAGGCTTTGCTCATAATCATTTTGGACAGAAAATAGATTTAAAATCTCTCTATTTGAGCCCATTCTTTGGCTGTCATGTCCATCCCCCACATCAGGGCTCCGTATAGAGCAGCTGGTCTAACTAAGGTATTGAAGAAAAAGGAAAGGCGACGAAAAAGAAAGGTTGAAGACATTAATTTTGTCTTAAGTTCCAATGAGAACCAAATCCACTCTACAAGCATTTAGAAGTAATGGTAGAGGCCCAAACACACGACAAACTAACATCCTCATAAGCGAAGACTAAACCTTTTACCTGACTATGTAACATAATTCTTTAACCTTCAGCTCTCAAATTCATTGAGACCTGATTAAAACAGAAGCAAAAATTGCATACTTACCTTCTTGAAAGTGGCTGCTTGCTAAATCCATCAAGCAAAGAACTTCCTGAAGCAGTTGAATTTTGACGTCCTGGGACCAATGCCTTTACATAATCATTCCTGATATTTAAATGAAAGGAAATTAGACAAACTACATTGCAACAACAAGGCAACGCGACCCATATTGATTAGCATACTTACACAGGCAAACCAAAAGAAACCTGTCCATATATCGCGGATGTCATTTTTAGCTTCATAGATGTTGATATTGGGCTGTCGATACCATAAGGCGTAAAGGTCATCCAAGGCTACAAAAGAGATCAAAATATAATTTCCCAAAAAAAAATTCTATGTAAGAAAGGAACTTCATCACAAAAACTGTAAAAAACAGGAGCAAAACCAACCTCAGCTTCCTCCTGCTGCTTAATATGTGCATGAGACTGCAACCTAATCTCCTGTTGCCGCTCAGTTTCCTGCTTTTTGACCTCCACCTGTTCATGTTTACACAATAGAGTTAGTACTGACACAGTGCAGTAAAACGACCTGACAACAATCCAAGAGCCATGGCAACATCGAGAATAATGAATGCGACTTTTATACGTGCAAGCTACTCTCCCTGGCTTTCCATATATTAAACCCAGAATCGTGGTACCACGGGACAACATTAAATCAGTACATTCACAGGAATTGTTCTATCTTTTGCTCCACTGGAGCAAAACATAAAATATGAAAGAGCCATACCTTAAAAGCTACAAGCTCAGCTTTATTTTCAGAGGGCTTTTCACTCTCCTCTTCCTCGTCCAGCTCTTCATCCTTGACGCTGACCTGTTTATCCTGAACAGCATCTAGGTATTTCATTGAAGGCCGCAATTGCACTACCGCATGCAGTGGATTCAAGTAGAGCTGCAAATGCGTAAAATTTAAGTACATATTGTGAGATTCTTCAATCTCAATTCACTTACAACATAGGCATAATAAATGCTACAGTCATTGACCAAGATGAGTGGCAAATAAACTAAACATGCATAATCCTGCTATCTATCCTAATAGACTGCTTAATGCTCCTGCAATTAGTTGACGTCATATTTGTTTAGTTTACATGGATTCTTCCAAGCACATGGGAATCTGTTTATTCTGATATTTCATGTAATAAGCATGAACACCGAGCCTTAAGCATGGGATCTAAAAACTTTACAATACTCAGAAACTCTTCATAAACGCAATGATTAGACGATAAGTGCAAACAAACTAAACAAATGAGACTTAGTTGCCTCACCTTATCACCGTCCAAGATTCCAATTGCATAACTGGTTGACAAATGTGCTCGAGAGGAAGCTAGTGTCTTCAAATCAAGAGGAACATGTATCAAATCGAGAGCAACATGTATCAAATCAAGGCCAACCAAATCAAATGTAATCAACATCACAACTTTGAGGAACAACGTATGAACAACCATACATATTCTTTACACCTAAAATAAAGGTCTCTTCGATCTTCTTAGGGCATAAACTACTAAACGCCATAAAATGTAGAAGCACTTAAATCCAAACCCGATGACCCATCAAATGCAATTTTGCCCCTTCAAAAACTAGTGAAAATGATTTTCAACCCTGATTATGAATCAGAAAATATGCAGGTTCCTCAAGTATATCACATATAACATATTGTGGTCATTGCAAATAAAAGTTAAGAAGCTAACTAGTGCACTACCTGTTTTTCTATTTTTAAATGATCAGCTGCATCTTGATCGTAATTTTCACTGTCAGTTTCAATAACAAGATCAACTTCCAACTTCATATGTTTTGGTTTCACCCGCACCTGCAATAAAATCCATAGAACATTGAGACATGTTTCTTTCCACGGTAACTAGTCAAAAGTAAAGTTCATTTCAGTTTAGTATGTTTCTCCAAGGGAAGGTATATTTATGTACTTCGATGAACACTTTGGCATAAAACTAACTGCTAACATCCCAAAGTGCTTATAAGCATATGTCATGTACAGAAGTAGATGAAAGTAAATGGAAGCAATCCAATGGTGTAACAAACTTAGGTTAATCTTAAGAAGTCTTACACTATGTGGATATGCTGATTTTAGGCTTGAGCATAAAAGATAAGCTGAATAACTCTCTACAATTGCTGGTGTCCACCTTATAAGAGAACATGTCGCATCAGTTCCATCCTTAAAATCTAGAGAGCAGCCTAAGCTGTTGGCTCCACAAAGAAATGCTAGATGAGCAAGAACGAACTTAGTCTCATTCAATTTTCCAGCTGGCACCATTATAAATAGGTAATAGAGGGCTAAGAATCACACATTCAAAGAGGAAATAGATGAAAGCATGTTTTGCAGGTGTATGTCATTGCCCTGGCTAAAAGAAGTAAACATCAAAACAGAACTAGATGTCAAACCTCTAAGCATCTTTCTTCAAACCCATAAGGCCGCCAATATGGTCTGAGAGGGTACTGTAGCAAGTACAACTGCACAAACAGAGTCAACTCTGGTTACTTTACACTGCACAAACAGAGTCAACTCTGGTTACTTTACTTAATCATACCAAGCAGTTTGGACCGACTAAGTCACATACCTTTGTATCGGCATCCACGCTGGGACAAAGATGAACATCAATTTCCCTCACCACCTTATCCCCCACATCTATGTCATCGTCTACTGTAATTGCATCTGGCATAGCCTCATCTACATCAACTGGCTCATCTTTAACTATATGCTCTGGTTTGACTTCAATCTTAATCTCCTGCTGTTCTGTTTTGATACCATTCACTTCAGGTTTAATTGGCAATTGCAACCCATTTCCCTGAAACTCGTGCTTAATAGGAGGAACCATTTCATGCTTAACAGGTAGTGGGGATGCTTCCAATTCATCTTTAACCTTAATGACTGGACGTTCTGATTCATCCTTAATCTTAACGGGGGCCGGAGGTGGTTTATGACCAGGCGGACCTGAGGAACGAGATTTGAGCTTGGGTTGGAACTTTGGCTTACTGGATTGAACTTGAGGAATTGGGGCATCGGAATCCAGATCAAGCTGAAACTTTGGAGCTGCAGCTATGAACGGAGAAGCTTCATCCCCCATAGCTGAGGTTGCCGGAGAAGAGGGTTTAAGGTTTATATACTGGGAAAGGTATTCGTATGCGTGGGACCTATACCTTTAGCTAATTAACCATAGTAGTAGAATAGTTGTCTCGAATATGGTCTGTAGCCTATATCTGTAGCCTATATCGTTTGGGGTGTGTACCTTTACGGTGCATTTATTGGCTCCCGATTTGGACTTGGATTCGAGGGGGTATTAGACTCGTGGAATAGGGGGTATTACACTTCTGGTTTTGGTTTTGGCATGCACATTTATTCCACAAGTCGAATACCCCCAATTTCGTGTTGATATTAGGCAAGTCAAATACCTCCCATTTTTCCTTCGTCAGCCCGCCTATCCCAAAAAAGGGGGTATTAGACTCGTCTAAACTCACACCTATATTACACAAGTCGAATACCCAAAGGGATATTAGGCTCGTCTAAACTAAGGCATGTATTGTGCAAGTCGAATACCCCCTTGCTTATACCACAAGTCGAATACCAGGGCACAGGTCTACGGATTTGGATTTCGGTGCAAAGGCTTGTTTGTCGCAGAGTTCCTCCGCTTTTTCTTTTGTGGGTTGTTTAATCCAGCAATATCCCTTTCCCTGGTCCTTGGTTTGAGACTTTGCAAGCCCCTTTTAGCATATGAGTCCCAATGCAGATCGACCAGCCGCAGATCCGTGATGGCATATTGGATCAGTGGTTGTGTTTAGACAAAGAATAGCTCTGCTGGATCTTCTTCAGTGATTTTGGAGCAAGGCATATTCGACTTGCAGTTCCACACACTGGCGTATTCGACCTGCAGTTTCAGATCAAAACAGAGGCATATTCGGTTCATAGATTTCAGAGGTTGAATTGGCAGGCCGAATACACCCTTGCGGGATTTTTTTATCAGAAAAAAAAACAGTAACACGCAGGCCGAATACCACGTAAAGGTCTTCGGCTTACGGTTTTCTAGAATCCAAGTCCAATTCTGGAGCCAATATTTCCTTCGATACCTTTAGCTAATTAACCATAATAGTAGAATAGTTGTCTCAAATATGATGGTTTGTAGCCTATATCGTTTGGGGTGTATTATCATTTGAGGTGTATTTTGATTTTTCATGGCCATTAGATCATAGCATAATTTGCAGAATATTCCCTATGCATTGCATCCATATGATTTGTCTTCTCAAAGTCAAGATGGGATACCCGATTTGTAAGGGGGCAATTAAAAATACAAATCCAATTGGTTACCATTCTCACATCAAGCGTACAACACAGCAAGCATGCAATATAGAAACTGAATTTTGCACAGCAAACCTTTCTTGCTTTATGTCTTCAGAGGAATTGAACATCTATGTTTCACTAGAAGACAGAGCAAAAGAAATACATGCACAACAGAAAACAGAGCAACACCGACAACAGAGCAAACATACCCTAAACAAACACACAAGAAACAAAAGAATCGGTCCAGGCTTGGCTGCAAATCGACCTTGCTCCATTGCTCAGCGACAAGCCTGCCGAAATTAACAAGGCTGGGCCCTAACACGGTTTTCCTCTGTGGAAACCTCATTTCTTAATGGCTCTCAATCAACATTGCATAAAAAATCTATGGTCGCCAATCCTACTATGGTATGCCCTAAGGAGCGTAGCTTAAGCCTACAGCAGAATACCAGAAACCTGGCTATCGCTATGGCCGAACATGCAACTGTAGCAGAGGCCTGGCCGCCTCCACAAAACCCGTCGCCGCCTTCCTACAAGAATACCATGCTGACAATAGAAAACATCTGAAATCATGGATGCTCGCATTTGGAATCTAGGGTGCCACCGTCAGCTTCTATGGTATTCTAATACGAATACCAAAAATAACATTCAGAAATCTTAGGTTATAAAGATACGGTTTGTGATTTCCGCCACATATGCACTATGCATCCAGGTTTAACTTGCAAATCTTAAGGTATTGTTAAAACATGTTATGAAGAGGGGGTTCATGCCTCCCTTGGAGTAGGTTTTGCGGAATAAACCGCGAGGCCGGGAGGCCGAGCGGTTATTTGCAGACCTGCGAGAGGGAGGGATTGAATCGTAGATGAAGCAGATTATCACCCTTAAATCAAGGGCTAGAGCATATTATAGTTGCCAGATCCAATTTTGGATGGCCAGATTTGGTCGAGGAGATTTTAACGATAACTAGAGAGTTATCATAATATTCTTCTCTGGAGAGGCCGGAAGTGAGTTTTTGCAATTTATTTGATATAATTGGATGGCTCCCAATGGCTGGATCATGATAATATGCGACAACCCTGATTTAAGAGATATGAAGTGCCTGGTTCTCATAATGATTCTGCCATAAGCATCAATTGTAGAAATATTTTGTGTGACTCTTTCATATAAACAAAGTTGTGTTGTAGAAATATAGTGTGTGATTCTTTCAGATAAGCGAAGTTGCAGTGAATAGACTACAACCAACATGACTTCATCTTGTGAATGATTTGGTGGATTATGATATGTATAGGAGCAACATCATATTGTATGTACCAAAATAAATGTTTAGGTTTGGTTCTTTGATATGGAGATGAACAATCACTTCAAAACATTGTTTAGCGCAATCATTATCCTTTAGCATTATATTAAATGCACATGGGCCTATTGGCAGGTTTTGTGATGTCGTCCTTGTAAGATCTTGCAATTTTTAAGAAGGAATGAAAATAGAGGTTATGTGATGCAGATCTTGCAACTTTGTTGCTCTATATTGCTCGAGTTCTCTTCTGCACTCTTGTTCTCTTGTGTGCCTGATGGGCTCAGATGCTGAAAAGAGCTGCTCTGGAGCATTTAATGGCTATTTTTGATGGCGATGGCAACAGATGTAGGAGAAAAATGAAGTTTGATGACAATGCCCGATGGTCAATGGCAACAGATATGGGAGATCGAGATAGTTATGACGTTCCCCTAAAATATATGGCATATGTACGTATATTTTACGGCCACCTCACCATACATTTCTACATCCCTAGACATCTATACGACCAATGTGAGGGTAATGACTAAGTTATCTATAACTTAGCCAACCTAAGGTAAGAAGTCATTTCCACATGGCCTCACCTTATAGGCATACTGCCACATAGATGCACCTATAGGAGCCAAGTGGCACTCATGTAAACCTTAACATATAAAAGGCTAAACCCTAAACCCTAGCCACTTTTGGCTCCACCAACCTCAGACCCACCAGTTCGCGATCAGAGCTTCAACTCGAAGACTGTCTTCGACAGCCTGGGTTGCAGTAGGAGTTGCCAGAGATGGAGAACCAGGGAATTAGCGGCAGCGCGTCAGGGGCAGGTATTTCGAATAGATTCCAGTATTGCAGTAGAGCCATTCTAGAACCTATTGTTCTGAACATGAACCCTAATCAATGAACCCTAACTATAGGCTAGATGTATGATTAGGATTAGTTGTTCTTCTCTTTTATTATCAAGATTATCTTGATATGATGTTGGTTGATCTCATATTTGCACCTCTTGTGTATTGGGAAGGGGGGTAGAGACCTAGTAGCCACTAGTGGATGATGCTCCTAGTTTAGACCCACTAGTTCCCATTATTATGCGGCCTGTGCATAGAGCCCACCTGGCTACGGAGGCTATGGAGTGACTGAGCACCACACAACGGGGTCAGTGGAAAAGTGGAGGGAGGACCCTGCTGAGCACGGCTACTAGGGTCCCATAGCGGGCTAGGCTCATAGTCGGTCACTTCGTGTGGACCGGGTATGGGTCTGACACTTCCTGGGTCAATGGTGTCGCCCTGACTCTTAAGAGTTGCAAGTGTCGGCTTGGCTCTTGTTTTGGGGAGTTCAGTCGGGTACGGACGTGTGTCGCCACGATCCTCTAGCTGCGCATGGAGCCATTGCACTCTGGGAGAGGGAGATGCAACCCTTCCTACCTCATCGGACCGAGGAGATGCAACCCGGAGTAGTCTCGTTGGGTGATACCATGGGATTACGTCTCCGGCAGGTTACAGTCACCAAGGGGGGGTGCACATTTCATGACGTATATGATGCCTGCGTGACTGGTAGGGGTGTTTTTTAATGGTTAAAAAAGTTGTATACGGCTGGAACATAAACGGTAGAGAGAGAAATATTCCGTAGCAAAACATAAGGGGTAAGTTGGCGGGAGAAGAGCTTCTACCGTATACCGAGGGGTAAGCTGGCCGGAGAAGAGCTTCTGTCTTATACGAAGGCCCCTGGGGGGCTTGTTCATAAAAAAAAGTAGGTAATATATAGTTGATTTCTTTATTTTTCTAGAATTTCCAAAGCTCTTTATTGGGGCTACGTTTTCTGATATTTTTTTTTTTCTTCTTCCTCAAATCTCAAATGGGCTCAAATGCAGGTCGGATACTCTTGATCTTTGCGAATTTTGCAAATTCGTATCTATTACAAACACCCATCTTCATCTTCACGTAATTGAGACTTCAGGTTAGGCATTTTCCTCTATCATTCCACTCATGGGCTCGTTCTTACTGCATCATTTTTGCAATTATTCAAGTTTTTGGATGCAAGGGCTTCCTGCTGATTGCTATGTGGTTGTCTTTATGCTTTTCTTGAAGATGCATTTTTAGAATCAAAGGTCTTGCTAATTGCTACTTATAGCTTGTTTATCCATTCTAACCAATGAAATATTGACTCAAAAATGCTGTGTAATCATTTGATGTATAGCCAAGATGGAGTGTGGTCTGCATGCAATTGTCATTCACCTAGATGACGGTAATGGGAACTCTACAGAAGTTGGATTTGTAAGAGTAAAAGGTATTGTTTCTTATGCGGACCTCAGATTTGAGATAGAAAATGATGAGTTGGAAGGACTCAACGATTATGCTTTTGTTTTCCTTGGTGAGCGGAAGTTACCTTTGTCACGAAAGCAAGAAGGAAGGTTTAAGGTCACGGATAATGAGGTTCTTGTAAGGCTCATAGATAACAGCAGAATTCAGCCTTCTAAAATTCAGCCTTTTAAAAAGCCACGTCTAATTGTTGAAGAGTTAGAAGAAGAAGTCAATCAACACGATGATGTGGTGGAGATTGCTTCAGATACTCAAAGTGAACAGAACAAGAGTGATAAGGACAAGAGTGATAAGTATGACAATGGCAATGGGGAATCCTTGTGTGAGAGCAAAATGCAGTCTAAACTGGCTACAAGGGCTGAAATATGTAAGTGGAAAAAGGACTTTAGATATTACACAAACAAAATGAGAAATGCTGGCAGGCATGACCGCTTTGAGCTCATGTCTGCAGATGTAAATGGCCGGGCAATACATTATATATGGTGTGTGGAGTGTGATGTACGTTATGGAAAAGGTGGCCGTGATACTATGTACAACTTCACAGCAAGACATTGTGACACTGACACCCATAAGGATAATTATCGATCCCATCATATGGAGCAAGTAACAACAACAAATTTTGAAGTTAAGGAAGCAACAAATGATACTATTGAACGGAACAAGGCTATAGTGGAGCAATGCTTACTACAGGATATCACTCCTTTTGTGGAGCAGTCCGGTGTCATTTTTGAGTTGTACAAGGACAGCATAGCAGGCTACATAGATTTGAGTAGCATTTGTATTGCTTGCAAACTATGCAACAAGTCAATCTTGATGTTTCCGCCAGCAGGATCCGTGGTCACGAACATGAAGCAACACATTCAATCTTCTAGGCATGTTCAAAATGCTGCAGTAAAGGAAGCCAGGGACAAGAAAGTTGAGGAGCATAACAAGGGAGGAAGACCACAAAAGAATCAGCTTGATCCACGACAAACCAGCATGTTAACATTCATTACCCGAGGTAATGCATAATATTTTTTAGTTTTATAAGCACGAATTCATTAATTAGAGAAATTTGGAATTCTCGTTTAGCATGAAATAGGTTAGCGGGTAGCCATATAGTGCAAAAACTACTACCAATTGAGTAAAAGTTGGCGTTTTTTTGCACAAATTCTGCAAATGCTTCAGTCTTATTCGGAAATATAGTTTTTACTGCTAATGCAGAGGTTCACCGCGAGTATAACGTAGTAGGAGGGAGTGTGAAAACTTCTCGCAAGAAGCGCGAACGCGATGTTTCGCAGCTGAAAGGAGACGAAAGAATGTGCCTTTTATTAAAACCATATGAGAGCATTGTGTTAAAAGAAGGTACCGAGGAGCAAGGATATCACACAAAATTCAAGATTTAAAGCCATGTAATTGTTCTCTGAGGAGGATCGCGGATCGCGATTATTTTTAGCATTAAACATATGGTAAAAAGATATGGGTAAAGACAAAACCAAAGTTTTCAAACAAAATTTCCATTGAAGGAAGTAATATACAACATAATTACTGATTGAAGGAGATAATTATTCTGATTGTGTTTGGATACTTGATCGGGTATCACACCCATTTCATTGGCCATGCGATTGACATGCTCTCTACCCAATTCCATAGCTTGTGTTGTGTCCATCTCCGAATAACCTTTGTGATCTCGGAACTACAACACCCATGGCGTTTGCGATCTTGCGCAGAGATGTGAATCGGGCTCCCATTCTTCAACATCCCTTTTTTGCCCCGCCTATAAGTTCGTTTTTGCGGTAGCTCTCCGCAGTAGCATTCTGATGTGGATGATAGAGCTTACGCTTCTTCTTTGTTAATTGATGCTCTGTGACCCAAGAACCTCATCTTGGTCAATGTCCATGTCTTTGTTGGTCCGCTTCCATGTGCTTTGGAGTCCGTTTCCATGTGTTCTCATGCCCACGATTTCAAACTTATGTTAAGCTGTCAAGAAAGGCATGTACCCATCAAGCTTCTCATTAAGTGCATTCAATTTACGAAAAAGTGGGCTCGGGGGCTTCTATACCTTTTTCCGTCTCTTCAAGCAAGCTTTGTTTCTTGTATTCTCTCTTCGTGGGACTTAGCATCGAGGTTTTCCAAAATGGAATCCAACTTTGATAGATCCGTGTTTTGGGTGATCTTGATGTCGGGTTGAGCTGGATCGGGGTCAACATTCTACTGCTTTTTGGCTCTTCCTCAAACCCATCGGCACTTGGATTGGCCATCTTATCAAAGCGTTTTTCAAGAACGCCCTCGAGAAACGGCACACTTTACCCGAACTTTTCGAAAGCCACGCTCTTTTTTGCCTTGCATAAGAGCAACCGCGAAAGCCGTCCCCAAACTAGAAAAGAAATCCAGAACACAACCATCAGTCGGCACCAGCTGTTCAACAATATGGTAGGCATAGGAGGTTTTCAGCTGGCATTTCAATACAAGATCTCCTTCCATTGCCGCCCATTTGAATCTTGGTTTGCCTGTAAAAAGAGTCTGATATTTCTTTTTTATCTTCTCGTCGGCATCCTCATTACCTGTTAGCGCCATTGGAGGCAACGGTGTTGACTTAGGAGCCTTGCCGTGTGGAGATAGGTGAAGCTCCAACTCTGGTTGCCGCGGGTGCTACCAAACATCACTCCTGTTAATGCACATATGACTAATAAAGTACTGATGTTCTTTCACCCTTCTTTTGCTCTCCCATCCCATTTCTTCATAGGAACCTAAAGATAGGTAACCACCGCCCTGAATTTGCTTCTGACTGTACAAGCAATTGGGCAAATTCACTGAGCGCATGATAATGACCAAGTGATAAACTTTGGCATCCGTCATGGTAGCTATCCTTGTAAATAGATCTGTGTATTTCTTGCAATCCCATACCTTGTTTATCCCTCGGATGTCAATAAATATCGATTATTCTCATTCTCGACACTTGGGAGGAAGTAGGGATGCCATCCTTTGTCACTGCTATGACAATATTTTTCTTTTCCTTTCTTTTTCTAGCCTCTTCTGGCTTTAGAATATTCCTGATTGGCTCCAAAAAGGCTACAGGTAGGTTACCTAGTGTATGATCCTTGTTATAGTTAGCCTTCACGCGTTACTGACGTATCAGATTGTCGATATATCCAAGATTCTCTCGTTCAAAGAAATCAGGAAAAGCCTGAAGCAATTCCTCCCAGCTATCGAAATCCTTTTGCAGCAAATTTGAGGCATAAGACAAGATTTCGCGCCTCATAAAAGTGAGGGTTCTGATGTCAGTTGCCCGTTGTCTGCAATCAAATCTCCCGCTATAACCTGACTGCACCTTTAAATAGGTCTTGCCTTCTATAATCTCATCGAGCAGCTGTGACAACTCTGCATTCGACATACCTCGTAGCAACCGGAGCCAGGTCTTGTTAAAGAAGTCTTTGGATGGCTTGTCCGAAACTCACCATGATCGCCACCGAGTTTACGACTCACCCACGACCGCAACTTCCATTAACTTCTTGAAAACCTTCTCATCCATAAAAATGAATTGCTTTTCATCCTTAAGCTCCCCGCACTTTCAAGGTGGTCGTTGCAATTTCATGGAAATCCTGCGAAGCAATTTCAAGGTCATCAAGATCGTGAAACTTGGCGAGTAGAAAACAAATAAATACCTTCCAAGCTGAAGTTTTAGCTGTCCCTATAGGTCCTTGTGGAGGGCAACCATAAGCCTTGTGCTGATGGCCGGTTGTTGCGGTTTTCAATCGGTGGCTCTCTGACACGGTGTTTGCAATTACTTCGTTGCATTGAATACTCAACTCTATATATTCCTTTGTGCGTAAAGATTTCCATTCAAGCACCCTTGATCTTCTTCTAGCATATACTTTGGCAAATTCGTTCTTTCGCCGAACTTCGTGACGACCAGAACAAAGGAGTTGTGCAGCACAAATCTTGTGGTTGCCGTAAATAATATAAAATTTCTTGCCCTTCAAATCTTACGGATTGCTCCATGTCGGCCTCCTCACGAAAGATAGACAACCGTCGTCAAATCTACATAACGAGTGTCCAAAAGATAAAGAATTAGTTACCTGGTAATAGGGTCAAAGCGGACGGCGTCGCCGAGGGGTGAGGACCTCTGTCGGGTATGTCTTGAAGCTTTTAACCAGAGTTTGAACATGGTCATTTGACCGCATTCTGTGTGTCAAGTTTGCTGGTGCAGGTTCACAATCAAAAATAGAAATCTTTGTAAACCAATTAACCCCTAAGGGGTAGAACCTTTTGAACCGCTCAAGCTTCGAGTGGTTTTGCTCTGCCATCTTCTGCGTTCCTCTTGAGGATTGAACTTCAACTCGACCGGAATGGCAGTGCTTGGGGCCATGTCAATGCTAGTTTAGAGGAGGCATTAAAATGGCGGGGGGTTTGAGAACTGGCGGGGTCTGCGGGCTATCCTCATTAGGTGTCAGATTCTTAAGGCTAATTTTGAAAGGAGGGAATTTTTTTGGAATAAATCCACCAGATGTATTGCTATCTGGGGCCTTCATAGCAATAGGAAGAGTAGGGTTAACAATGGGGAGGGTTTATCGTGGATTGTGGTTCTTGAGCAATTTCTTTTGGTGCTGAAGTCTCTCCCAAAGTAGCAATAGGCTTCACACTCTTTTTCTTGGCCACGGCTCTTAGCCAATTGGTGTCCATCACGGGAGGGCATCTTCTCGTCCGAACCGCTTTCAAGGCACAGCTCGGGGGCTTCTTGTCCGTAGACAAACCATTTCGCATGTCGAGAACCCCAAAAATATGTCTCTGTTTCCCTTTATACCCGACAAAGAGATTCATAGGATGGCAACAACCAGCCATACCCCTTAGGCGACGTCGGGGCGTTTTTCCAATTGGTGGCTTGTTCATTTTGGTCGGCTGTCATCAAAGGCGGGTCATAATTGCGCCATTTCAAAATGTACTCCGAAGCCGCAATGCTTGTGGGTCCTCAATGCGCATATGATGGCATCTTGCACATTGTTCTTCGTGCCTTCCCACATTGCCACCACTATGCCAACTTGTTCAACGTCCTCGGCTTTCTTTCCGGTCCAAAAAGCGAGGCCGCGGGTCCTTTCTGCGATCACCCTTAATGTGCGGTATAGCACATTAAATCTCGATACACCATTTCCTTTCATTGGAAGGGGTTATAATCTGGTGGCTCGACATCCGGTCCTCGGAAGAGAGCAAGTCTTTGTAAACAAAAGCTCAGTAGTGAGTGCCCGGTAGGCTGCATAATGTGGTGCAATAAAAGGTTTAAACTCTCGAGAGAAACGCGACCGCGATCCTCGCCAAGCGGCTAAAATAGAACTCCACACAATCGCGGCCGCGACTTCGTATGTAACACTTAAGCACGGCAAAAAAACATCATTTGTCGCGAAACTAATGACCTACTACACTAGTACTTGATGAACATCGCAATAAAGAAAATCTATGCTCACCCGGACCGCCGTCGCGATCTTGATGAGCGGCTACACTTATGAAGACCGCTATCTAGAAATTATAAAACCAATCAAGCAAGACCCTGTCGCGATCTTGATGAGCAGCCTACACTTATGAAGACCGCTATCTAGAAATTATAAAACCTATCAAGCAAGACCGCGACCGCGATCTTTGGCGAGCATCTATACTTATGAAAACAATAGAAGTTCTAGTAGGCAAGATCGTGGCGCGATCTTGCTGAGCTAAAAATGTTAGAAAATACCTTCTCCGAGGGAGTCCTTAGGTGCCATGGGATCGCGCAAGGCGGCTCAATCTGAAATATGGGTTTTTTGGAGTGGGTCGGGGCTTCGGAGGTCGAAGAAGGCTGAATGAAATCGCTGAGTAGAAATTAGTTTTTGAATGTTTTGAGTTTCAATTTATAGAACGCTGCCATGGAAATTAAATGCCGCCCCTCATGATGGCGCCGAAAAAAAGCGTGCGGCCATAATAATGTCGTCAGACGGCGGTAATAATTACCGGCCCGGCCGCCCGTATTTATTCCCGACATTAATGCGATTAGATGCGAATATACCCGTCCGGAAAGGCCGGTAAACCCGTCGCGAAAGGTCTTTATCCACTTGGACGTCCGCTGCGTTCAATTTCGGTCATAATTTCGGACGACACTTTATCCAGCCATAAATGCCTCCAAAATATCCGGTTTACGGACGGACAGCGACTGCAAAATTTGAATTCGAGAACAAACCAATTCGAGAAAGCGGGAAAAGCCAATTCAAATTTCATTGTTTTGCAAGATCTTCGAGGCGCCGAGTACGCCTAAAATTTGGGCCAAGTTTGGGCAAGGATTTCTTCGCAGAAATTCGCATCCATTGAAGGCGGCGACGAGGGCGATAATAATCCTTGCAATCCGCCACTACACACTCGAATTCTGCAACTGCATCGAATTCAGGGTTTCTGCCGAGGTAAAAGGCCTATTCTGATGCATATCCCTCACTGAAGTGAACTCAACGTATCAGTAATGCACTGAATTTCAATTATAACTGCAACCTCCGAGTCTCTGCACTAACATTCACTATGTATTGCATGGATTGATAAGATACCTCGATACTTTGTTGCAACTATGTAAAATAGATGTTCTAAGCAAAAGCGTGCACTCGGTGTGTTTTATTATACAATGTAAACGTGTTTCAAGTATATGCTTTCTTTCTCTATGTGGATGAAACTAAACAACGCTTTTATGACACTAAACACCGTGATACGTGAGGTAGGAGTAATGCCTTATTCTGTAAGTCAATCGTTTAACTTTGGTGCTCCACGAGATCGCGGTCGCGATACCTTCAACCATCTACACTTGCTATTGACCAAAGAACTCCCAGATATCGATAACTTTGAGTTGAACCCACTAGCTAGCCTCGAAATTTGATTTGCACGAGTTCTTATTGAAACGACTAGTGTGAATGCTTTGCAAATAAGCGCGACCGCGTTCTTACCCATGCTCGATAAGATCGCGGTGGCGAAAAGTCGTGACCATTTCTTATTTTTCAGTTCATATTTTTTGTAGTGGTTTATGATCACGGTGCTTTACGCTCACTAGGATCGGCGGACGCCGCTATTCCGCGACCTCTTGTTTGGAGGATGGCTGATGTAATTCCATTTGTATGGCGGCGGGGAAAAAGGTGGCGAAAGGAAGAGTCCACAATTTCGGCGCCATCACAATTCGGTATCCCGAGGGTATGGTTGTCGTTTCAATTGTGAATGTTACGGATGGACGATTACGCTACCAATTCCCGAATTGGAAATAGAAAAAAATGGGTGAAGCTGTGGGGACTTTTGTGTTGTGGTACAAGAAGGACATTGTTGCTCCACTAGATAGACATGAGGAAGCTTGCACCCCACCGGTCGGATAAAAAGGATAGACCGGCGGGACGAGGAATGAGGGTTAGCCACTAATGAGACGAATCATGTGCAAGGGCTTTCTAGAGATGAGTTAGTTGAGAAGGCGTGCACACTCATGCATGAATGCTTGCTACATGGCTTATGCCTATGGTGTTATCGTTTTGCCGATCCAAACCATCTTTGTGTCCGACGTGAAGTTAGGGGAAGGCTCGATAGCTGCTACTATCATGAACATTTTTCCAATGCCCGAAAAAAGATCTCTATCTTTTGCCAGGGCACGTGCGAAAATGCCCCAACCGCATGACCTTGTGAGATGGCCCATAGCCCTCGTGCTTTCGTTGATAACATTCCGTTTCTACTCTTGTGGTTGCGGTGAAGGAGAAGGATGTGGAGAATGAACCTTACTCCATTAGAGCCGAAATTGGCATCACCAAAAAAAGAGACCTTACAAAGATGGTCAATCGGAGACCCGAGAACACGCCCGGCCGCCGGACTAAATGTGAAAGAAAAACTAGTCTTTGAGGCTATTCTAGACTTCAGGTCATCACCGTCTTTGCATGAAACGATCTTTGTGCAAATTTTACATCCCGGAGATAGCTTGCATGAGAACCTTTTCTTTGGAACATGAAGTCCCTGAGCGCTACAACTTTTGCATATAACATGCTAGATCTTTGCTCAAAATGGTGTAGTCCACAAACCCGATGTTGAATAACAAACAGGTGTGCGTGAAAACATGGCATAAAGCCTATGGCATTCCCATTTCCACTTTTTACAAGTGGAAGAAGCTCTTCAATGACGGCCCGCGAAATTGCCGAAAGCACGGAAATCTTGGGTCTAAGAAGCCAAGGTCTCATACTTTCCGGGCGGCAATGCTGTGCTATCCATGTTTATAGATGAAAACGCAGAGACGATACCACACCGCCGAAAATTACGGCGAGGGGTAGCGCAACAAAATGTTAAGAGGCTACCTTCAGTTTGACTAAGAAGGATATACACCAAAGTAGATATTTCCGTTCTGAGAGATAGATGACAGCAAGCATATTTCTCCTTCGTCATTTAAATGCGCTTGGAAAGAGAATCATTCAGAGGTAGCAATAGCTAAGAGGATAGCATTTTCCAAGTGTAACACACGTATTGTCATAAAGGAAAAGCTTGCTAAGACCGACCCGATCCAAACGAAAGAAGGGTACTTGCAATAGAGAGAAAATCACATATGACGGCCCAGATTTCATGCGAGGGAGCCTTATCGGGTCTGGAGAGCTTTGTCGCATAGATCTCCGAGCACGCTTTAACCATTATACATGATAAGATGGATCAGAATAAGACCATGGTCCCTCGTCTAGAGAAGCTAGCAAAGTCTCGTATGGAGGGGTGAACGACCGAAGGTCGGTCATTTACAGTGCTCTCATGCACGGCCATGGTATAGGTGCCTTGGGCCACTTCTCCTTTGGACCTCCGGCCCGATGATTCTAATTTTCATGTGGGATCCTTGAATCATACCTTGAACACCGGAGAATAAATCGAGGATAATTGGGGCCATTTGAGAGATAATGATCGTCACGAAAAGCGGTAGGGGTGCGGCAATTTTAAACACGGATAACCTTAGGACAAAAATGATGAATGGCAAGAGAAATGATTTTATGCCTCCTATCCAAACAAGTTGCCTAGGAGGCTTTACTTGCGACTAGATAATTGCTCGCGGTCGAATAAGAATAGATATCTTTTCTCTTACTTGTCATACTTGGTTTGGTTAGGTGTATTTGATCAAGTGCGGTGGGATTCATGATGGTTGGACACACCCACGATGACATAGATGCCCTATTTGGAAACTACTCTACTCTAATGAGAAGATCGGATGCAGTTGACTATTCCTGAGCTTATGCAACTCTTGAGCAAGTGTAGTTCAAAGGCTCCTTCACCTTACCTTGTGACGGAGGTTCCCGATTGGAAGGAATTAGTGAAAGGATTTATCCCCGATAAGAAGGACCGTTTATGTGGTCACTTGGAACCTCTACTCTTCAAGTTTTGCATGAAGGATGGATGGCCACTAATGTTCTACAAGATGAGGCCGGGGGCATAGGGAGTGGCTCCCTGAAAAAGGGAATCGAAATGTGGAAGGAGGATGCCCAAGGTTTACCTATGATTCCCAGAGGGTCACCTAAGGTCCCGCAGACCATATGGGAGCTTGAAAGATATAGGTGCATTAAGAGCTTCTATTGCCAAGTACATGATGCACTGGGCAGCTATTTCTAGAGCTGGCGATAAGTCATGGTCCAACACATATATGAATGAAGTTATTGACTACTGGTCCACCTTGCTGCGAG
This sequence comes from Isoetes taiwanensis, assembly GCA_021234155.1. Taxonomy (NCBI): domain Eukaryota; kingdom Viridiplantae; phylum Streptophyta; class Lycopodiopsida; order Isoetales; family Isoetaceae; genus Isoetes; species Isoetes taiwanensis. Next base: position 22,229,843 of record JAJEKV010000002.1, on the reverse strand, counting down.
TGCTTGGTGACGTCTGCGAGCCGCCATTCATTGATTTGCGCCCAAAGACTGTGCAAAGTGCATTGGAAGAACCCGAAAGAGTGTTTGTGGATGAGCACATTGAAGCATCTCATTACGTAGGGCCTTTCTCGGGTAGACCCAAGAACCCAGTTGAAATATTCGACCCCTACCAAGATGTCAAGAAGGGAATGCTCTTGCTAATCAGACCACATGATAACTGCCCGACATGGATGGCTTTTGCCGAAGAGGACCCAGTAGAGGACCCTAATCTCCCACATTATGAAGAGGTGTTTGTCTCTTGGTTTGAACCTGTTGCCAGAAAGGGAACCTCATATGCAATGCAGTATAGGGATTGTTGGAGCAAGAATTGGAGACCCAATCCTAATGACCCGCCACGCTACCAACCTTTGAAAACAATAGACTATGGTTGGGCCGTAGAGACCAGGCCATTGTCGATGGTGATCCCCAAAGTGTTCGGGCTCAGTTGCAAGAATTAGTGGCTAAAGAAGCTAAGGACGATGATGAGAACTCTTGAGGTATGCAATGCTCTTTTACATAATTACTATATCATTCATAACATGAAAGTTACAATAGACTAGTTATTATTTGTTACGCTCTGCTTTTCCATCTCAACACAAGAGCTCTTACACTATACAATGCTAAACAGTGATTCATTCATCTTCGGGATCTCAGAGTAGTGATCCCCGATATCTCATAGCTCATTCGCCGAGGAAGCCAAATCGGATGGATCATTACACCTAATTGACGCAGGCAACTAATCTCAAATAGCCAAAAGCTTTTCTTCGCCGGTAGGGATCAAGAAGAAGATGCCTGCCTAGGCAACCAACAAGATCGAGTGGCTCATTGAGCACTTGATCGCCTCGATGTGGTGAATTGATGAAGGCAAATAATCCATGTGAGAGGAATGAACTTTAGCCCCGAAGTGAGAAGCTTTTATAGTGAGGTAGAATTATTGAGGTGAATTATTGGGGTAGACTTGGTATGCATTATTGCTCGTGTATAAGACCGTTGTATAAATACAAGTATAATACATCTTTTCGTATGGATATATGTATGCGTACTAATATCGTATGTTGTTTCAAAACATGTTTGCTTGGCCGATTTAGCTATGATTGAATTCAATGACAAATTTTGCGAATAAGTGGAGGTGGGATAGCACATCGTTACAATATACTTTCGGTTAAGGTACGTGATATTACATCCTTAATCGAGAATGCTATTACATCCTTACTTACTTATTAGGTACCCATGTCATTATTACATTATTAGCGGTCTGCAGATTCACTCGTCATCAACATCAAAGCTCGTGATGCCATTCACTCATAGATCTCCCGATCGGGAAGCCAAGAATATGGACTTTAACGCGAGTGAGCTTCCCTGCAAGCACTAAGCGGGTCCATCAGCTTTAGATAAGAGCCATGGATCAAGCTTAACGCTATTTCTAGCACATTCGCCCGGTCGTTGTAGCTCAAGTAACACTTGAAAGAGCGGATGTGCTCGACGCCGAGGCATCGAGGAAGCCATGGAAGATGAATGGCCTCTACCCCCTCGTGAAGCCGTTTTTATAGTGAAGTAAAATTATTGATGTGAATTATTGGCGTACAATGTAGGGCCATTATTGAGCTTATACGAGTGTCATGTACACGTACAAGTATAACACAAAATTTGTATGTATATGTGTATGTTAATTACCTCATGTTTGTTGGGGTCGAGTACTAGGTGAAAGTATTCGTGCTTGAGCAAATAAGGTGTGCTCAAAATTCTCAAAATTGCGTTATTTTATCCAATTAATGAAATCATGCTTTTATGTGTTGCTATGTTTTAATATTTTGTATTTCTTCACATTATTGCATGTACATAATATTTGTCTTTGATCACACTCCAGCAACATCGTCCGGAGTAAAAAAGGGAGGATTCGGCGTGGATAATGGATGCTCAAGCCACCAAGATAGTAAGTTGACATTGCTTGTATCAATACACTATTTTGTTGGTTGTTGTAGAGCATCATGAATAATGGGAAACTTAAAAATATCTGAAAATACAGGATTCATATGACTTGGTTAATAGAGATATTTGATCATTTTTAAATTCTAAATTGTACCAAATACTAACAACGGGTTCATCCTCCTTCATGTTTTTTGTTTGCAAAATCTAAGGGTTATTAGGTCAAGTTTTTAAATGGTTGCTCACGACATTATGGGGACTAGCTAAGACCATACAAATATTTGTGGGTTGAGCTTTTTTGGGTGTTCGGCCTTCAATTATTATGAGTAAGGTATTCAGTTTTAAGAGTGCCTAACAGTTGAAAGGGAGAGCTTATGTTTATAGGCAATGAGTTTAAAGAGGGATACAATGGAGTTGGTTGGCTTCGCCCTTATATTCAATGTTGATCCGCCTAGATTGTTAATACGGGTGCCTTAGTATTGAATACGATGTGTTTTGTATATTAAAACACAATGCATCTAACATCTAACATCTCTTGGAAGTTGAAATATTGTACTAGGACATCATTCTAAAAAATTCCTAATAGTCCGCTAATAGGTTAACAAATAGAGTATCTACGCCATTGCTCTTGGAAGTTGAAATATTGTACTAGGACATCATTCTAAAAAATTCCTTGTAGTCCGCTAATAGGTTAGTGAACCTTTCAAACTTCTACATAATATACTTCTTGTTGCATAATCAAGCTCAAATAATGCACACATTTAAAACAATGTGTCGTTTGCATTGAAAAGCACTCTTCTTATGCGGTGTCATATTTCTTGACTCACAACATACATCAGATGCAAATAAATGTATTCTAATGTACTGGTCATGACTCTAATCTGAGGAAAGTATGCATGCAAAAATGCAATGGAATTAGCATGCCTTAAATAATTACATTGATAAAATTGAACATATAGAAATTGTTGTATCTCTCATAAAAGTATAAGACAAAGTTGTAGTGTAGTTAACACTAGGAATAGAATAAAATAGAATAGATCTGTGCATATTCAAAAGATCTAGAATAAGTCAAGGAATGCGAGGGGCAGGAAAGAACGAGTTGAGGAGGTTACGTTGGAAGGCCCTTCAAATGGAAGCCTTGTATAAACAAATCGAGTGCTAATTACGTGAACATGCAAGAACTGGCTTCTTAGTTTGTGTATGGAAGGGGTACTTGTATGACGAGCATAAAGCATGTACTAATATGGAAATGTGTACGGAAGGGGTACTTGTGTTACCAGCGTAAGGCATGTATAAATATGGCAAGGGGTACACCTGTTATAGCTATACGAGGCCATATAGGAGGGGGGTTTCCCCTATGAAAAGCCGTATACGGGGGTGTTTTTTCCTACCCCTTGCACGCACATGGCATATCCCCATTATATATAAGTGCACCCCCCGGGACAGTCACGTCAGAGCCTGATTTAGCCTATCTGCAAAGTATGCACAGGAGGGGCGGATGGAGTGGTCAACCCTAGCCATTGTCTATTGCCAGCCCAAGTCATTGCCATAACTCGGTCTGTTCTATCTGGAGGCCCCCAGCCGTCAGTCGACTCCCCCTTGAGTCTGAGCCCTGGGTAGGAACCTCTATTTGATGTATTTGATGCATTCATTGTATTGTTGTATTTGATGACATGGTTAGATGGATTATCACTACCCTTCGAGGTAGTCTGTTGTTATTATTGCTAGTGCTTATGTTATATATTTTGCTTCCGCTGACATAGGGAACCCATAGAGGATGGGACGGAATGACACCTCTGTGTCCTCTACTCGATCGTCTGGACCCCAGACGCGAGTTAGACATAGGGCCCATACGACGGGTGCCGGTGGATGGGGAAGGTCCTTCGATGTATACGACGGGCTGTCGTATATAGCGCAAGGAGCGTCACAATGGTATCAGAGCAATGATCTTGGTTGACCAAGATCAAACAGTGGCCATCACCTTATGATAGAAAACTAACTGGCCTAGTAAAAAGTTGGGGTGCAAATCCCAATATTGAACCTCGAGTGGGAAAATTTTTCCATGGATAAGGTCATCCTTAAAATAAAGTCAACTTAGAAAATAATAATAATAGAATTCATGAATTCTAGTAGCTTGATGAAAAAATAGAATTCGCCAAAATAGACTTCCCGGTGGAATTTGGTGCAAATCCACAATAAATAACCTAGGGACCATTGGAGAATTTTAGGGTTCTAATATTATAGGATCAATGTAAATAAAGGTGGTTGGAATAAATAATCGTAAATATCCCTATATATACCCTAATTTGGCCGCAATAATTTTGCCTTAATCTGCTCCTTAAATCCCTTCTAAGTTACCTTCTCTCCAAAAAGGAGATCTCTATTTCATCCAACTCCAGAGCAGTTTGATATGGCACGTACAAAAGCCACCGCCAGGAAATACCAAGCTCGTGAACGTAAGCATAGGCAAGCAGATTTACCCTGAGAAACATCCAAGAAGCGAGAGCGAAGAATCATCCGACGAACGGAGTTCACAAGAAGACGAGACGGTGGTATTAGTAGATTATGCGGAGTCATCGTCAGAAGAACAGCAGTCAGAATCACGAGAACAAGAAGAATCGCAGCAGGGAGAGGACTCAGAATCGCAAAAAAGGAGGGACGTACGCTGGGGTAAGAGAAAAGTAACACACATGGCCACAGAGGACTCGGGAACAAGACGAGTCAATTGCACGGGAGAGACGATCTAAACGCCGCCTTGATAGGTATGGTAACTTGAGTCTAGTAATTCGTGATCAAGGACATCAGGAGCAAACAGAACAAAATCTCCCAGAGCAAGTGATAGCACCGCCACCACCATATCCGAAATGGCCTACCCATGGGAAATCAGATAAGAAATACAGAGCAGGGGAGAGACCATTAAGTCTCCAGAAGGATCGGGAATACCGGAGGAAGTTGCAAGATTACCGTGCATATATGGAACAATGGGTTGCCTATAATCATTGGTATAGCACACTGAAGATTCCCAGATTTGTAAAAGGAGGAAGACCTCCAGCGGATATTCGAAAACCCCCACCTCGACCGGAGGAGCCGAAAAAACCGGCAAAGCATGGGCCAAACTCAAAGCACTCCAGGGCCCTAAGAGAAATTAGGCATTTTCAACAATGCGTAAATCTCTTGATTCGAAGAGCCCCCTTCGAGAGGCTAGTGCGAGAAATTATGCAGGAATTTACGACGCAATATAGGGTTACCCCTATGATGCTCAGGGTTTGTCAAGAAGCAGCTGAGGCAGAGTTGTGTCAGTTGTTTGAGGAGTCAAATCTCTGCGCTATTCACGCAAAACGAGTCACTGTTATGCCGAAGGACATGAATTTGGCAAAACGAATACGGAAGGAAAATATATATATTGGATTATTTTTGAAGAGTTACAGAATCATGAAATCTTGTCATAATTATTAGTAAATGTTTATGTTCAAAGGTGTTCGTTTTATATGTTTAAATGTTCTTCTACATTAAAGGACTATGTATTAAACTTTGCTTAGGAATCTATAAAATCACCTTGTTTCCATAAAATTGTAAAGCTATAGTGCTTCTACAAAGTTATTATTTATTTATTTATTTATTTTTTTGAGGAAGGAAGGAAGGAAGGAAGTTACTTTTATCGTCCACGGAGACCAATCGGTCTATGGGACCCAATACAAAAACGCAGCAAGCGGATTACTGCCCGGATTAAAAAACCCCCGCCCCGAAGGGTTTTCGAGGGAAAAACCGTGGCGAAATCAATGGCCGACAAACCGTACTAATCATATAAAATGCGTAAACATCCCAATATATACAAATATGCACCACCCCTCAGTGCCTAGTCGTCGGGACAACCAAAGGGGGCAAAGGTGACCTCGCAGGTCCGGTACCTCTGGATGTATGACCCCGTGGCACGTCTTCGACGGTGTGTTCATCGCCAAATGCAAGGGCACGCCCAGCCGCACTAAAGGGGCGTATCCGGCCCGACCGACCAACGCCGGGCAACTCGAAAGTGTGAGACTCATCCTCAACGGCACCCGCTTGACAAAGACCGACAGAGCCCGGTCTGGCGGGCTCCCCAATCCACCCGCCCGCCTCGATCGCGAAGATGGTGGGCACCTGTGCGAATGGAGGCAATGAGCCTGCGCTTTTTCAGGGGCAGCTGGGAACGCAGGTAGAGCTGTGGGCCCCGGGCTAACACGGGGTTGATGTGCTCCTTGTAATGGGCCATTTTGACCAGGGTAAGAGTGTGTTTTTTGTTATTATTAATAATAATAAAGATACAGAGAGTCCCCAATGGGACAAATAGGAAGCATTAGGGCTATTATATGGGTTCTCTATGCATCATGATGTGCGTACTAAGGGAAGTCCTATTCCACAACAACATAATGGTAGAGAGACCCTATCTGGTCAGTTGCTCAGATTGCTTTCTCCACTAAACTCAAACTGTTCCACCATTAGACCTATCATGAAAGTCTGGGTCCTCAGAGCTCATCCAATAGCACTTAAAGTAGTTATAAAATCCTTCAATCTTACCAATTCTGTCCAATCCCCTATTGTAACTCATCCCCATTTTCCTGTGGTGGGACAATGCCATTAAAGCAACTTCCTTATTAAAAAGACTCTTAAGTTTCTCAATAGAGATAGATTTCCCCCCCAAAGTGACATCGCACCGATGTCGCCATATAATCCAGAGAGCCACACTAACCAGGGAGGCGTCAATGCAATCTCTGTCTGAGATCATAACAACATTCGGCCATCGAAGTTGATGCATATGCAGTCTCATAATAGGGCATACCCAAAACCAGAACTCAGTAATTCTTGGACAGAAGAAGAGGTGTGAAAGAGATTCGCTAGCCTAGCACCCCAGAGGACATAGGTCTGAAGACACAATTCCTCTATGGACCAGCTTCACTTTAGTGTTGAGACCTCCTTGGAGAGCCTCCCATCTAAAAAATTGTATTCTCCTAGAGCATAAGGTTTTCCAGGAGTTTGCTAAGAGGAGCTTAGCCACTGTTCCATTCATAGCCTCTGCTTTAAGAGGGGAGTCATCACAAAGGGCCCGATATATACTTGCAACATTGTATGTCTCCTTACCTGCACAGGACCACTTTTCCTCAGGACCAGTAGACCCTGAGAGAAGCTTAACAGTACCTAGAATCTTTCGTAGTATCTTTCTATCACCCTCCCCTGCTCTATGCACTTTGAGTCTAAATTCCATCCAGGAGATCCATCTATCGTTTTCCCAAAGATGCTGCAGTTTTAAGATCCCATGGTCTCTCCATTTCTTAAAGATGCGAGGATGAACTAATGCCAAGGGACGTCCATTCTCTTCCCATACATTAAATTTTGGTATATGGTATATTAAATTTTCTAACGCTTATAGAATAGTATTTTAACTATGAGTGATACCAGATAAATATGAGTGATACCAGATATGAGTGATACCAGATAAATATTCAATGGGAGTGAACGTAAAATAGAATGAGCTTAAAACATTATATTGTGTTAACAGATTGTACTTAAGCCGTTACAATCATCAGCTGTGCTCAACTGTTGATAGACTTTAGTGCTAAATCCAGCTGCTGGTATTGAGTAGAGACTAATCTAGAGTAATATAAAATTGTAATAACTCAATGTTAACAGCTTGAACACGTAGAATATAAGCAATAATAGCTTGGCCTGTAGTTAAACTCCATTGGAAATTTAGTTAACAAACTTATTAACAGCCGGTATAGACTTACTTGAAACTGTCATTGCAGCTAAATCTGTGGCAAGAAGATCCTTAGGAGGCCGAAATTGAAAAAAAAAAAAAGAAGCTCGAAGATATATTTAGTGACAAGTCCAGATTATAACATAGTTTAAAACATAGCAAAGCTGGAAATAGGACGCCATTCGAGTCTGTAGGAACTTGAAACATACCCAAGCCGAAAATATGACGCTTCTTACCCAACTCCTAATCATAACTGTAAAAATCTAGTTGTAGCAGAAGTAGACTTGTTTGAATCAAACATAGATAGGCAGACAGAATAAGCCGAAACATGGCACAGGGTGACTCATGCCGCGCCCTGGCCTCAACCCAAACCTTCGAGGACCTTTCTGGCGCGGCATCAGTCGCCTCCAGCTGAATAAAGCCATATCTTCAAGAAAAAAAGCAACCATCTGCAAAAATAGAAGGAGATCCAGTCGCCTCCAGCTGAATGAAGCCATATCTTCAAGAAAAAAAGCAACCATCTGCAAAAATAGAAGGAGATTCGGCAAAGATATGCAACACAGAGTGAGATTCGCCAAGACCTGCAAAAATAGAAGGGGATTCAGCAGAATAACAGCAGAGGCGACGCATGCCGCGCCCAAACACCCTGCCAAACATTCGCCTAAGCTCCAGGCGCGGGGTGTGTCGCGAGGAGCAGCCGAGTCCACCACTGCCTCGGATATTCTCCTTCATTTCTGCTCGACCATACCCTAAACCGTCTCTTTCAAATTCGCCATTTAGCAGGGCAATGCCCTTTTCTTGCATATAACATATAACAGATAACCTTTTCGTTCTTTTTGACATCAATTTTGCTCCTTGGCATTATAGGGAATTAATGCGGGGGAATTAATGCCTTCTTTACTACGACTCACATTTGATTAGCAGGGTTGCCTAACCCCCCTTGCCCGATTTCCTGCATTCCTAGCTATGCCACGTGTCGTGCCACGTCAGCTATTTTTAATCTCAACCATTAGATTTCTTAATTTCGCATCGGACGGCCATGAAAATTAGAAAACCCAAGAAGGAGTTTGGCGCTCGATCTTGATCTTGGCGCTCGCCTTGGCTATGGCGGCGCGTCCCGGCCGGCTATGGAGGCTTTTTTTTTTCGCTCGCCATTTTTTTTCATTCCATTTCTTCGACTTCGGCACAGTAGCGGCCCCAACTCGCCGAGCAGCTACAGATCCTTTTCAACTCCGTCAGCATTTTCATCAGCACAACAACCAGTAGGGCGCTAAACTTCAGAAATCCCCTGCTTGTTGATTCCCTCTCAAATCTATGATGTTTTGTAATGCTTCTCCCTGTTCGTATTACTGCAGTGCTTTATCTTTTCCTCTGCTCATATGACAGGAGAAATTGGTATCTGAATGTTACGAACCTAGACAAATTCTGGTAAGTAACTGATCTTAGGGCTGATTTTAAAATTTTCGTGATTTTTGAATAGGAAAGGTGGAAAATCAATTTGTGGCGTCAATCAATTTGTGGCGTCTAGTTTTTCATTCTCTATACATATCTTGCCATGTAGTACAGCTATAAGATCTGTCTCACAGCAGCCCTTCTACCCATGTGTTTTTTCATTGCTTATACAGAAACATTTCACTTGTAGTTTTTGTCCGTCATGATCCTGTCAGCAGCCCTTGGTAGCATTATTACCTTCTCAAATATGGGGCTATGCAAATTGACATTCAAACTGTCTGCAATAATGTAAAGGTGTACCATCACCTGTGGCTTTGATATAACATATCCAAATGTTACAAATATATCGAGAACTCTTTCTTTTAAGATGAGGTATTAAAATCATATACAGGCCTGAACCATTTTTCCAGGATGGATAATGTAGTAAAGTTGTAGTAGTAAACAATTACAGCGCTTACCATGCTATTTTTTACAGTCTCATTAATTCAAATGAACATGGAAACTTAGAATACAATGGTCAAACTGATCATCCAGCCAAGGGATTAGTTGAGTTTTCATACATAAATGCTGCCTGTTGCAGCTAGGCACCCCTTTGAATTACCATTGACAACCTGGTAAATTTTCTGGCTAAGATATGAAAGTATAACTATATAATATACAGATTATCCATATTAATAGATGTGCAGATTGATTAATTTGAACCATTTAGTTTAATGGTTTTCTCCATGCAAGTGCAAAGGATGCTTCAGAAGATAATGACCAATGGTCATATTTTATTGAATCTTTGTTTCTAGGAATACCAATTGCAACAATCATATCTGATTGAGTTTTAAGAATCCAAATATTGAACTCAGGATTTTCCTCTTAGGACCTAATGTTCTTGACCTCTTGTTTCGTGTTCTATTGTCTTGTTGTAATTTTCAAACAGGTCAAGACTCCTTGGAGCATATTATAGCTAACTTATAGTCTGCTGTTAAGTTTTCATAAAGTTAACTTTTCCTTGTTGAGTTCAGAAGATGGTCTGAATGTTAGTGTGCATTACGACGGCCTCCCTAAATGTACACATAAAGATAACTTTTCCTTGTTGAGTTCAAAAGACGTTCTTAATATTTTTGTGCACGTTTGTCTTCGTAAATGAACATATTCTACTTCAGTATATGGTCTTTTGTCACATTAGATTTAAACTGTATCAATTTAATGCATCTCAGTTAACATCTTCATTGGCATGTATCCCACAGTTTGTCGACATTTGTCATATCTAACAAAGCACTTAAGCATGCACATGATGCTCATTCAAGATGTTTATTACAGATCCAGATGCAACTGGCAATGAGCAGAAATACAACATAAAATTATCCTTTGGAGCTGCTTCTATACACGACACGTTCTTCAAGCTTCAGAGATGTCATTTAAGTGGTTGGCACCTTTTCAAAAATCAACCTGAACTCCTCATGTAGAACCGAGGAGTGATCGTACTGGACTCCTTCAATTCACATTCTGTATATGTATTATCTTGTACTCATAAAAATGATTGGAATACAATAGAAGTCAATGTAAATTGTTATGTGTGCCACCTCAAGAATAGTATGACATCCATTAGTACTTCCATAATAATGCTTTCCAAACAGCTGGACCAAGTCAAGCTATGACAATAAGACTCGAAAAAAAAATCCTCATATTAAAGAACATATCTATTAGAAAAGTATATGTGGAATCAACTGCAGATCAATATCCCATACTTCATTTTTAGGCAAGAACCATATGCTGTCTCCTATGTAGAATGCAGCAATTAACTGCTCCAAAACTCCAAAACGTAGCACGAGTTCTTGGATTGAATAAATTATCTAAGAAGTACTATATTATGAACATTCATTTTTAATCCTTTTATTATTATCTTTCAAATTTATATTTATTCTCTCTGACACTACTTTGTGCATTTCCGTGTTTCATATAAAAGGAAATTTACAAAGCATTAACTCATGGATTAATTCATGAATAGAAAAATCCACACCAAACTACGAGAAACTAGAAGAAGGGTTAGAGCCTTGGGCCAGTTCTTGCTAACTGGTTGGTTCCTTACTCTGTGCAGAGTCCGTTAAAAGGCCACAAATTTTTTCTATGAATTTATTACATCATTATAGTGCAAGGATTGTACAAGTATCCAAAAGGCTAAGTACATTCATGTAGAAAGGAAAAATGGCAGACTGTGTGAGGCATATATAGCAGACTGTCAGAGTGCATAACTCTTCATGCTTTGTTCAGGAACCTCGAGAATGATCTTACATACTAGGAAGAAGAAAGAGAACTACTTGTCTGTACTTCGTTTTCGCCATTTATGTGCCCAAAAAGCTAGTTTTCTTTCCATTGGCCAATCTCAAAAGCTCATATCATAAACTAGAAGTGCTCTTTTGGTTCTTCTAAATAACTAAAAGCAAAAGCAAAGATTGTGATGTACAGATTAAAGTTTTCTTCAAAACGTTAGCCAGGGAAGGTATTCATCCAAAAGCAGAAGCCTTTTGATTATCCAAAAAAATTATAAATTTCTTGCCATGCAAATTTTGCTCTACCCACTCAACCTGTCAAATGCTCATACTCCTACCAAATGCTTATTTAGACATGATTGAGTAGTAGGGACGTGCATTACGCGCAATTCTTAAATCTCCCTAACATTACACAAAGGCAACCAAGCCTTTGCAGGCATACCGGCGGAAGAGAAAAAAAAACCTAAGAAGATCGCCGCCGATCCGAATCACCACGGAAAAAACCAAGATGAGCCCGGCTGCCTAGCCTTCTTCCCAACCCTGCAGTTCTGCTAGTTTAACCCTTTATTTTTATTTGTTTTCCTCACACTATACTCTGTTGGATTTTATATAGGTTTGAACGACCTCCTTTAATCTTTAATGGCACCTTGTGCCAAGCCACTTGTGATTAGCCATGATTTTTTTTTTTTTTTTTTTTTTTTTTTTGCCTAGACTAACTTGCCATATTAATGACAAACAATTAAAATAAAGGGGCACTAAGGGATTATGTGAATTCCAAGCCCCAAGAGCCACTCAACATAACCAAACATAAACATTAGAAAAATTAGGGTTTAGAATGAAACCCTAAACGCCGTTTTGAGTATATATATCCTTCACCTCCTACTTCAAGCCACAAGAAGCTCACTTAGGCGATTTTTTTCATACTCCTTATTCCATTACACAGCTTTTATTCGCACCTTGTATAGTTCCATGGCGCCTACAGAATTTGTTCAATGGTACTGCAACTCAGAGCATATCAGGGAAGCACCAATGGACGAGGTATTTCAAGTATTTCAGCATACCTTTGATTTGAATGAGACAATATCCAGGACACTCTATTATCAAGATATCCTTGCTCGATACAATCAAGAGCTCCAAAGCCAGGAAGTAAGACTTCAAGGACAAATCGGAACGTGGATCTCTCTAAAAGCTATCACGGCAGCACTGAGCCATATATCAAGGAAAACAATTATAAAAAGGACAGAAAGAATGCCCACATACATGACATGCAAGGTTCAAGGGCACAAATATTTATCACCACAAGCAGCCTTAGCAATCTTTTTGCATTATCAGGCATTAAACAGGACAGGGGAACCGTCAGTGCGACCCCTTGATCTAGCACCATTGAATACGAGGGCAGCTAGGCCATATTTAGAAGAAATGCACATCAAGTCGAACCTTCTCGAGGGGCCATCGGCGGAACATCAGGAGGAAGAAGAGGATTATGAGGAAGAAGTCTATGACTTCGAAAATGAACCCAGATTAGCCAAACAGTTGGAGAAGTACATCAAGACCACAGAAGACCTCCCAAGAAAGGCAACAGCTCCCCAAGTGGGAATCACATCTCTTACGCCAATTATTATCGAAGGGGAGGAGTACCTTTTCGCAGATGATATCTTACACCTACCGTACTGCATTGATCAAGGTCTCCGCTTGGATGAACTCCTGGCTATCATCATTGATGCTTACAACGATGACTTCATCGATTATTCAGAGCAGGAGCTTCCAAGAGAGATAGCTGAAAAGGAGACCCATACCACACAGAACATCACCGACATACAAGCATATGATTTTATCAAGCATCGAATGCAGCACCAAGATCTTCCAGATGAGGATGAGTTTCAGGTAATTCAAGCAAGACTGTTTAAGAGTGGGAGCATAGCCAAACCCAAGCAAGCCACCTCATCATGGGGCCAAACTCTGAGGGGCTGTCACATTAACCTTGATAGTGCCATATCGATGAAGAAGGATCATGATGACTTGATGGCGATAGAAATACTGGGTCAGGCAGCCATGAGGAAAGGGTCCGGATCGGCAGCCGGCATGGGAAAAGCTTTATGCTACTATCTTCCTTCGCTCACTAAAGGCCAAATAGTAGTTTTTCACAAGCAATTTAGCCACAGAGGAGAAGAGGCAGTTTACTTGCTATCAGCACTCTCCGGCTTCGCGGCTCATTCTAAACTTCGCGAAAACATTGACCACATAATTCTAATTAGGAGATCTGTGGCCTTGCATTATCTTGATTTTGCTCGGGATACCTTCGAGATGGACACATGACACATGACTTGCCCCGAAAAAAGATAGCTCCAGCACTTGAAGGACATTCGACATGGAACATGTTACGAAACGTCGGCCATGGCCTCAAACTCAAAGACATTAAGGAGCACTTCAAACCCGAACGTCGACGTCAGCACTAGAGCCCAAGGACCTCAGAATTTAGATATATCTTAAAATAGTATTCTTGAACTCAAATTTTGAGATCAAATATGTAATTTTCTTATTATGATTTTAAGTGTTTTGCTATAAGTTCTTCAACGAGTAAGATAAATACCATAGCAATTATATCTTAGTAACCATAGTACATAACAGACATCCTTGATTAATGTTTGCAGCCAGGAACTTCACAACCACTTCACAGAATCAAGGAAGTCAAGGCCAAGCCTCTAATTGGGCACCAAGAAACTTATTCGGCCGAGAAGCACAGGAGGTCGAGATGACACCAGCAGAGATAAACAGACGCCTGGTAGAAATGGGCAGGCAGATGCGCGAATTGGTACAGATTGTCATCCCACTCATTCGAGGGGAGGAGTATGGGCCACAACAACCACCTCTTCAGGAAGAGGAACATCAACTCAACAATCAGCCAGAACCACAACCTGCCGCACAGTCGTCCGGACACAACAAGAGAAAGAGAAGGACTAGAAGATACCAAAATTCTTCGAGTTCAAGCTCAGATGACAGCTCGGACGATAGCTCAGATAGTGACTCTGACAGCAGTTCAGACAGCTTACATAGCAGGCACAAGCACCGCAGAGCAGAGGATTATCAAAAGAAAATAGACAGTGCAATGAGCAATGTCTGGAAAACACGCAAGCTGGGACAATTTTCAGGGAAAGACAGATCAGGAATGGAAGCTGAAGCTTGGCTAGATGAGATGGAAGAATTCGGGAATTCATATGACATGAAGGACAAAGATATTGGCAAGGTAGCAACCGCCAACTTGATAGGACCAGCGCGCATATGGTGGAAGGGGTATGCAAAGTCAAATAGGCTAAGGAGAAACAATTGTCGATTCAAAACCTTCAGCAAGGCTTTCCGTAAGCATTGCGTGCCACGCTCACATACTAGCCGTCAGATACAATAGTTCTACCGCCTGGACCAAGGGAATTTGTCTGTAGCCAAATACACAGAGGAGTTTATGAGGTTAAGGTTAAATGTTCCCAGGATATCAGAAAGTCAGGCAGTTGATGGCTATATAGAGGGGCTTAATAGCAACATCAAAAGATTAGTCCGTGCAATAAACCCCCGGACAGTAGGGGAAGCAGAGGATAAGGCTTTGAGTCTAGAGGAGACACCGCAAAACCCAACGCAAAGACAGTCGTATTACGACAAAGGGAAAGCAACAGGTAGCTTCAACCAAAAAGCGTCAACCCCTGCACAGGAAAGAGCACAACAGTACCAGGGTAAAAATGACAAAAAGACACCATTTAAGGAACCTTATACAGCAGGTCCCTCGGCGGGAAAGTCTGTGAAGCAATTTTTGAACAGCATACCTAAGGAAAAAAGGGACGAATGTATAAAGAAAAAGTTGTGCTTCAGGTGTTTCCAACCAGGACATCGCACTCACGAGTGTCCTTTTGTCATGCAAGCAGCTATGGCAGATCTTGAAGGATGGGATTCCCCAACAGACATTGACGTCGACGAGGAGGAGGCCCAAGATTTCATCGAAGGTGAGTGTAGAATTAACCAAAAATGAGGAGAGTCAATCTACTGTCATTTCAGCAGAGGGCATTATAGATGATAAACCCTATCGAGTCCTAATTAACACAGGAAGCTCCCGCAACTTCGCATCTCCTAGAATGGCAGTGCTACTCAAAACAAAGATCCTCAAGTCAAATCCCAGACCAGTGAGCATGGCAAGTGGAGCAATACGCCATACAAAAGGAAAAAGAGTGAACTTTGATATAACATTGAGCGGGGCAAATTTGAACATGGGGACTGAAGTCATGGATATTGAAAAATATTTTTTTTTTTTTTTTTTGGACGCAAGGTGACACCATGAAGGTGCCATTTTTATATTATCAGAATAAAAGAGTACATGCATCAACAATATGGGAAGTTACTACAGGAGCATACCTCAACATCTTCGCTTCCCATAAGCTATGCTTATTCAGAACTCCTTAAGAGTTAGATTGGAAATATTTTAGCAAATCAGATAGCCCTGTTATGGCTTGGTAAAATTAAGCACAAAAACTTTCACAAATAACAGAAAATATACCAGATAAAGAGACATATTTTTGTAGAAAAGCCTGCCACACTGATCCAAAGAGCTGCCACTGCTCACTGCCCTCTACGATCCGCGTCCGACACTAAGAGGGATCTTGATGCAATGCTGCATTGTTGGGAAAATACGGTCATCCTCAAGTTGGCTAGGCTTAGAACAAGCCCAGCCGCCAAACTCCTCTCTAAAGTCCGGTGCATAATATATCTCCGCATTTGGATGTCCCTAGCTCGGCATTATCATCACAATCCCTTCCTGTAAATCCAATCTGTCAAAGAACTAACCTGAATATAACAAACTTGAGGCGCCCATAGAATTCTCAAGATTGCGAAACTGTCGTGGAACCTTTAGCCACAAAGCCCAATCCCTGGGAGCATCCCTAGATAGACTTAAATAAAGATATTGAAAAATATGATCTCATAGTTGGCATGGAATTCTTAAAGCCAGCTAAAGCAGTGATCGATTGTGATAAACACGAGATATCAATCATGGCACCTAATGGGCAAACGTTTTTTGGTCAAAGGTAAGAAAATTGCCTCAATAATGCAGTGCATGTCATTAAAGCAATTGCGTAAATGCATCTCCAAGGATGAGGTTGATTATATCCTTAGGCTAGAAGCCATAGACCCAAACGAAAAGAATAAGAAGGAGGATGAAAATTTGAAACAATTACCTAGGGCAATTGGCAAGTTAATTAAAGAATTTCATGACCTATTTCCGGATGAAATCCGAGAATTACCGCCTTACAGAGGTGTCGAATGTGAAATCACTCTTGCACCAGATGCAAAACCAATTAGCAAAGCCCCCTATAAGATGAGCACACCTGAGCTAGCTGAGCTCAAAAAGCAACTGCAAGAATTGTTAGAGCTTGGGTTCATTAGGCCAAGTGTATCACCTTTTGGTGCACCCATCCTCTTCGTCAAGAGGAAAGACGGAAGTCTACGGATGTGCATTGACTATCGTCAGCTCAACAAGCAAACGATAAAGAACAAATATGCATTGCCAAGAGCGGATGATCTAATGGACCAGCTCCAAGGAGCAAAGCTCTTTTCAAAGATTGATTTAAGGTCTGGTTATCACCAAATAAGAATCAAGGAGGAGGATATCCATAAGACCACCTTCAGAACGCGGCACGGGCATTATGAGTTCACAGTCATGCCTTTTGGTCTATCAAATGCTCCAGCAACGTTCATGCGCCTGATGAATGACATCTTCAAGGACTTTCTAGATGAATTTGTCATCATATTTTTCGATGACATTCTAATTTATAGCAAGTCTATGGAAGAACATGTCGTACATTTGAGGAGGGTATTAGAAAAGCTAAGACGACATCGTTTGTACGCTAAACTTTCCAAATGTCACTTTGCAACAAGTAGAGTGGAATATTTGGGGCATATGGTCACAACAGAGGGAATCTCAACGGACCCAGTAAAAATAGAAGCCATAGTGGATTGGCCAGCACCAAAGAATGTCTCGGAAGTAAGAAGTTTTCTTGGCTTAGCAGGTTACTACCGCAAATTTGTAAAGGACTTCGCTAAGTGGG
Source organism: Isoetes taiwanensis (assembly GCA_021234155.1). Classification (NCBI taxonomy): domain Eukaryota; kingdom Viridiplantae; phylum Streptophyta; class Lycopodiopsida; order Isoetales; family Isoetaceae; genus Isoetes; species Isoetes taiwanensis. Next base: position 22,212,351 of record JAJEKV010000002.1, on the reverse strand, counting down.
CATCTCCTTTGTCGGACCTTACCAAGAATAAAAAGGTAAAAGATTGGGGGGCACATTGGCGAGAGAATGTTCAAGCTTCATTCGAAAAGCTCAAAGAAGCCTTAACAACAGCACCAGTGCTCACCCTACCAGATCCAAACAAGGACAAGCTAGTAGCAACTGGTGGAGTTCTCATGCAAGAAGGAAGAGTGGTAGCCTATGATTCTAAGAAGATAAATGACGCTGAACAACGTTATCCAACCCATGATCAAGAACTTCTAGTTGTTGTAAGAGCTCTTCGTATTTGGAGGCATTATTTGCTTGGTAGGAAATTTCAGTTAGATACTGATCACCAGAGCCTCCAATACATTTTCACACAACCACTCCTCAATTTGAGGCAAAGACGCTGGATGGAATTCCTCGAAGATTATGACTTCGAGATAGTCTATAAGCCAGGCAAATTAAACGTGGTTGCCGACGCACTCTCTCGCCGACCATTGGAAACTCGAGTGCATTGCAATGCCATCTCCACCTTGTCCAATGAATTCGGGAAAAAGATTGAAGAAGTCTTGCCTTCAAGCAAGGAATTCAAGGAAATATGGGCTAGTCTTTGCAAAGAAGCAAGGACAGACAAAGAAAAAGAAGCTTATAAAAGATATAAAAAGGAAGGTAATCTTTTATACTACAAGGACAAACTTTGCGTCCCAGAGGCATCGGGAGTAAGGAAATTAATTCTTCATGATACTCATAATAGCCCAATAGCCGGCCACGCGGGGTTCATGAAAACTTACTTCAAGATAAGAAGTAGTTACTTCTGGCCAAGCATGAAAAGGAACATCGCCAACTATATTCGGCAGTGTCAATTGTGCCAGCAAACAAAAGCGGACCAACTCCGAATTCCAGGGACCTTAGAACCCTTGGCAGTGCCAAATGCTAAATGGAAAGTTGTGAGCATGGATTTTATAACCGGACTCCCAAGAACACCAAGAGGCCATGATGCCTTAATGGTTGTGGTCGACAAGCTATCAAAGATGGCTCACTTTTTGCCGTATCGAACCACCGATACAGCTTTGGATACCGCCTTGCTTTTTGCAAAGGAAATATTTAGATTGCATGGGATGCCAAGGGAAATCATCTCTGATAGAGATCCTAAGTTCATAAGTGCCTTCTGGAAGGATTTCTTCAACACGATCGAGACAATGTCCATGAGTACAGCATATCATCCCCAAACCGATGGGCAAACGGAACGGACCAATCGAATATTAGAAGACATGTTGAGGAACTATGTATGGAATAAACAGTCAAAATGGGGTGACTATATTTACTTGGTAGAGTTTGCATATAACAGTACCAAGCAGGAATCCTCGCAAATGTTCCCCTTCATGATAAATTATGGCTATCAATCTCTAACACCAGACACAAGGTTGAAGTTTCTCAACAAATGTTGACTGATATGCAGCAATTAGTTGATGAAGTTAGAGGCTATTTATTGGCAGCAAGAAGTCGACAAAAGAGCATAGCCGATAAGCATAGAACCGAAAGAGAATTTCAAGTAGGGGATAATGTTTGGCTTAAGATAAAAGTTAAACAAGCAAAGCTCAGAATCGGAAATTGCAAGAAGCTTGCTCCAAGGTGGGCGGGACCATTCAAAATTATTCAGAGAATAGGTAACCAATCCTATAAATTGGATCTCCCCACCCACTTGAAGGTTCATAAAGTCTTCCACGTAAGCCTTTTGAAAAAGCATACTCCTAATCCGGAGGAAATATTGGAGACTCCAACCTTGTTGGAAATGACCGAAGAACAACTTGAGATCGTCTCAGAAGCTCTTCTTGACAAGGCATATAAGAAAACAAGGAGATCTCAGTTCCTCCAATATTTGGTCAAGTGGAGACACTTGCCAGTGGAAGACGCGACATGGGTACTTAAATCTGATCTTGAGAAGCAGTACCCACAGTTTATGGAGCAATGCAAAGGCCAGCTCGCCACGGTCATCGTCAGCAATGATTCGGCAAGGTGAGCGCAGGCATTAAGTAGCGACGACCTTGACGGCTCAAAGAGTCCACGCAATCACCTTTGTGTAGCCAAGACGCATGTAGGTTAAGCATGAGATCATGGGCGATGATGGGATCACCTTTAACGTTCCCTACGCCATGATGTCATCCCTATAAGTAATTAGGCATGCATAAGTCCTAGAACTGTCATGGATAGGTGCATAATAGGGAACCACCTATAGTCTATGGCTATTAAGGAGAAGCCACCTCCTACGCCAAGGGTGACGAAAGGTGTAGGTATTAGTCGTGCATTCATCTTAGGCATGATAGCACGCATCTCCACGGCCACTATGGGGGAAGCATCCTCTCCCTACGCCGGGGAAATGTTGCATTCATGTAGGTTAAATTAAAATAAAAGGGGGTGTACCCTTACAAAACCACAAATTACTAATTAAACTAACATGATGTGCTCTTGCGGGCCAATAGAAGAGAGGGGATTGTCAAGAGGGAGCGCGTCATGACAAAAACAGGAGTTATAACATTTCATTATGTTATAAAACTCTATGAATGTTATAATCTATCATAATAAATAAATTTAAATAAATAAATTGTTGGAGCTATATAAATTTTCAGAATGAGATTATAGCTTCACAATTATATTGATGTAATTGGCATTAATAATTCATAATTGTAATAAAATTGAAGTGTTCTGGTGCATATGTGTTGTGATATGTGATGCAGGTTCACCTTATGTAATGATGAGAACAGCATTAACCCAAGGGGGGGAGAATGTGACGTTTCCCTAAAATATACGGCATACGTACGTATATTTTACGGCCACGTCACCATACTTTTCTACATCCCTAGACATGTATACGACCAATGTGGGGGTAATGACTAAGTTATCTATAACTTAGCCAACCTAAGGTAAGAAGCCATTTCCACATGGCCTCACCTTATAGGCATACCGCCACATAGATGCACCTATAGAAGCCAAGTGGCACTCATGTAAACCCTAACATATAAAAGGCTAAACCCTAAACCCTAGCCACTTTTGGCTCCACCAACCTCAGACCCACCAGTTCGCGATCAGAGCTCCGACTTGAAGACCGTCTTCGACAGCCTGGGTTGCAACAACAGTTGCCAGAGATGGAGAACCAGGGAATTAGCGGCAGCGCGTCAGGAGCAGGTATTTCAAATAGATTCTCGTATTGCAGTAGAGCCATTCTAGAACCTATTGTTCTGAACATGAACCCAAATCAATGAACCCTAACTATAGGTTAGATGTATGATTATGATTAGTTGTTCTTCTCTTTTATTATCAAGATTATGTTGATATGATGTTGGTTGATCTCATATTTACACCTCTTGTGTATTGGGAAGGGGGGTAGAGACTTAATAGCCACTAGTGGATGATGCTCCTAGTTTAGACCCACTAGTTCCCATTATTATGCGGCCTGTGCATAGAGCCCACCTGGCTATGGAGGCTATGGAGTGACTGAGCACCACACAACGGGGTCAGTGGCAAAGTGGAGGGAGGACCCTGCTGAGCGCGGCTACTGGGGTCCCATAGCGGGCTAGGCTCATAGTCGGTCACTTCGTGTAGACCGGGTATGGGTCTGACACTTCCTGGGTCAATGGTGTCGCCCTGACTCTCAAGAGTTGCAAGTGTCGGCTTGGCTCTTGTTTTGGGGAGTTCAGTCGGGTACGGACGTGTGTCGCCACGATCCTCTAGCTGCTGATGGAGCCATTGCACTACGGGAGGGGGAGATGCAACCCTTCCTACCTCATCGGACCAGGGAGATGCAACCCAGAGTAGTCTCGTTGGGTGATACCATGGGATTACGTCTCCGGCAGGTTACAGTCACGTCAGAGCCTGATTTAGCCTATCTGAAAAGTATGCACAGGAGGGGCGGATGGAGTGGTCAACCCTAGCCATTGTCTATTGCCAGCCCAAGTCATTGCCATAACTCGGTCTGTTCTATCTGGAGGTCCCCAGCCGTCAGTCGACTCCCCCTTGAGTCTGAGCCCTGGGTAGGAACCTCTATTTGATGTATTTGATGCATTCATTGTATTGTTGTATTTGATGACATGGTTAGATGGATTATCACTACCCTTCGAGGTAGTCTGTTGTTATTATTGCTAGTGCTTATGTTATATATTTTGCTTCCGCTGACATAGGGAACCCATAGAGGACGGGACGGAATGACACCTATGTGTCCTCTACTCGATCGTCTGGACCCCAGATGCGAGTTAGATAGAGGGTCCATACGACGGGTGTCGTTGGATGGGGAAGGTCCTTCGATGTATACGTCGGGCTGTCGTATATAGCGCAAGGAGCGTCACAATAGCTATCTTCAGGTTAGTGATTATTGTGTTTGTTTCAATTTCACCGTTTCTTTAGAATGCCTATAATTAGTGTTTTGTTTCAATTTCCTTATTTCTTTGGAATTCTTAACTCGTATGGAAGATAGCAATTAAATGTAAAAATGGGTTAAGGGATTTGAAAGCTTAGAAAAATGATACTGCCAATACATCCTACTCGCGTCAGGGGTGAGAGGAAGAATGATGGTCTAACGAGCAATTTTTTTGAAATTCCAAATCAATATATCCGAGCAAAATTCGAATTATCGATTTATCCAGCTCTTAAGGGCGGATTGCAAATTCTCTTACTAACTCCCGACATGCACGAGATATGGGAGAATACATTACATGGTATGCAGCAGGTTGCAGGCTACAGATTACATATCCTAGTAGCAAGAGGAATGTTGGCTGACGGAAGCGAGAATGCGAAGATTCATATGATACGTAATAAATCTTACTGCAAATTACTTGTATATTACGTCATTTCTATATGGCATAAATATTTCTTTGCCTCTTCATGGCGGCGCCGCTCAAATTCTTTTTTTCAGAAGACCGCCATAGCCAGGTCCTACATTCTCAACTGCGGGTGCCATAGCCAGGTTTACCAGTACATTGCTCTTTAGGGTTTAACACTAGAGTCGTCACATAATGTATGAGAAAAGGTGCATTTGCACTGTTTGCTTTAAAATTCATATAAAATCAAAGGTTCAATAATCAGTCAAACCCTTCTTACATGTTAATATATGGCAGTCATATTCATGTGAAAAATACCTAAAAATCTATTGGCAGTTATATTGCATGGGAAAAATACCTTAAAATCTATTGGTCCCCGTTTATGAGAGTTACACTTAGGTAAAAGCAATGGAGTCAAGTTTGTTTTGCTTCACATTTAGATAAAGTAATACTATCTCGGTAAGAAGATTTTTATGATTTTTTTCATTATTTTTTTCATTTTTTTCACGAGTTAGAGAGTAAAACACAAAAAACTGCACCTCAATCCGATGTCTGAGAAGGGAGATAGAATTGTTTGAACATGACAGAGTCAAAACTGTTGTTTCTTTTTTTATGAACTAATACTGGTTTCCAGAAAGATATTTCCAAATCAAATCTCTAACTTTTGTAGGGAAATGAATTTTGACCTAAAATTTTGAATATAAGTAGTAGACAACTTGCTTTATCTAAGGAAAATGTCTATTAGCCTTAATAATGAAGTTTTCATTTTCTTTTATTTTTTCATTTGCAAGTGACTGATAACTTATGCCTATATAGGAGTTATGATTAAAAGTCATCCTCCAAAAAATCATATTATGAAAGATTACCATAATATGGAATCACTCTAAAACAAACACGTTAAAAAAGCACAGCATTTTTTCACAAGAAATCAAGAAAGGTTTGTTTTTCTGGTACCGTTACTGGTCTACCTTCTTTTTAAAATTAAGAACTCCCTAATGTTAATTGATCTCAGTTTCAATTGCGGGATGTAAGCACTCATGAACTACTCCATTCATTAAAAATAATCAATGCTTATGATCTTAAGGTTTAGAGTAAACTTTCTAGTGTTTATTCTAGGTTATCTATTAGATTACGCGTTCCATGGATTTCATAAACCTATGCGTTAAATGGTGAACTCAAAACTTGTATTTTCAAACCTCTCAAGTTGTAGAAGTAATGCAAAAGAATGAAGAACAAATATGAAAAGATATAAGTATAAAAAATAAAGATAGATGACTACGTCTGTTTCCTATTGCTGGTCCACATGGCTTAGGATTCAAAAAGCCAGAACATCCTCATCTTAATTAGTTTTAAATTCGCCTTAGGAATATATACATTCCATGTATAGTATTCGATTTGGAAAAATTAGTTGGTTGTTAGATTCGTTTATTTAATGGTAATGTTGAAGCACAAGCAAATTGAACCTATATGAATCTCTGCTCGCCTTTCCAAAAATTATGCTAGAGAAGGTAGAAAATCACCATATCATTGTATAAGTGACAAATGAACAATAAATAGAATTGGTAATGATACTTAGAGAGATTTGCTTCTATAGCCAATTCGTCTAATAATGGACCATAATGGTCCATGCCTATTTATATTCAAGTCTTACATATAGTAGTATGTTATTTTTAACATCAAATTGAAGATCTGTATTGCCAATGAAGCTTAAATCCATAAAAATTATAGTCTATCATGAAAAATAAGCTAAAGTTATTATTCTTATATCTATAAAATAGGAACTACTAAGTAGCAAACATGTGTCCTAAGATTATGATAGTAAAAAAATAAGAAGATTTCATCGTGTGTTTTGCACTAAGATAACACAAACTATATTTTGGCTTCTATCACATGTTTCATCAATCATGAGTTGAAAATAGAATGTTATCTTGCTTTAGAATATGACAAGCCTAAGTACAAATTAGAAATGGTCCATTTCTATTTTAAATAAAATCTTCTACATAATGTGTTACTTTTAAATGAAATTCAAGGTCTACGTTGCCAAGGAAGGGTCACATTCATAAAAAAAATATTGCCTATCATGAAAGATGAGTTTTTTGTACTATTACCTTAACTAAACTCCAATTTTGTGTACTGATAACCACTTCTAAATATAAAGAATACATGGTTATTCATCATATTTAAGTTGATAAAATTCTTTATTATGTAGATATAAGTGGAATGTATGGCATGCATCATTTATTGCCCTTAGAAAGCTTGAATATATTTTAGTTCTGTTTTTGTCCTGGATTCAGTGTCGAATTTTCTTTCATGAAAATTGAGATCAACACAACTTATGGACACTCCAAGAAATTATTGAATTATAGCTCTTAGAGTTAACAACTTATGGCCACAAGTCTTACGTCAAAACTTGTTATAGTAAAGGAGAAATAATTCACAACCTCAAACAGCTTTTCTGAGCTAAATATGGTTTGATGACTCTAATAGCAATAAAACATGGAAATATGCAAATCAACATGTTTTATCATAAAACATCAATTACTTTCAATTTTAGAAACATTTGGACCCCTTTATACTAGAAGCTTAGAAAATGCAATTCTGGCTTGACGTAAAAACTGCTGGATTCTATAAGGTTTTGGCAATCGCCACAACATACAGTAAATCTATTGGTCATGAAATTCTCCATGGCCATAAATAATCGAGTGAAGATTCCAAAAGTGGTGGTACCTTATGAAATGGAAATTTCTCTTGTTAGATATCTGGGTTTAAGTGGCAGAGGGCATGCTGGACCAATTCTGGTGGATGAATCCAGAATAGTTCCAGTAACAACTCTAGTGTTAAGAAGAGCAGGAGCACCGTCAATTGCTTGTTTATGGAAGGCCGCCATAGCCAGATTTGTCATTCTCCAAGTTTTTCCAGATTTCTAGCGCTTATCCTCCAGATTTTCAAGGTTTCATTTTTCAAAAAATTTCGAAGGCCACTATGGCACCATTTTCCAAGCTTTGTTGAGTCTTTTGGCAGAAAGTGACACAGGGTTAAATGAGATGGCGATCAGGAGCAGTTTAGGTCGACCTTGGTGGTCATTAATATTAGGAATCAACAAAAACATTAGAAAGCTCTAGACAGAGTTTATATCTATTTTTTCCTTTTCAATGGCCTGCTTTCTTCCTTGCTAAGTGCTTTATGTAGTCAAGCTCATACTCATGATACTCTGAATCTAAGCTTCTTCTGCTTGATTCTGGGCTTTGATCTGAATAGTTAGAGCTTTAATTGTCTTTTAGAGCTTCTATTATATTGCTTTCTAGAGCTTTTATCTGTTGCTCGCCATGGCAGAGGAGGTACTTATTGAACGTAATTTCCAATAAATGTTTATTACATCCCATAATCGACAGGAGGGGGGACATTCTGCCCCGTAGGGTGTCGATGCGGCGCCGCCAGACGAGGCGGTGCAGGACGGTGACCTGCAGCCTCTCGGTGACGCCGCAGCCTCGGTGGCTCCTGTCGATTACGTAGCACACACAACTGCATGGATTGCCAGTCTGTTACCAGAATTAAGGATTTTTTAGCGTTTAGATGGCCACAACATGATAGCAGTGGTTATCTCGAGAATCTGCATATTATGTGGAGAGAAGAACCCCTTGAGCGTTAAATGCTTGCCCCTAGTAGCAAGAGAAGCAGAGCCGATTATTGGGGAATCTAGCAACAAAAATAGGGGTCGCGAGCTTCAGGATGACATATAAATTTGACTTTTTTTGGCAAACTAGTATAATTGGTGTCTGTATAACTTGTCATGAATGTTAATCCTAGCCACACTTTTTGGTGATATGCATGTATCTTGTCAAAAGATAAATCAAAGTAATTGGTCTTTCAATACTTAAATTGAAAGTAAAATAGATACTTTTGATATTTATGTTTGTTACGAGAAAAGTAAAATCGGAAAAAATTATATCAGCGGTGGATTGCGACCTCAGAATAAAATTGATAAGAAAAATATATATTCAAATCACGGATTAGGGGGATGAATATAATAATAATAATAATAATAATAATAATAATAATAATAATAATAATAATAATAATAATAATAATAATAATAATAATAATAATAATAATAATAATAATAATAATAATAAGCAGCGGTTGAAGATGAATATCACGCTTTTCATAATTGTCCAGCATTTGCACTTATCCGAGCACGATATATCGAGTTGGCTACACATATTCAGCCACTATATATAATGATGAACATGCCCTCATCTGGCATCTTCTATCCAGGAGGTACTAGACATGCGGTGATCGTTACATTGACTTGTATTAATGTACAGTGCATCAGCAAGCTTATTACTACTAAGATTTTTCCCTCGAAAACCCTTGGGACTGGGGGCTTTTTAATCCTAAACACGTAATCAACTGAACGTTCTTTGTTTACTTGTTTTGGGTCCCATGGGCCATCTGATCTTCATGGGCGATAAATACAATTTAGTTCAATTCAATTCTTATCCTATATTATAAAGTTATCATGTATGTATGTCCGTCTTCCATCAAACCCTAGATTATGACACGTTGCATTTTTAGTGCCATATCATCAAATCCTAGATTGTGCATGCCACAATGCCACATCATCAGACTCTAGATTGTGCCATGTGGCATTTCATATTGTCGTGTCATCAAACCCTAGATTGTGTATGCCACATCATCAAACCCTAGATTGTGTTGATGACGTGGCACGCACAATCTAGGGTGAACACCCTCTTCTGTGAACAATCACATGGAATGCCACTGAAGGTGGGCAATTTTCTAGTAATTAGAAAGAAAAAAATAATGCTAGCTTTCCATTTATTGCCTTCCAGCTGAACAAGACACAAGTATCCACCAAAGGAGTGTGTTTGATGCCTTTGTGTCGACATCACAAATTGAACAAGTTTGTGAAATTCATGCCACACAATGAACGTGTGCATAGTAGACCTGCTACATAAAACAAAATGCACTATACGAAATATACTCCCCAAAAAATAAATAGAAGTTGAGTAAAATGCCTAACTTGTGCCAAACAACCACCATAGTTAGCAGTTAACGATGAACTAGTAAACATGTCCATAGCATTTAAAGGCAACTCCTAATATGGCAACACCTTATTTCTGTAATAATGTGGCCTTCTTCGAAAGTCCTTAGTAATAAAAGTTTTCAATGGTTGAATGCTTTTTGTCATGATTTTTTATTTATCGCTTATTAGAGATAGCAAACATGCTTCTCTTCTGCATTTTTGGTATCAAAGTCTTATGAGCCCCAATTATTAGTGTTTGTGGGGTTTTCTAGTTGGAAGTTGAGGCAGCCTAGAACTAAAATTAATGGTATTGCATTTACTCTCCAGTGTGAGGAGGGGGATAGTGTGACAACCAAATAGATATCAAAGGATTATTAAATAATGAGTTAAAAATCTTGAAGACCATTACATCTTGCAATCCTGATGGAAGGAAGCCACCATCATTGGAGGGGGATAATATGAGGACGAGGATGGTGTAACAATAACACAAATATCACAAATGGAGTTGGTTTAGGGCTTCTCAACTTTTTTATTCTTCTTCATTTTATTGAGTCTTATTTATTATATTGTCTTATTTATCATTTATTTTTTCTCGTTGTCAAAGAATAGAAAAGAATAAGATTTTTCAATGTCCACCAAAACCAATAGGCCATGGGACCCCAATAATGGGGTATAACCATTACAAAAACTAAAAGGAAGGACGGTTGAATGGGGAGAAGATCGGTATGGTATGATAACATTGAGTGAACATCAAAATAATAGATGGTCAATTGAGTGAAGAGATAATGAAACATAAATAAAATTTATCTAATAAAAGCGTGAAAGAAGGGTGTATCAAATTCCTTCGCAAAAAAAAAATGCAGGGATAGGGGAGGGTGCCCATTGGCTGCTCACTTAAGCGCATAAAAAGAATGGCAGCCATGTATGCACCTCAAATGCAATTCATGCTACATTGCAGCATGCCCAACGAGATAATTTGCACTGCAAGCCTAGTAACATGCGAAGTACGTATTGCCACCTTAATATGTTTGGTCTCAAAGAGGTCTGAGTATTGCTACCACCAGAGCTGAGGTGGCAGCCTCCATACAATACCAGGCATCCCATGCAGCCCAGGGAAGGCTACAAGACATACAATGACGAAATTGAAGAGAACCATTTTTCTTTTGCAGCAATCATGTCCAAATTAATTTGGTAAGCAACCTTGTGTTTAAAAGTTTGAAATCATTCATTGAATTTACAGATTTGACATCCCAAAGACCTGCAATGATACAAATAATTATCATAAAAATAAGTTCTAAAATAAAATTGAATGCAATTAAATAGAGCAAACTTACAATCTTCCATTAATGCAATAGGGAATAAGATGATATCTCTGAGATACAATTCTTTTGCCAAATCATCATTCGAAGTAATTTCTTCTTGCATAATCAGTGCCAAATTAAAATGCTATATAGCAGCGTCTGCATGGCGTATCACTCATCATGTCCAAAATCACTAAATGAATGGAACTATCTAGTATTTACAGGAAACATGCATCTGAATCTGCAGTTCCTCAGAAAAGCAAATTATAGCCTGAAGGCCATGATGGAAAAGGGAAGCTAAATCTTTCTTGAACCTCTACATATCTCAGCCCTCTGCTCTGGAGCAAAAATTCCTGGCAATTCTAGTCTTGGCTTTACTTTTCTTCCACTGCTCATTATAATCGTTTGAAGGTGAAACCTCCAAACTTTCTTTTGGCTTAAATGTTCCTTTTAGCTCATTGCTTTAGAGGCATGCTTTAGAATAAATGAAATAGAAGGATCATTTATTTTTGTCCAGCACTGCAAACATCACAAAGATAGATCACAATGTTAGAAGGGGCCTTTCCAAAGATTTATAGAAGTCCGATTTGCTTTAGATTCAATTGTATAAGTTGCAGCAGCACCGTACCAATCTTCTTCTGTATCTATGCCTGCTTCTAATTTTTAAGTTCGTCTTTAGAACTATTATCTGCAACTGCTCAATCCTTCTGCGCCAACACAAATTTCAACAACAGCACAGAGTGTCTGCTACAAAGCCCTAAAAATGTGCTCAAGCTTTGAAAGTGACAGCAGGATCAAAGAGGCCCTGAATACGATGAACTTCAAGGCTAATAGTCTATCCTCTGGTCATCAAAAAGATGATTCCCAGCTCAAATTCTATGCTCATAATATTGGATCATCAACAAGCGAAGTTGAGACCAAGTTAGATGCAATCTCTTCTACAATATCAAGGCTGCAAAAACAATCCACAAACTCCCCTCCTTGGCAACTCCATCACTGCAGGAGTTGGGCTTTCCACTGGCCAAGCTTTGCTCATTCTCACCTCTACACCACTGGGGACTATCCCAGTGCAGTTAAGCACCCTCTACTTGGGACCATGGCTCTGATACCATGTGAGAAATGAGCCTTCTATGATTGGGTGGGTTGGGGATCGCACCCAGGACCTCTTGCTTGCAAGTCAAGTACTCTACCACTGAGCTACCGACGCTTTGATGGACTTTCGGCACACTTCCGCTGAGTCATTCTTCATGTGTGCCCATTACACATACTCCAACATTCCAACATTAGTAAACCCCTGAAGCCTTGAACTAATGGCATACTTTGATGAGATGGAGCAGTTGGGATGTGATAAGTCATGTCCATGTGACGCATATTTGCATGATAATAGTGCCCATGACGCATGTACCCAAAAGGTAGAAATGTTAACAGGGCCTGAGCATTCACACACAACAACTGCCTTCCTCTCACCAATAGCATCTAAAAAATGTTCCTCACCGTATTAGATAGCATGAGTTTAATATCTTATATTTGTAAGATTATATGCATACTTGAAATGCTCGGTTTAGCTACACCATCATTAAGAAGAGACGTTCTTCGCTGCTGTTAGAAATGTTCTTGGAAAATCTAAGCTTCCATTTACGATTTTGATTGAATCCATTCTACGATTAATAAAGAATCTATTTTACGATTTCTTAGCGTTCATCTATGAAAATACATATCTCCTTCATCTTGGAGACATCATACTTGCAAACCTCCTTGCAAGACTCCAGCCTTCTCTATTCCTTCACCGGAACCTAACTGCGTTTGTCGTCGAACCTTCGAACCTTCAAAAGCCTATACAAAACATTTCTAGCCCTTTCCATGTCCGCCCAGAAAAATTGCCACGTCCACCAATGGTATTGCCACATCCTCCAAGGTTTCGTCACCCTCAATGGCGACCCTCCTCTATATTAAGCTGCAGGAATTGTAATTTTAAGATTGCCAGGTCATCAAAAGTTATTTAGGCGTTTGTGAAAAACTCAAATTAGTAATTAACCAAAAGAATGTCCGTGCAACTTAGGCAAACGAATGGACATATTGGCATCTGAATTGAATGTGTCTAAATGAACAATTTTATCAAAACAATATTTTCCTGCCTTGACATCGCCACATGTGGTGTATGCACTAAGCAAAACTCTTGATCCTACCATGCTAGTTTGGACAACAACCTCAAGCAAATCGTCTGCTTCATCAAGGCAGCCTGCGCGGCCTAGAAGATCAATCATACAAGCACAATGGAAAACATTTGGTGTGAGTCCATAACTTTCACTCATAGATTGATAATAGCAGCAACCTTTGTCCAATAAGCCTGCGCGACTGCATGCAATAAAAATACCTGTAAAGGATGTCTCATTTGGTGGTACTCCCTCCTCCTGCATCCATTCTAAACAATCTAAAGCCAGAGAACCCTTTCCATGGTGAGCATAGCTCATAATCATTATATTCCATGAGACTACATTTCGGTTTAAAATTTTACTAAAGACTCTGCAAGCTTCCTCCAAGCTGCCGCATTTGGCATACATATTAACCAAGGCGCTCGCTACAACATTATCCACTTGCATTGCATATTCCATGACCCACTCATGCCTCAGCCTGCCTTGCTCCAGTGCTCCCAAGTTGGTACATGCTTTAATGGCACTTAAAAATATAACCTCGTTTGGATCTATGTCATCCATTTGCATTTTTTCAGATAATTCTAAGGCTAGAAAACTTTTTGCATTATTGGCATAGCCTGTAATGATTGAGTCCCAAGATACAGCATCTTTGCTTGGCAACTGGTAAAAGACTTCACTTGCCTCCTCTAAGCTACCGCATTTGGCATACATATTCACCAGCATATTTCCCAAAATAACATGTGAGTAAAGGCCTTCGTTCTTCATCATTTCATGAATCAGCCTACCCTGTTTCAATGCCCCTGCCTCAGCACATGCTTTTAGCACACATAAAAGTGTTACTTCATTTGGTTCTACGCCTTTCTTGCGCATTCTATCAAAACAATCTAGAGCCAGACGCACCTCCCCAGAGTTAGTATATCCTGCAATTAATGCATTCCATGATACAATAGTTGGTTTTATACTTTCCTGATCAAACATTTGAAAGCATTGTAGAGCTTGAATAGAAGTTCCATCCTGAACATATCCAGAAAACAATATCCCCCAAGAGATCGTGTCTGTACTTGGCATCACATTGTAGATTTTGTATGCCTCTTTAAGATGCCCATGTTTGATATACATATTGATGAGAGAGTTTCCTACAATGACATCTGTCAGAAGTCCTTGTTTCATTATCTCAACATGGATAAGCTTAGCCTGCTCCACTGCTCCTGTCTTGGCACAGGCTTTCAAGATGCTTGAGAACGTCACCTTATTTGGCTCTATATAATGCTCCATCATTAAATTAAACCATTCAAGTGCCAGAAGGCCTTCACCCCGACAAACATATCCTGCTATCATGGCATTCCATGAAACCACATTAGCCAGCCTTAGTTTTGTGGGCACTCTCTCATTACATCCTTGTGATAAAGGAGTTCCATGGCTTTGGTTGGGAAAATTATCAAAAAGTTTCCTTGCTTCTTCTGTGGCCCCGCATAAGGCATACATATGAACCAAGGTGTTCGTCAGCTCAACTTCCACCTTGTGATCACTATCAATGACCTGTTCATGGATAACCCTACCTTGGTGTAAAGCTCCTATACTACCACACGCTTTAATAATAGCCAAATATGTTACATCATTGGGCACTATGTTTTCCTTTTCCATATTCCTAAATTGATCTAAAGCTAAAAGAAACTCTCCATTCTGGACATACCCTGAAATTAATGCGTTCCATGACACAACACTTCTATTTGGCATTTTGTCAAACTCATTACGTGCCTCCTCCAAGCTACCACATTTAGCATACATATCGAGCAGGGTATTTCTCAGAGGTTCTGAGTTAACTTCATCCCCAATGATCATCTCGTGTGTGTGTCTCCCATGCACTATTGCATTTGCATTATTACATGCTCTTAGGATGCCCAAAAACGTGATATGGTTTGGCGCTATAGATCTCTGTCGCATTTGTTCGAAACAATCAAAAGCCATAACACATTCACCATGCTGAAGACATGCTACAATCATTGTGTTAAATGAAGCAACATTCTTGCCAGACAGTTTATCAAATACTCTGCAAGCCTCCATGAAACTCATGCAATGAGCATACATGTCAATCAGGATATTCCACACAATAATATCCTTCTGATTTCCATTTGTGATAACCTGCGCATGGATAAGCCTGCCGTCTGCAATTGCTCCTATGCTACAACATGCTTTTGCAGCGCTTGACAATGTAACTTCATTTGGTACAATCCCATCCTGTTGCATCTTTCCAAAGAATTCTAGAGCTAAGACATTTTCTCCTTGCTGGACATAACCTGTAAGCATTGCAGTCCACGAGACTACGGTTCGCTTTGTTAAATTATGAAATACATTACAACCTTCCTCCAGGCAATCAAGCTTACAATACATATCAACCAAAGTATTGCCCACAACGAGATCGATTTGCAGTGCTCTACTCATTATAGTCTCATGAATGAGTCTGCCATGCTCTATTCTTCCAAGTTTAATGCAGGCCTTCAAAGCACTTAAAAATATGGCCTTGTTTGGGTTAATGCCTTTGTGTTGATTCAGCTCAAAAAGGTTTAGGGCCAGAGAACCTTCGTCATGTTTGATACATCCTAAGATTATCAAACTCCAGGATGTTAGATTTGGTTCCAGGCCTTCCTTTTGCATGATGTCCAAACAATTTAGAGCCAAGAAAAAATCACTATGATCAACATACTGCCCAATCATTTTATTCCACAACAGCAGGTCTCGCCTGGGTAATTTGTTAAATAGTTTTTCTGCCTCTTTGAGGTTCCCATGTTGTAAATACATATCAATGAGGCTGCACCCGACGATGTAGTCTGATAAAAGTCCACTCTTCATGATGCTCTCATGGATAATCCTGCCTTCATATATTGCTCCTATATTGGTACATGCTTTGAGTGCACTCGAAAATGCAACTTCATTTGGCTCTATGCCATCTTGTTGCATGTCATTGAAGAGAAGCAGCGCCTTGTAGCTATTCCCATGCTGGAGACTCCCAGAAATAACAACATTCCATGATGTTATGTCTTTGCTGACCAACTTGTCAAAGAGCTTGTATGCTATCTCAAGTTGTCCACAATTAACATACATATCAACCAGGGTGTTTCCCAAGGCAGTATCTGATATGAACCCACAATTTATAACATGCTCATGAGTGATAATACCATGCATAAGGTATTTTTTCACAGTGCATGCCGTAAGAACTGGAAGGTAAGTATGCCTATCAGAATTCATACTAGACAAGAGCATCTGGCGGTGTAATTCTATCGCAACTTTACACTGTCCTAAGTTGGCATTTCCTGATAAAATCGCCTCCCACGAACATGCGGATGGCGATGTAATATTGTTAAATATTTTATTCGCTTCAACCAAGTGTCCATGGTAGCAATACAACTCAATAAGATGATCGCCAAAAACAGCTAATGAATCAAACCCATTTTGCACCACCATAAAATGCACCCACTTACCACATTCCATATCCTTTTTCTTGACACACTCCTGGAGGAGGTAATAAGCAGAATCTCTGGTGATACGAATTCCTTGCTGCAGCATAACTTCTGCTTCGTCCAATACTTGCTTGCATACATTCTCAGAACCTGCGCAGGGTCTTGACGTGGGGAGATCTAACAGCCAAAAGAAAAAACTAGGGACAAGGCATATGTTACATATGTTTCTCTCGTTTCATTGCTGAACCAGCATTCGTGGGGTGTATTATCATTTCGGGTGTTTTCAAATTTGTTTGGACCATTGGATTGGGGCATACTACAGATCATATTCCCTCTGATGGCCTTTCGGCCCTTCAATGCAAGTCAAGATGGGTCAAATCCACCCCATTTGACTTACCCCTCCAACAGAAAACCATCCCAAGGTTCGATATTTATGACAAGAGAATATTCCAGCAGCATGTATGACCATCAAATTGCTATGAGCCTGGGGAGTCGAACCCCAGCATGATTCCCATGCTCATCCAAGCATAGCAGTCATCCCACACAAGGAATGGCTGCTATGCCTAGGGGCCGAAGCCCACTAATACATCAAACAAGTTAGTCCCTCTGTCAAACAGTAATAAAGAATGACTTAACGAATGATCTCAAAATAATTTCGGTTGAGTAGCAATGACAAATGATTTCGGATGAGCAGCATGTTCACATGCATACAGCCAACAACACCCACTTTCAACACAACCATACATTACCTAAAAACAAAATGTACAATGTGTTGAAGGAGACTCAACCAAGCCAATGAAGTTGAGCTCCCCAATAGCAAGGTGCTCCTGCAAGCACTACAGTAAACATCCACATCAAGGTGGATCACAAGCTCACATGGAAATAAGAAAACATAAACAACAAAGCACAAGCACAATAAGAACGCTAGTTCATGGCTGAGCCACTCTGCGCATGCCTTATTGCCGCATCTAACTGACGTATCTCCTGAACAAGCAAGGCTCTTGCAAGGCTCATATGAGAGCGCAGCGTGTGCAACTCAGAAACTGGGACACCCAGGTGCTTCCACTCCACAACGAATATGGCACTATCAATCGACATGTAGAATGCCTTGAGCTGCCGCCTAAGCACGCGGAGTGATGCTGCAATCCTATCCGCCTCAGTGCCCACCTGAATCACATTGTTAACAAACTCCTGAGCGAAGAACACTGCCTCTAGCTCAGCTGGATATAGAACGGGGTCGGGATGGGATGCATCTATGGCAGATGAGATCAAAGATTCTGGCAAGGATACAACTGGCTGCTCCTCACCACGAACTGGGTCCGGGTTAGCCTCCAATACTCCTGCAGCTATATAGCAAAGAAATACATGAAAATAATAAAATTGAACTGCATAATAGACGCCCAAGCAACTCTATCAACCAATGGCCATCGCCCTTGTGGACGGGGATGTAATCAACACCAAGTTCAAGTATGACCACATCAGAGTTATCAGCACTGTAAGAAGCATCATGTATGTCCTCAAAATTATTGTCCTCCTCGTCAGCAGGAATGGCGTCATCCCAATAACGCCTACGCCCAGGCCCATTCCTTTCCACTGGCACAAAGCCTGCTGACAACCCAAATAAGATGGTCCTCATGTCGGATGGCATGCAGTGGCTAGGATTTAGCAACACCCTCCAAGCTGCTCGAACCCAGCGCTCATTGAAATGAGCCGTGTTTGTATGATCCAGGAGCTAGAGAGAGTAAACTTCCCATATCGGATCATTCTGGCCAAGGTATACAACAGGCTAGTAGTTAGCCTACGGTGACCATGGTAATTGACAATGTATACCGTTATTCAAAAGATTTTTATTGTCAAGGACAACAAGGCTCTTCGTATCACTAGCCCTCCATCTCAAATACATGTCTTTTCCCTTCTCAATAGCAGCATTATGCATATGGCAAACATAGTGGACTTTACCAACATCTTTCATGCAATACCTGACCATGCCTTCAAAGCAATGAAGGCGGGTGTTCTTCAGGATCTTGCATACCAGAATCACACCTGCTGCCTTTGAGGCCCAATTAAAATCTTTCTTTATAGCATCGTTCATAGCCTTGGGGCTCTTGAACCGAGCTCTAAAGATAGCATGGCAGTGCAAGTGATCCACACTTGCACGATGCTTTATGGCCACGGTTCTAGCCAGGCACCTTCTGTTGCAAAAACCAACAAGGGCATCATAGAACTTGTGGGCACATCATGCCCAGACACACCCAGAGTCACGCTCACATCTATGGCACTCCAATCCTACCCAAGAGAAGGGCCAGCAGAAGGCCCTCCAATTTGAGGGTCTCCAGAAGAAGACCCAATTTTCAATGAGCTCAGAGAAGGAGGCACAAACCAAGCGACACCTTTCACATTCCGCACTGCTCTCTTCAAAGACATCACAGAATAAAACAATGAATAGAAATGGCTTACCTGTAGCCGAAGTCGCCGGACAATATCCTGGAACTGTACCTGCAAAAAGCCCAGCCAATCCCTAGTTATAGCAGACGAGCGACGCATATCCAACCCGGAATAGCCGGCCATTTGCGTCTTCGCCATCTGCTGCCCACGTGAAGACTAGCAGTCCCGACCAATAGTAGGCCACATTCGAACCTTAGATTCCCTTATTTGAAATCCAGGTTGCCAGCATCACCTTCTATGGTATTCATATACGAATACCAGCAAAAAATCATGCAAAATCTTAGGTTATATTTCTACACTTTCTGATTTCGATTAGATTATTGTTCTATTCTATTCTATTCTATTCTATTCTTGTTGTAGGTGAATTATTGCTTGCCCGTCACAAACCTTTGTAACTAGGCCCAACATTGGATTCAAAAATGACTAATCACTATTGTAGTTTGTAGTAGTTATACAAGCATCTAGCATGAGGGTGAGGGTAGATGGCTGATGTTCGAAATCAAATGATGGTGTGGGTGATGATGAAAGCATGTGCACACTTACCATGCCCAAGGTTATGGGTTCAACGTCTCGTTGTAAAAGTACCCCTTTGTGATTACCAGGCTTGCCTAACCCCATTGATTTCTAACATGTCAACGTGTCTAACACACCATCCAAAATTTTCAATCGACGTAGTTGAATTCATAATGTTCATACTTGACGGTCTAAAAATTTAGAAAATGCGAAGAAAATCCTTCTTCGATGATTTTCAGGCCTTACTTGTTGACTCCATCCTACATCAAATGATCATAAGGCTCGATGTGCCTTGCTTAGCAGGAAAGTGAAGCAGGCCATCAACTTAAGACCACCACGAAAATATAGTACCTTATTTCTTCACGCAGTCAAAATGCTATTTTAAGGTACCTACTAGAGACCCCAATGAGACTGACATTTCGAGTCAGCAGGAGCAAGCAGAAGAGGGAGAGCTATCGCCTCCACCACCTTACCCAGCATGGCCAGACCCAGAAAGGAAGAAGGGAGGCAAGAAGTTGGACGCCTACATCCTAAATGAAGACAGAGTGCACAAAATGGCGACACACAAACAAAAAATGAAGATGCATGCCGCTTACAAGAAGTATTACAATATCTACAAGTCAAAGTACACTGAGGAAGACCCCTTACGAGAGCCAGCAGAGGAGTCGGAGCTGTCTAGGAAGCCAGCAAAGTACGGGAGGAAGCTGTCTGTACTCCTGATCTTTGAAGGAGATTCATCATTACCAGTGGAGCTAGCGTTGTCTTATCCCGCGAACGGAAGTTTGCAAGATTTATTCGGGAAATTCTGGCAAAGTTCGACAAGATGAAGTGCATCATGAATGATGATATCCTACTGGCATTACAAGAGGCAACCGAGATGGAAGTAGCTCAACAGTTTGAGGATACGTTCACATGTGCCTTGCATGTGAGACGGGTCATTTGCATGCTGAGAGACATGCAATTGGCACGTTTTATTAAACATAGATAGATAATGAGTTATTAAAGCAATTTTTTAAACTCTGTATAAAATCCTAATGCTTGTATAAAAGGCGTTTTTTTAATATATAAAGTGGAAATTTAAGGATGTAATTGCCTCATTTAGTCCAATACATTGTAATTTGTTTTATTTCAAAATAATAAAAATTGTGGCAAATTTTGACAATAACTCACGAGTTGTACCAGGGACCACTTTTAGGGAGGCCAAAATGCCTCCAAGCGCAACTCATGAGTAAGTGGCATGATTTTAAATTTTGATGTTGAATTCTTGAAAATAAAGTATGTTGGTATACCCTTACTTGCTGCATACCCTTACTTTCCCATTTTTGTTTCATTTTGCCCTTAAAACAACTCAATTACTCATAAGTTGTGCCAGAGACCATTTTAGCCTCGCCAAAATGCCTCCAGGCACACTCATGAGTAACCTAAAATTTGGAACCTCATAACTTGAGTTAGACAACTACAAATGACCTGAGATTTGCGCATTGGAATCCTTAGATTGTCTAGAGCATGTTTATAACATTTAATTAGCCTAGAAACGCCATACAATTCTCCAAAATACCCGAAGTTCTCCAAACCCTAAAATTCCAGTTAGGATTTGTCTATAAATAGAAGCATAACCTCAGTACATCCTCACAAGTTTGCTCTCAGCTTCCAAGCTGATTTTTCAAATTCCAGAGGTGCTCTTTTGCAAACCCAGCTAGTACTTCAGCATGGCACTGCTTCCTTTATCGAATGGTACAGCACATCATCTCATGTATCCTAGGTAGACATCAACCTAATCTATAATCTTTTTCAGAATGAACTTGATGTCCAAGCAACCCTAGCTGTAACTCCCTTTATTTTGCTAGAATTCCAACAGAAAGTAGGTTCTAGTCTGTGTCAAGTGCCCTTTTGCATAGGAAATTTTGTACCCAAGGACTCTCTTCAGACAGCTCAGAGTCATGTGCCCCAATATTGCCAGGGTTTTATACAATAAAGTCTTATGCATGGCGGATTATATGACAATGATTGCCGGGCAGATGAGGTACTTTTTGTACAATGCTGCATTATCCATATTCTTATCAACCCAGAACGTCATAGATGAACCCTTCATGTATCAATCAATGTCGAACCTTTAGCTTCTCGGATTGAAGAACAGATGCTTTTGGACTATGGAGACCTTACCGAGGAAGAACATAGTGATGAAGATGAAGACTTCATCGACGTAGACTCCCAGGAAGAACAGGATATGGCAGAGCAGGAATTGGAGCACTTCAAGATCAACATACAACAAGAATAGCTGCTCCGATAGGGATGGACATCACAAGCCTGTCCCCGTTATTATCGAAGTTCAAGAATACCTTTTCTTGAACATCAGGAATCTCTCGAAATGCAGAGAGCGAAATTACAGAACCGACAAGCTCTTGTCACTGCTACAGCAACATGAAGATTTGGATAGTTTCATCTATAGGGAGGCAGAAGATTTTCCAAGGGAATCCGCGAAGCAAAAAGCTACACGGGGCAAACCATCTCAGATATTGAGGCTTATAGCAGGATCAGAAGAGGCAGATTCTCCAAGATGGTCCAATGTTGGACAAGAAGTCCATAGCAATTCAAGTACGGATGGGGATCAGCGGCAAAACCACAAGAGTACTTTTGCCGACATCCTCTACATCAACTACTACACCTCGAGGGATTAACCTTGCAACCTTTCGATCGCTACATGAGGACCATGCAGACTTCATGACCATGCATTTGGACGAGTGCCACAAGACATAGGGATAGCACTTCCTCATATAGGCGAAGCACTCGGGTACTACCCTTTCACCCTTATAAACGGCAGAGTCATAGTCTTCCACGAGCCTTCAGCCCACGTGGAAAAGAAGCGGTCCAGATGCTCGTGGCACTCTCAGGTTTCGGGAGACATGCAATGCTGACCGACCAAATCGACCACTTCATCTTAGTGAAGCAGTCTATGGCTCTCAGCATCTTTGACTTCGCTATTCTACATCTCTGCCAAGGAAGACTAGTAGTGACAGTGGCACACATGACGGACCGAACAGTTGAAGATCTAGTGTCAGCCATCCGAGGAGGCTCCTCTACGGGCGTTCTCCGAAACTTATTAGGGCGAAGAGTCAGCACGGCCCAAGTGAAAACTTTTCTTGAAGATCATCGGCGTTATCGGTGATCAGATGTATTAATGACAATATATTATCTTATATATCGGATATAAATGACTTGATTTATATTATAAATGTGTAACGGACTGATGGAAACCGCTCGAGTGGATCTTGGTGGCGCGTTCCCGAGGCGCTGGCATAAATAGGTAGAAACGACTACTCATAAACATCTAGACGGTTTTGCCTAGTTGGTTAAGGGCATGTCGGTTAGGAACGTTACATTTGGTATCAGAGCAGAGCTCGAGTTTGAGTCTTCATGGGGCAAGTATGACCCCGAATACCGTTCGATGGTAGGTCATGACTTGGTTTTGGACACCATGGGATGGTGTGGTCTATGGTCTTGTGATGCTCGAGGACGAGCGTAGTTCTAGTGGGAGAGATAGTAACGGACCTTTGGAGACCGCTCGAGTGGATTTTGGTGTCGCGTTCCCGAGACACCGACATAAATGGGTAAAAGCGAGTGCTCATAAATATCTAGACGGTTTTTCCCAGTTGATTAAGGGCATATAGGTTAGGAACGTTACAAAATGTTTGTTGGTATCATTATTGGCAACAACTAAACACTAAACATTGTCAAAGGCTGCCTTTGTCTCATAAAGCCGTTTGGGATCCAATCCTTTTGGAAGGTTTCAAGGAAGTCCTTCCTCTTGATCGTGCCCTTCTTCATTATGCTCGTTTCTACAAGGTTCTTCTACTAAAATTCGAGTTGCCACAGTGTGACCCTTGTAGCATTGATGGAGTTCAACAAGTTGTCGGCACAAAACTGTTGCACTTGGTCAATCCATACTTCAACTATTATTCCTTTAATACTCTCTGCCCCTTCAAAAGTTGAAGGTTTATATTCTTCCACAATGATGCGGTGATCTCTTGTTGCCTTGTTGCATCCTCATCCTTATGTCGCTTCTTATTCTAACCTCTGATGTTCTAGATGGTTACTAGATTGGTGATCTTGCTCTTTCTCCTTATTCCCCAACAAGTTGAACTATGCCCTTGACTAGTATTAGATGGTACTCTTGAGTATGATGCTTGGAAACGTGAGCATAAGGATATGCTTTGCACAGACCTTGTTCGGAATCCAGGATGTGTTCACTCGTACCCTAAGATGTAGGAAGTCTCCAGCTCTTCCCTGTCTTTCACACAGGCTCGACAATCAAGAGCCTGATTTCCTCTTGTCTCATCGGAATAAGAGAGTCTGATTGGCGTATGGTGCCATTGTTGTCAGCTATTGGTGGAAACGATTAAGTATTACTATAAATCCTACGGTTACCATTTGAGTTTTAAAAAGAACAAGCAAGCATACTACATGATTGCTAGCCTTTAAAAATTTGAAGTCAAACATACCAGGAATTTAAACAGCAATCAGTTACACTATCGTTGCTACATAACTGCTCGCCTTTAGGCATTTAAAGTCATACATACAAGGAATTTAAACAACAACTTGTTGGTTGGATATATTAAATCCCCAAAGGTAACAAGGTGCTGCGCACGGAGGGTTGCCCTCCGTGGCCGGAGGTTGAGATGGCTTAAATCATACTTGAAAGTTATGTTTTTATAATCAATCAAAATTGCTATTTTAGAACATTGACATTTTGTGAAGATGATGGTACCCATTTGCATCACTAACTCCTCCTTAGATGTTGAGCTCTTCTTGGACTAGGATCCAACTGGACACATGGACATTGGGGTTTGAGTGTAACGTATTGGTCTGTGGTGCTCGGTATGGAACAAGGATGGCAGAAGCATAAGGAGAAGTCTAATAGAGGAGAGAATGGAAATACATGTTTTGTGAAGTGACTTAAATCATAGTTCAAAGTCATGTTTTGACAATCGATTCAAGTTGCTACTTAGACAATAGAGTACTTGATACCATGAGTTTATTAATAGCATGGAGTATTTGATAATATACGAAGCAATGTATGAAGAATTCAAATAGAGAAGTAAGAGGAGGAGTGGGGTGCAAAAGAACTTAGGAACTGTGAATTGTTTTGTATATCAATTTTGTTGAGGGTACGAAGGAAGAACTCGATATTTTAAAATGAAGAAGGTTGCTAAGAATTTAATAGCATGAAATACATGGAAGTTGCAAGCCAATGAAAGCTGCTTAGAAATGTGAAGGCATGTCTTTTGTTGCTCAATAGTTATGGGTCGTGTTGTGAGTTTGGGTCCTGACGAATGCAATGATTTAGAGTCCGCGATTGAGCTCAAACATGCATTTACCCCGGCTCTTCAGTACGCTTTGGCGCAATGATTGAGGATCTATCTTCATTGTAGCTAATGCGCCTCCTAATGGGTAATCGAGAAATTTGTCAAGCAATGCTCCTACCACTGTGACATGTAGCGTCTTGGATGCAGTGTCGATATCGCCGAACATTGTTAACTGATCTATCATGTCGTCGTTCCTGCACGTGTCGCAGAGACTGTCCGACACTGCCTTATTGCAAGCATTGCACGTCTTGACAACCTTGTTGTCACCAGTTATATTAAATCTCAATATGCCTAAGACCCGTACATCCAAGAATGTTTGATTAGTGGAAAGTTATATGAAATAAGGTGAAAAGTAAGGACAATTTTGGCTTAATTTTAGTGCAGAAGATATACCTTGGTATTTTCTAGAACGTGTGCTGTGAAGTCTTTGTTTGTGAGTTTCGCCACTACATCATTGTCTAGGAACTATAATTCATCCGGAAACCAGCTTGACACTGCATCACAATCTTCAATGCCATTGAAGCAAACTAATAAACTACCTCAGTGCCAAACAAGCCGAGTATCTGCCATATCCAAATCAAATAATTAATAAACAAAAAAAAAAAAAAAATCAAGAACTGAAATGTCGGCCAGCTAATGCAGAAATTAATCACCTAGCATATCGTGCCAGTAATTGGCTCAGCCTTATAGCTCGCCACATATTTAAAAGAGGCAGAAAAAAATACAGACGCAAGCAAATAGGAAGGGTACAGTGGTAAGTTTGACTTTTCAAAAACCATTTCATTTCATGTCATCTTATGTGGCCAGTCTACTATCTCTTTTAACAATTGTCCTGCCTTTCAAACTTTTGATATAGGCACTGGCCAGATTTTGTATAATGTGGTATAACGAAATGTCATTGAAGAATATGTATTTCAAGTGGCAAAGATATACAGATATTCAAGTAAGGCCTATCTTTTCTTGTAGTTTGGAACTTGTCTAGCCTATCTGCACGTCTTTGGTTTGATATGAGGAATGTTCTTGTTTCAATCTTCTATCTGATGTATAACTTTTATTTTTGGTTGTCTAGGTTTTATTCTGATTGTTGCCATGCGCCACTACCAACAGACTTTGAGTTTGACGAAGGGCAGCAGTTTGCTAGGTTCTTGCACAGGTGAAGTCTAGAACTTATTAATGTTTGCTAAGATACAACCGCAATGCTTGGTTCGCATGAAGTCTGAAATCTAACTCAGTGTTTTGAAGTTGAGTCTCCTATGTCGTTTCAAATGTTATAGCAGCAAACTGTCCAAATAGACTATCTTCTAGTCCTAATCATCCATTACCATTGCATTTTAAAATGCTATTCTCAAAGGTTGCAATACCTTTTTAGGCCTGCCAAACGAGACATATGTACTTTATTTTTTATTTTCTTTTATTCTCGTGTTTTAATAAAGTAATAACTTGGATATGAGGTGTATGCTGGCAGCAGAAGCTGGACCCAAGGAATTGACAGTAGGATTTCAGCGGCATTGAAAGCATGTTATGCGATGCTTAATCAAGGCAGGCAAGCAAATGTGCGGTCTTGGCCAATATGGAAACGATTTTTTGACACATTAGTAATGCCTGTTGGTTTGTATGCGTGTGAACTATGGGGACCGTCTTTACCAAATGGAAGTGGAATGCATTGGAGCAAATACAGAAAATATTATTACATATGGTTTTTAAAGTGAAAAGATCAGTGTCATACGAGATTTTGTTAATGGAAAGCAGATCATACCCGTTGGAGATCCAAGCAGCTTGGCAAACTGCCCGATACTTGAATAAAAGAGTAGACTTAACATCTTTGGCATATGTAGCAATTCAGGCCTCCACGGCCTTGGGGGTGAGAGGAAAAGCAAGCTGGCATAAGGATATAATACGATGGCTGAATCGATTGCATCTTACGATGGCTGATTTTGGTAAAAATTAAAAAAAAAAAAAAAAAAAAAAAAAAAAGCATTTGAGCGATGCATTAAGTTCTGTGATAAGAAAAAGTTCATATATTATTTGACAGGCTTTAATCCGAAAGCAAAACATGGCATTCAGTTATATCTTAGTCATAAGAACATCTACCCCAGAATGGTACAAGCAGTAGCTTGAATACGCATGGGTTCACATCGTCTTATGATTGAAACTGGGAGATGGTTCGGGCTTCCTAAGGAAGAAAGGATATGTAGATGTAGGCATGATATAGAAACAGAATCACATGTAATAATCCATTGTCCTCGGTTCCATTCACTTCGGAAAAGGTACTCCCAAGTAGATTGGGTACACGAGAACTTGACAACTCTTTTCCAAAAATACTCTACAATATGTCAAGTGGCAAAATTTATTAGAGAGCTCCTTAAGAGCATTGACTGTAGCGAAAAAGATACTCTTATCAATAGAGAGTAGATGTAAAACTGTAAGAGTTGTCCCATGGCCTACAGGTCTTTGTTGGACGTTAATAGATCTTATTATTATAATTAAAGAAAGAACTGCCTAAAAGGATTCTAACCATGCACTTAAATACTATTAACACGTTAACCATTACTTCATAACTATCTAGGGTGCAATTCGTGACCTTCGGAAAGCTTAAGATCCAATATACAAATACACCTGAAGTTTGTTACATGAAAAGACTTCTGTACTGCCCAACTTTGCAGAACTGGAGCCAGCTTAATTGCTATACTAGATATAGTTCTGTATCATTTATATTAAAATTGGGAATTCTATCTTTGCAAGCATATTTGGCTCATCGAGACCTTGGATTGTTCAGTATATTTATAATATGGAACTGACAAGCATATATATTGTTTAGGTTGTTTGGCACTTTCCTACACATCTACCTAGATGAATGCCAGCATAAATATTTGACATAAGCACATATGCCGGAGCATGAGAAGGATCTACATAGGAAGGAGCTTTCCCAGGTCCACACTGTAATGCAATCTGCAAGCACAAAGCAATGTCATCCACAAGTAAGTATCTGGTTGGGCACCCTTCCTGATTAAGTCTTTGGCTTTATCAAAAAGTCCTGCATGACCTAAAGCGTCCACCATTCAGGTAATATGACGCATATCAGGAGTTAATCAACCGTACTCTTTCATAGTCTGAAAGTACCAAAGGGCTTCATTGACAAAACCCACTTGACGCAATGCAGTAAGTATACCACCATATATGTTGTCCCATTTGGAATAAGACCATATAGACACATGTCTTCAAAGCACTGTACTGCCATTCCAGCTTCCTTGTGCTGACCATATCCAGCAACCATTGAATTCCATGACACTAGATTTTTGTTATGCATTCTATCAAAGACTTTAGATGCCTCTAACAGAACTCCGAAATTGGCATACATATCAATAAGGGCGTCTTCTACAGGAGCATCAGGCCAAAGTCCACTTCTAATGATGGTCTTGTGGATGCCCCTGCCTAGGTCTATTGCTGCTACATTGCTGCGTGCTTTTAAAGTGCTTGAGAATGTGTATTCATTTGGATCTGTGCCTTCCCTTTGCATGCTTTCAAAGCAATCCAAAGCAAGAAGGCCTTCGTCATTTTGAGCATATCCAGAATTATTGCATTCCAAGTCATAAGGTTTCTATTTGGCAATGTTTGAAAAGCTTTGTATGCCACGTCTTGGTTCTTACATTTGACATACATGTCAACAGTTGTACTCCCCACAGCATTATCATATTATAGCCCAATCTCAATGATACCTTCATGAAAGCAGTAGCACTTTTCTATGCTATCAATGCTCCCACATGCTTTCAGGACACTTAGGTGTGTTACTTTGTCAGGCGTTATACCATCATATTGCATCTTTTTGACGCACTCTAAGCAAAATGGTCTTGTTCATGTTGAACATAGCCTGCAATCATTGCGTTCCATGACACAACATTACGATTTTTTAATCTGCAAAAGACTCCACATGTCTCCTGCAAGTGCCCACAATTAGTATACATGTCAACAAGTGTACTTCCAGTTGCTAAATCGGACTGGTTCCTACACTAACCTGTTCATAAATGCACTTGTCCTTCTGTAATCCACCTATTACATGCTTTCAAGATCATAATGAATGTAACATTATTGGGCTCTTTCCTTCTTTATGCATCCCCTCAAGACATTCCAGTGCCAATTTATCCTCAGCATTTTCAACATATCCTGATACCATTATTCCCCAAGACACTACATCCTTTTTATTTTGCAAATTATTAAAGACCCCGATTGCCTTCTTTAAGCTACCCCATTCAGCATATACATCAATAAGTGTATTTTCCATATTGACCTCAGGGGTATAGGAAATGTCATCTCCATTCAGACTGCTCATGGATCCATTAAGCTGCATATGTAAAACAACTTTGTGCAAGGTGGCCTTGATCATGCCGAGAAAATCCTGCAATTATCAATTATTGCATTCCATGATGTGTAAAACAACTTAGTGCAAGGTGGTCTTGATCATGCTGAGCAAATCCTGCAATTATTGCATTCCATGATATCACATTGGGGCTTTTAGAAATGTTCACCGCCCTCTCTGCTTCTTCTGAGTTCCCACATTGGCATACATATTAATCAAAGAATTCTCCACAACAAGGTCAGATTGGAGATAAGTGCCAAATATTTGCCCATGAACGACATGCTAGGCAAGCTGTTGCAAGCTCTTAAGAGAGCCAAAAACGTGAATTTGTCTGTGGAAATGCCTGCAATTTGCATTTCATGATACAACTGTAAAAACAACTCTCACCATCTTTGGGCTTGGCATGAGCATAAATAATTGCATTCCATGAATAATGATCTGGATTTGAAAGCATGTTTAATGTATTATTCGCTTCAATCCATTAAAAGACGAATGAGATGGTTGGCTAAGAAGGGAGCAGAATCACGACAGTTTTGAATCATCAAAGAGTGAAGGAGCTTACCTGAATCCAAGTCTTTCTGATGGGTGCAGTCATGCACCAGCCGATAAGCCAAGTTCGGAGATAAATTCTTCCAATTCCCCCCTTCTTCCAACACCAGTTCCCACACCAGCTTATGGACCTCGCTCTAATGCTTGGCGGTGCCGGTTAACTAGTTCCCACACCAGCCGCACAGCAACAATGGCGACCGAGAGTTTACAGGTAAGAGTAGGTTTGGCGCAGTCACAGCATATCCTAGGTATATTCCAGCATATACCTAGGATATGCCAAAAGCCCACATAAACAAGGGTTTGCCCCCCTAGGGGCAACCCAAAAAGGTTTACGTAACCTTTACAAGATTGTTATGCTTCTATTTGAAGCTCAAGTTCAATTTATATATTCCCCTTGTTTCTAGCCATCCTTTCAGGAATTCAAGTCTTGCACGGGAATCCTTGATGAGGTCCTAGTAGAATCCGTTATTCATGATACCATTGTAATACCACCTCAAGAGGAATATAATTTTACCACAATTCAAAGACCTTGAAAGTATATAGCATGCAGTTTAATTTTATTGCATATCTTCACATGAGAAAAATCTGCAAATTTGCATATGCCACGTAAAATTCTATTGCAATATCAAAATCTCGAGCTACTTAGTGTTTAAATGTCTAGAGCCTATATGCTAAGAAAATAATCAAATGTAGCTAGACATGGAATGAAGCTTTTGTTTTTCAAAAAACAAAGTAGAAAATAACTTTTCTTGAGCTCTTGTCCAATTATGCATAGCCTTAACAACATGCTGAAAGCAGTAAGTAATAACTAATGTAAATAGTGCATTTCAAGCTACATGAAAGTTCACACTATATGGAATAATGAGTAGATAACAAGTTGCTCCACAGTTGTAATTTCAATTATGAAATATAGATCAAAAGAGTTGCTTATGAAACAAACAATTACCACCAGCAAATTGTTTTGAAAATGATGAGCAAAGATTGTTCTTCATAAGTATTTGCTATCGGAGACCTCAAATGGGCTACAAAAAACCCCAACAATGCAAAGGGATTGCTTGGTTGCAAATGTACCTATTGATTACTTGGTTTCAATCTTACCTATAGACAGATGCGGTGTTTATGCAAATAATAATACTTAGAAAATAAAGATAAACAATTTCGTCGCCACGTGAATTACTGCACTAGATCTCTCTGTTCAAACATCCCAAGTTGAGGTTGCATATATCGAAAAAATAACAAACTCAAAGATCAAATCTTAGATGCTTCAATACTCTATGAGAATGCAGTCCTGCCTATTTAACTGGTAGAATGCCATCTGAAGCCAAAGAAATATCCACCTATACAACCAAGGAGGGATCGTGGTCAATCCTCAAGGCAACTTGCTTCTTCACATGCAGTAACTCGTTTCTACATATGCAGCAAGTCATTTCTCAATCTGAATTTCTTCCTTTCTACTGTTTAGGGTAGAAAATGTGATCAGCTTATCTGTTGGCATTCTAGGATGAAGTTAAATAAATGCAATTTCTTGACCCAATAACACCTAGAAACATATTTTCACCAGAGACATTTTTCAGCAGAAATATTGTGACGTTCCGTCCAAGTTAAATTAACTAGCTAAATTTTTTCAACTTATAATCACTACTTAATAATGCAATGAATAACCCCTAATATCTCCAAGTTTGTATTTTGCTCATGCTATTTAACAAGGTGAAGAAAATACCTTGTTTCGTTCCTTAGCTGGGATCTATACTTATTTTCTCTCAAGAATAAAGTGGTCCTCTATTAGCATAGACTGAAATTACAATGGAAAGAAGCCCAAGCATAACTTTATTTGTTATTGCAACAAACTGCAGCAGCACATTCCAGGTCTAGTGAGTACAACTGTCTATACAATAGTTTGAGGGTAACAATTGCTTACTGCTACAACTTTGACGAAATGCCTTTTCTTGTTAAACATGCTTCAATTGTGCCATGGGGTTCATCCATTGGCAAATATATATCATGATTAAACTGCAATCACAAAAGAAAACTTTAATAGGCATGTAACAATAACAAATCAAGCTTCACACTTATTTTACCACAACTTACCTCTGCACCGACAGAGGGCATATTAACTGGTACAAAATGAAGGTTGGGCATATTGAGTTTGACAGAATCTATCTTCGGAAATCTAGACAATACAGATTGTTATTAAAATGATTAACAACAAACATAATATCTTAACGTAAAACAAATCCACAAAACTTGCTCACCTCTTGAGAACTTCTGCAGCCATTAGATAAAGTGTATTCTGCACAGATGGACTGTAGACTCCAGTAGATGGATGCCCAAAGAACGTATTTATAAGTGCACCAACCACGTCATCATGATACTTGTTGTATGAACATGGCTTTGTAGAAAAGCTGCAGATATGACGTAGACTATGGATAAAAATGCTAATTACCCATTTAAAGCGCATGCATTCCTCTATGCCTAAAGTACTACTCTCTACATGAAGATGCATGATGAACTCAAAAGATCCTGCTCATTAAAGAGGCGCATGTATAAGCAGACCTCCAAGTTGCAGTAATTTCAGATGCCAGCATGCGTTCGTCAACTTCAGGAAGCAACGTATACTTATCCCGAACAAACCCCACAAATCCTGACTGAACACAACACCATCTTAGAACAAGCTTGTTGAAAGCTTTATCATTCATGTTGGTGTCTTTGCAACCAAGATATCCGTCTAAATGCGTGTGATAATAGAACAGAATGTTAAACTGAAGTCTAATGAACATAGAAAGGTCCTCTCCCTCCATGCCCTTCCAATATTTAATTGTTTTCCTTTGTACCAAAAAGCAAACCCACCCCCCTCCCCCCAAACCCCCAAAAAACATCCACGGTGCATTTGACAGCAGAAGGTATTAGGTTTTATTCGTCTAAATGTGAGTGATTTTTGAGACATGTATGATCAAACGTTCTTTATCTCATCAAGCACCTTTGTTGTCTTTAATAGACTCAGTCCCTTTATGCCTGACGTGATCTTCTCATGTCCATCCCGGCTAATGATTACTTCGGCTGTATGCTTCTCTTGCCCTAGCTTGAATCCTGGCAGGAAACACTATTCAACAACAGGACTGCACCTGTTATTGAGAAATAGAAAACAGGACCAGATACAAACCATGATCATGTGGCGAGCCATTGACATTAATTCTTCTCCAAGGCTTCTCAGATATCAGCACACTCACTTTTGTTACCTGGAAATGCACCAGCCAAATTATCATTGTGCAATCAAGGCAATTACTCCTCTTAACGTTAAATACATGAGAGACATGTGAAACAAGCAAGTGGCTAGCTTGTCTGTTCAATGAACTCAATTCAAATCCTAAAAAAACCATCATTACTTCATTCTGTATGAGAAGACCTCTAGTTAACAGCCACAATATTGGCCTAGGTTATATACAGCATCTGTCAAAATATGACTTGAACTCCTCAAATTCCAACATCCAACACATAAATAATCATAGAAACAGTCCAACGCAGGGTAATACATGGGAACCATAACTCCTGTACTTGAAAAACCCATGGGACAAGACATTAAGTACTCTAGGGCTA
The DNA here is from genome assembly GCA_021234155.1 of Isoetes taiwanensis. NCBI lineage: Eukaryota > Viridiplantae > Streptophyta > Lycopodiopsida > Isoetales > Isoetaceae > Isoetes > Isoetes taiwanensis. The sequence continues at coordinate 22,178,787 of JAJEKV010000002.1, read as the reverse complement.
CACTACGCGGAACAAAATTTAAAGGTTATAATTTTTGCAAATTAGACATTTCAAACCTCGCCATCATAAAGGATGGAAAATCATTAACCCCTAGGCAGAAGCTTATTGATTACATCAAGAAGACGGAATTTATTGACTGCTCTTTTCCATAGTTTCCTCTAACGTTTAAAGTAAAATTCTTAACGCCGAAAAGGCTTAACTTTCAAATTAAAAAGATCACTCGATTTCTTAAGATTTGGCAAGTGAGACAGACCTGTAAGTATAAGTTTAAAAAATGTTTTGCTAATAGAGTACCAAAGTCCTCCATAGAAGCAGGCTCCCCACATTGTTTAGCTAGTGCATATACCTGTGCAAATACAAATTGTCAGATCCCTCTTTCTTTCTAACAACCAACCACCTATACTGCTTAGAAAAGGCTTTAGAAACTTAATTCGCCATTACCTGAAAGCTGCCACCATGGATCCTTTCTAAACATAATGAAGACTCTCTCTTGCCTTTTTCTAGAGTCATGGAATCATTTTTGTTGTCTAGCAATGAAAAGCTTAGCGTTCAGCGTAAGCAAAGAAAGAGAAATGGGAGAATAATGAGGGTTCAGGGGAATCTAGTAAACAACAGATGAGCTGAATGCAGCAATGCTAAGATCGATTACAGACATGTGCACTAGCAGTAAAAAGGCAGAACTCTTCAAGTACACACTCCATCCAGAGAGAGCACTTGGAACGCAATATTCATTCAAGAAGCATTGCATAGCACATTTTGGCAAACTCATGGCATGGGCTACAAGCAGTGAGCTGCACGAATATGCAGGAAATTAACAATATTGTCCAGCCAATGCGGAGACAACCTGGAGGCAGAAACAATGGCCTTGGAATAATCTAACTTTTGCACATCCCCAAACAAAAACTTCCCCTGAAGAACAATAACAAAAATTCGAGCTTACTGTATTTTTAATAGAATCAGTGGCAACAACGGCAGAATTATCTCCAAGAGTATAAGCTTCGAGGGAGTCAGAATCAAGGATGATTGTGAGATTCCATTCGACAAAGACATCCGGAGGGCCTCGCCAGACTCGGCCAATCCGCACCCTGGCTTTGCCATGCCGGTGACTTAGCTCCGTCTTCTCCATGAGTTAGCTCAATGAGAAATGTGGCAAACACGCATATAATATAGAACAGCAATTTCAAGCACTTTTTAAGCTCTCTTTTTCATAGTAGAACGTATTTAGATTTGTATATAAAGTATAGATAGATAATAGATATACGAAAATCATTTAAAAAGAAATGTATGTATTTTATCACTAAAGGGATTATGTATAAGGGATTATGTATCAAGGGATTATGTGATACGCCACTTGGGACCCATTCCAATAGAGCCAGAGGGGCCGCAACAAGTTGCGGCTGCCGCCTCTTGTCGAGCCCCCTCCAACTCTATTTGTACTACTCTGTTTGGAATGGTTCCCAAGTGGCATTCGCTTACAATGCATAAGTGCTCATTCTATTCAGTTTTTTGTGGACATTCTACTAAAGGAAACACTTTTACCTGCATGTAATCAAGTCTTGTACACCTGTTGATCCACTATTAAAAAGACTCTTCTTTTTCTATTCGATGCATCACATTGGCTCTATAGTTCATTTACTCATGACAATGAGAAACGACTGGTAGGAATCAACCTTCTCGACAAAGTCCACTTGCAATGTCAAATGTCGTCACCTTGGTTGTGCACTTTGCAATGTCATCTAAGGTCATCATCCAATTTTATACTATTAGCAAGCATATGCGCCATATAGTATCACAAAAACCCTATCTATGCATCTATCTATCTATCTATCTATCTATCTATCTATCTATCTATCTATCTATCTATCTATCTATCTATCTATCTATCTATCTATCTATCTATCTATCTATCTATCTATCTATCTATCTATCTATCTATCTATCTATCTATCTATCTATCTATCTATCTATCTATCATGAAGTTCTAGAATTGTTTAATCGAGTTTCTTATCCATCTTTTTATACATGATAGTCTATAAGGATTTAATTTATTATCAACACCCGGAGTTTCCTTATGAGTCTAGTCTCTGAAATAATAAGCACTTGATTCCTTATGCAAGGTTGATACATATTATGTGGCATGTACAAATTGATTTCTTAGGAAAGGTTCAAATGGCACATTACCTCAACGTACAACAGATTGCTCTTGATCATCCATGAGTCTTGTCCCATCAAGTGTGAGTATTGTTCTTTAACATCCACATGCCTTATATCACATAAAGTGTGAGTTATCAACGTGGAGCTAGTATGTGGAACTTGTAAAACGTACGAGGCAATATAATTGTTTTTTAAAGTTAACATCCATTGAATACCAACTGATCCATGAGACTCATACCACGCCAAGATTGCTCACTCGTGGCCTCAGTTTCTGCCTAGTCTCTCCTGTTGTTATGATCATGTTATAATTTATATGTTGGAGATAGATCAAGACTCTCAAGACAGACATTAGGTTTCAATTATATGTGATGGAAGTGCATATAGGTTAACCATTATGTGGTTAAGACTATTGAAGGTTATTCACTTATAGGTTCATTGTGAACCTTTGAATATGTTAATTTAAGTATGTAGATCATGGGCCTAATAATATGGAGGCAAATCTCGTTTGAATATGCATGTCGGCCTTTCGGTCCGGGATGCGCAGAGATCGGTCCGCCTATGCGGCCGGATCGCTGCTAAATAAAATTAAGAAGGAGGTATGATGATTCTGAGCTGGTTCGATGATTGTGTTTCAGAGGTTGTGACCTCGACTTGCTTGAGCTCTCGGAGACCATTGCAAAATATCATTGAATATATTGCTACAGTGTTTGAGGCATAACCAAATGAACAATACTTTTGCATTATGAGAAATCAATGGTTCAAATAAGATATATGTTTGCACTTGTCAATTGATATTGAAGCTGAAAGTTGTTTAATCTATCACACTTGTGATCAAGCTACTAACCTCTATAGATCTTTTCATTGGTATCAGAGCACAGGTCAGGCAACATGACAACCAGATTTGCTGCTAATCTGCAATTCTATAGAGGTATTTAAAGGAGATGGAGGCTTTCAAATTTGAAAGCAAAGTATTAGAGAAGTTCTGGAATTTGAGAAGCTGTGGTATTTAATTGATCCAAATGCTTCTAGAAGCTCTCCTGTGACTTTGAGTGCAGGGACAGCTAGTCAAGGGGGGACTGGTGAAGGCTCCACTGTAGGGGGAACTGCTGAAAGTACACCAGTTAATTCATCTATTGCAGCAGTAAGTGAAGAGGACAAAAAGCTAAGGATTATGGAAGCACATGCAATTATTTGTTGCAAGGTAGGACCTGTGATTAAACTGAAGTTAAGAGGTATGACTCCAAAGGAAATGTGGATGTATTTGATCATAGAATATGAAGCTAAGACTTCATCTCAAATTGATGTCTTAGAGAAGCAATTGAGAAGATTAAAGTTGCATGAGAGGAATAACATAACTGAATTTTTTGAGAAGTTTGACTCTATTATAGCAGATTTGGAAGGTGCTAGAGTTATTCTCAATGAAGAATACCAACTTCTGGCTATATCTCGAGCAGTATCTCACAATACTCATCTTGCTACCCTATTAAGAAATGTCACCAAATCAAAGAAGCATGTTATTAGAATGGTAAGAACTGAGTTTGAGCAGAGCAAATTGCATGATGATGATGAGGAAACTTCTGAAGTGTTGTACACTGGAAAATACAAAAGGAATAAAGAGAAAAAGAAGATAGGGCCATGTTATAATTGTGATAGTTATGGTCATCTTAAGGCTGACTGTCCAAAAGCTGGAAGGGAGATAGTGTGTTATAATTGTGAAGGCAAGGGCCATATGGCAGCAAGCTGCAGCACTAAAGGGAAAAGTAAGGATAAAAGCACAATGTTCAAAAAAGGATATGAAAACAGGATAGAAGCTCCAAAAAGAAATCCCACAGTAAATCTTACTGAAGACAAACGTATTGAAGAAGATGAACTTGATGAAGATGCTGCGGTAAGTATGTCTGAAATGCATTCAATTGCTAAGAATAGAATAGAATATAATATAATAGAATAGAATAGAATAAAATTGACCATAATGTCATGATATTAGTTTCTAAAGCTGAAAATACAGTAGCTGCAAACTCCAACATTCTCAAAGGTTGCGGAGGAAGGAAGGGAGGACATGTCCAATTAGGGGAATGGGGATCTCCAGGAAATAGAAGATGTAGGTGTATTAGAACTGTTTGACTTAAGGAAAAAAGATACAGTTAGAAAATGTTCTCTGTGTGCCTGGGTTAGTAAGGAATTTGATTTCTGTCTCTCAATTAGTGGACCTAGGCTACAAGGTCCTATTTGAGAAGCTGCATTGTAAAGTTTTGCTCAATAATAAAATAATGTTCTTGGGAAAAAGAGTTGGGAATTTGTTTGGTCTATGCAATGATCATATTCTGCCCAGCATTAATTATGTTGGATATCCAACATTGAAAAATTGGCATCATAGGATGTGTCATGTGAATTCAAAAACTATTGAATTATTGATGAAAAAGGGAATGATTAATGTCAGTAAAAAATGCTGAAGAACTTAAGTGTGCAGGGTGCATATTAGGGAAGCATAGCAGACTACCTTTTAGGAAATCTCTCAAGAGAGCCAAGGGTCTGTTAGATCTGGTTCACACAGACCTGTGTGGACCATTAAATGTGACAAGTTTATCTGGAAAAAGATATTTTATGACCCTAATTGATGATTTTAGTAGAAAGTCATTTGTCTATTGCATAAAGACAAAGGATGCAGCTTTTGAGATATTCAAGCAATTTGTAAATGAAGTTGAAACTGAAACATGGAGGAAAGTTAAGTGTTTGAGGTCAGATAGAGAAGGAGAGTTCATATCTGATGAATTCAAACTTTATTGTAGGAATACAATACATTGTGCTACAAGGATGGTGCCTTCCCATGCTCACAAGATGATACATGCTACAAGAATGTTGCTTTATAACTACAATACAATTATTCCCCAATGATACGAGATTTTATATGCTTCAAGTTTATATTGACCCTACAATGATATTTCGTATGCTTCAACTTTATCATGTTGTTCAAGCAAGGAACATCTTATGTACAAATGACCATTGTATCAATTTGCGTGGTTGCTTTTGAAAGTGAGAACATATATCATGCACATCCCAAATTTCTATGTTACATAAAAATTATAATAGAATAGATTAAAACACTCAAAATTTCAACTACTCAAATAAACATTACCATGAGATTTTCTTTCTACCATTCTAATTATACATTCGATCTTTAATGCGTGGAACATCAGGTGTTTCAATAGGGACTAACTTAATTTTTACAAACCCATTTGTCTTGCTCCATGTTAGCAAGTTTATGAAGCATTTATGCATCAAACTAACGATAGTATACAAGGCACTGGCAACAGCTTACTAAGGATTCTGAAATATTGCAGATATATTTACGATTTTATGTCTCAAGAATAAAACCGTATTTACCGACAACGCCAGGCACCTGTTACTAGTTTTGCTTGGACCTCATTTAATTCCATCAAGGTTGTGTCTTCTACAGGATAGTCTGCCTATTATATAAGGATTTCTTTAAATGTTCTATTACGCAACCTTCGTTTTCGATACTACAATATTTGTGACAGCATTACTTCAAAGGTATTGTTCTAGGCCAGTTGGTCTCCGTGGACGATAAAATCATATTCTATTCTATTCTATTCTATTGGATCAATTGCAATGAACGAATCAATTGATCTCCATCATGTAAAGAGGGTTTTAACAAAACTAACAAGGAAACATCATGAACCTTTACATGTGGTGGCAATTCTAATTGATATACTAGGTTCCCCATCTTTTATATGAATCTAAGGACCAGCATATCTTGGAGCAAGTTTACTACATCTTCCAATTCTGAGTTTTCTTTTGCTTCACACGGAGATATACAAAGTCTCCGGCCTTGAACTCTCAATGTATCTATATGCTTATCTGTAAATTGTTTATGCCTATGTTGTGCCTCTGCTATCCTATTTCTTATAAGTTATACCTTATCTGCATATTCTTCTAACATCTACCTGGAAATGTTTTATTTAACCATAAGATCATACGAATTTATTGGGACACAATAATCCGGCCCGTAAAGTGCTTCAAATGGTGTCAAACCTATAGATTCCTGTTTAGAATTATTGTAAACAAACTCAGTTAAAAGTAACAAACCTTTCCATTTCTTTAGATTGTCCTGCCAATACATCTGTGACATGTCCTCAAGGACCCTGTTTACTCATTCTATTTGCCCATCAGTTTCTGGATGACAAGATGTGCTCATCTACAATTGAGTTCCAACTCCCTTGAAAAATAAAGTCCAAAAATTACTAATAAACCTTGGATCTATATCAGAAACAATATTTGTAGAAATGCCATGTAAACGGAAAATATCGTGAATAAAGATATTAACAGTTTCCGTTGTTGTTATTGTTTAGATTTGAGCATGTTTGATTAACCTGTCAATTACCACAAAGATAGCATTCCTTCCTATTTGGATCCTTGGCAATTCCACTATAAAATCCATAGTAATAACTTTCATTTCCTTTTTGGAATAAGCAATGGCTACAAAAGGTCAGGTGCCCTGATCTGTTTTGCCGTAACACAAGAATACATCATACAATTTTGGATATACTTATGAACATAGGCTTTTAGTCCTAGCCAAAAGAAGTATGTCTCATAGAATCTTGGATGACCTACTATTACTGCATCATGGCATTCATTTCTTTTTAATGTGACCAATTCAGAAATAGAAACTCTTGACTTGTATTACAATATTTTTTGTTCAAAACTATAATTGTCCTTTATCTCCAAATTCTCCTTTTGTACTTTCTTCCATTTCGGTCCAAAATGATTGTCTGGAGCAACACTATCATTTATCTCATCCAATCAATTTGATGTAATCATAATTATTACATAGCAAGCTGGAAGTCTAGACAAAGCATTTGTATAATCTTATATTGTACTACCCATTTTATAATTAATCTCAAAGCCACTCGAAGGAATTCATCCACCTGTATTGTCTCAAATTAAATTAGGTTGTTTCATAAAGTATGCAAGAGTAGCATGGTCAATGTCCACCTTAAAATGATTCTTAAAAACATAGTGCCTCTAAGCTCTAAGTGCATGTACAATTGCTATCAGTTCCTTATCATGAGTGGGGTAATTTCGTTTGACATCAGAAATATATGCACATACATGCTTGTTTTGCATCAAAGCAATTTTTAACCCTTCCACACTGGAATCTATCATAACCTAATACATCTTACTATATGAACTCCTTTTCTGAATTTTTGAAAGCTCCCCCACATTGCTCATCCCATTTGGAAGATATATTTGATTTTGTAAGCGTTGCCAAAGGACTTGCAATTGTGGAGACAATTCTGACAATTTTCTTAAAGAATTTATAAATCTAAAAAATGAACGCATTTGTTTGGGTTTTTTGGATCTGGCCATTGTCTTATTGCATCAACCTTTTTGGTTTTTGAGGTCAGGTTTAATTCCATCTGCTGAAACAATATGACCTAAATAATATTGTGCTACAAATGAACATTTGACTTTCTTTGCATACAATTTTTCTCTTTTCAAAATACTCAAAATAGTTCTCAAATGTTCTCTGTGTTCTTCCACTTCTTTGAATGAATAAATATGTAGCAAAATAACAGGGGGTTCGAAGGGGATTTGATATGGATGTCAAAAATAACAATTCGTAAAACCATAGACCATATATCTCTAAAACAATTGAATGGCTTGTTATAAAAAAAACATAAATTCAAGATAAAAAATAACATTAGCTCACTGGGTATTTGGTTAAAGTAGTCTTATTAGGACATTGAGTTATTTTGGTAGAGGTTCGAGCCCTCGTATTTCATATTCTAAAATCTTAGGCAAAGCCATATGGAGGTTCGATATTCCCTCAAAACCTTAGGTGAAAGCGTATTTCATATTTCAAAATCATAGGTGCCTCCAATCATAAATGACTATAAGCAAAACGAGAGGTGCTCAGCGGCCCCAACATACGGGCCCCAACATACGGTCTGGGTCGTAGGATCGACGAATTCAACGACTGCGGTAGTCCAAGGTGCACCTCGTTTAGAATATATAGCAAAGAATATAAGGACAAACTTACCAAGGTATTCACGAAAAAGATCATTCTTTGAACATTAAAAAGTTGATGGTGCACTAGTTAAACCAAACGGAAAACTACAAATTTGGCCATATCTTGTAGAAAATTTATTTTGGGTATGTCACTGTCTTTAATTCTTATTTGATGAAATCTAGATCTAAGATCTATCTTTGAAAAGAATGTAAATTCTTGAAGTTGATCAAATAAATCATCTATTCTAGATAATGGATATTTATTTATAATTGTGATCTCAATTTATTACCTACAATCACAAAAATGAACGAAAAAAGCAACATCTCCTATAACACATCAAAACAAAAAGTTTTAATTTTTTTCCTCTGACCAGAATGATCAGCTGGACATAGCTGTTGTGCAAATCTTATTTTGATCAGGTGTGAAACCCCATCAAATTCGCACAAAAATTTGTTGTTTTGACCCAGTAAACTTAACCAAATATGAGTGTATCCTACATCATCAGAAAGATCCCAGGGAGAGCTTTCCAATGTAATAACAAACACACAAAACGGAATCTGGATTCAAACATGATGATAGAAAGCATATTACCATCAAATCTGCATCTTGCAAAGAGATATCCGGATTGAAAAGTACAAAAAAATAGGTACCTATATTGCTAGATCTGGGTCAAATCATATGCCAGTGGAAACTCTCTATATACGCTTTCCAAAGGGACCAAGATCAACTGACCGGCAAGCGTGAGATTAATCTGATTCTTGTAGTGCGATGTCTTTATCAACTCCAAAGCACTGCTATCCCAAAGCTTACTTAAAAAACATGTGTCCAGGTATTGTTTCAAATTATTGTGATCCTCATTGTTATGCATCTATTTCTGCACTTTCCATCTGGAGAACTAGAGGGCTTGTTTCTCCTTCTAGTAAGCTTTAAGGCATTGTGGACCCATGGCCATTGTGTAGATGAGGTTTGGAATGCATGAGTCTCTTACTCTTACCACTTTCTGGCAGTATATAATGTGATGTTCTAGAACATCTCTTTGAAGAGATAAGGAACTGATCTCTTGCAAAAGAATTTGGTATAAACCATAGACTTGACTTCAAGTGCTCAAGTCAGAAAGGCTTTCTATACCCGTTCCAAGTCCCCCCAAGTAAAACGTGATATCTTAGCCCCCATACTTCTACTCTATACAGAAGCACCGGCTCTATATATTAACACCCTAAACAAGTGCAATTGACATGATCAGTCATAAAGCTCTATTATGTGACAGTTCTATATTGTATAGAAAAGCTTTCCAACATGTCATCACTCGATGCCCCCGATACAAGTGTTCCAATACATGATAGTAATGAACTCCACTTCTAGGTAATTGTATGTTTTCACCACTTCAATCTCTTGGCCCTGATAAGTGAAGGAAGGCTACCTCTGTTTCCTTGAAGACGACACAAGAAGAACGTTGGTTTTGGCCAAATTGCATGCATTCCAAAGGTCTGGCAGAAAGTAGTCAATGCATGTAGATGTTGCTGCATGCTCGCTGGGGTCTACGCTAAGAGGTCCACCTCATCCGCATACATCAACTGCGAGATGATATGTTGCACAAGTCTGATCCCTCCAACTCTATAATACGCAAGCCAATTCTTGAGATGATCAATGTACAAGTCAAAGAATATAGGAGAGATTGGGCGCCCTTGGCAGACTCCAATGCTATTGTTGATAACCTGTCTTAATGGTAATATTCGAGTTGAGCATATTTCTTGCACTGCATTTCGCAATTCTTAGGTGACTCCAAACCGTCTATGTCTTTCCCATAGCTTCTCCTTAGGGGCCGTATCAAAAACTTTGAAAAAGTCCACAAAGCAGCAAAACAAGTCTGGTCGTTTGTTTCTGTTGCCTTCTATCAAGGACCACAATGTGAAGATATGGACTATGGTGGAATGTTTAGGCCTAAACCCTGCCCCTACAAGTGCGCATAGTTTTGTTTCCGCCAACAATGAGCTGACCATGATTGTGCAGTAATTGGCTGGACAATGAGCATTACCTTCCTTATGTATTGGAATCACTCTGCTAATAGTCCATTGTGCAGAGAAGCATTCTAAAAGGGCTCTGTTGAACATGCTAGTAAGGACAGGAACAATTTGTGGTCCACTCCATTTTAATAACTTTCCATGCATGCCATCTAAATCTGCAGCCTTACCATTTGTAAGACGTCGCAAGCCTTTCGTGACATCTACCACTACTGTTGGGTCGATTTGTATTGGAACGTCATCGGGAACCCCAGCAGGATCATAAAGTTGCATCAAGTACGCTCCCCCTGCTTTCCAGAGATGTTTCTAATAGGTTACATAGCTTTCTGGATTACTTTCTTCTAGAATGCCTTGGAGTGATGATCTAGGAGGCAGAATATTTTTCGTTGATGTTCATATATTGTGCCTTCTTGTCCTTAAAGAAAGCTTTATATTATTTGATCATCTACAAATGGAGAATTGGATCAACTACAAGCCTGAGCAGGCATTTAAGCTCCTTGCACTACGCATCAAACCACTTGAGAAAGAACTACCTAAAATAGGATTCAATGAGGATGATCATGTCATTAAGTTTTTTAACAAAACAAATAATCTGTTAGCAGTTTTGGAGGTTGCTAATACCATGTTTTTGAAAAAACATCAAATAAAAATTATTTCATGGGCAGTGTGTGCTGATTAGGAATACTGCTATGGACAGAGGGCATGCAGAGCAGACTTTGAGAACTGAAATGGATCAGAGAAAGTTATTAAAAAATGAACAAGATAAAACTTCTGAGGTTCTTTATGCTGTTAAATCTAAGTTTATAGGCAGGGGTAAATTGAATAGAGATAGAGGAGAAGAAAGAAAAGCAAGAACAGACACAAAAGATATTGGTCCCTGCTATCATTGTAACATGTCCGTGTATTTAAAGTTGAACTGTTCAAACCTAAGACTAAAGGGAGTTGTTTTAACTGTGGAGGGCGTGGGCACTTTGCCATAAACTGTTCTATATCACAGGAGGTTAAAGAAACAGGAAGAGGACGAGAAGGAGGAATAAACAAAGGTAAAAGAAGAGGACCAGTTAAACAACACAAGAAGTGGAAGAAAAAGAGGGGGAAGTAGTTGATAATGAAGAGATAAACTTTATTTCAACATTCTTAATTAGTAAAGATCTTCATATGTCTAATAACAGTATGTTTTAATACGAGATAGTGGAGCAGAGAGATCAATAACAAAGTATCAAGAGTACATATAAAAAGCTTGGTAACATGTGCACGTTGGTAATGGAGAGCCACAGAAGATTGAAAAAACAAGATCATTGGAGATCTATGATCTAGATGGGAATGCAGTCAGTTTGGGTAAACTTTATTTTTTGTATCTCATTTAGTGGTGGGATACAAAGTCTTGTTTGCTAGACTTGATTGTAAAGTGTTTATGGTGAATGAGATAAAGTTTATTGGAAAAAGCATTGGTAACTTGTTTGCTCTTGAAAATGACAAATGTAAACTTATTGACTATTCCTAGGTTAGAAGTTCGGCATTAAAGACCGTGAGACAAATATCAGAAATCTGAAGTATGGATAAACATGGTCTAATATCAGTATTAGACATTAAAAATAATAAATTTGTATGTTGGATACATGCTTGGGAACACTCTAGGATACCATTCGAAAAAGCAAAAAGAAGGACCTTTGGAACTTTAGGTCTAATCTATAAAGATTCATGTGGGCCTATAAATGTTATTTGGCATCTCAGGGAAACATTATTTCATTACATTCATTGATCACTTCAATAGAAAGATTCAGTGCTACTTGTCGAGAACAAAAGACCTTGCCTTTGAGGCTTTTAAAATATATGCAGCTGAACTTCAACTAGATTATATGCCGAAATCCATGTTATAGCAAGATGCCATAACACTTACATGATGAAGCTCTTTGACCGAAACCACATGGAATCTAGGGAGTGTCGTTTCCTAACAAGAGAGATGGCCATGGCTTGTGCTGCCCTAGATGTTGTGCCCTATTGGCAGCATACACAATACATGTGAACTTCTTTACCCCTTTCTGTTATATGGGGTCAATCAACTGGCAAACATTAGCATTGAATATTTTATAAGAATATGTGGTTGAGATGTGTTCCACCAACATAACAAAGGTTGATCACCGAGGTTAAATTTTGCCCTCCATTTTGATGTTTATATCTTGGGAGAACAAGGATTGTACTAGGGTAAGCTAACTGGGAAGTGATCCTTGGTTTGGCAGCAACTGACATTACTACATTACTCGGGTGCTACAAACCAGGAATCATTAATCAGTTAGCTTACCTTAACAATACCATAATTGGAAAGTGGTTTTTGTATCGCCATTATTTGCTTCTTGGCTCTCGAGCTCCTGGCTATGACGTCTGTTGGCTCTCCAACTCGTGGTATAGCCTTGTTGTAATATCTAAAACACCATCGATGGATCCGTCGAGTAGCTTCAATAAAAAAAAAGTCACCAGTTCTAAGGAATTTGTGATCCCGTGTTATTCCTTGATATTTGGTATATGATGTTTTCGACGCTATCACCAACGGAAAAGACAGCTGGGCCCAATCCAGTCGTCTTGTGCAATAACGTCGTGACACGTATCGCACCTTCTTTTACTGAAAAGCAGAACAAGGATTGTACGAGTATGATAGATGCATCTGCTTCCGTTCTTACTTCATACCACGCTCCTTAGGCATTTGCGCTTAGAGATAGATTCGAACTACTGACACAAGGATTTTCAGTCCTTTGCTCTAACCAACTGGGCTATCCAGACGAGAACGATTAGCAACTACTACTATCTGATTATGTACAATTCTCATTCTAGTTTGGTTATTCCGAGATCATTGCCGTAATAAATTTTACGCTATTCTCTGCACTTTTTACTGTCTTTCTGCCTTTTTATTGTCATTCTGCCTTTTTTTACTCCTTCTTTCCATTTTTTTCACCTGGCAGCATGACAAGTGGCATGGCTGGATTGGGCCCAACCGTCTTTTCCGTTAGGGCAAAGGCCCGGGGCAAATTTTACGGCCCGGCCAGGGAAAAGCGGCGGTCGCGGAGGCGACCCCCGCCTTTAAATTTGACATTTTACTGGCCTTTTCCCTTATTCGTAAACCACGAGTACCCTATGATTTCCGCTTTTTTTTCCCTGTGTTTTTATTTTTTGGTAATGTTTTGGTTTCCTACTCTAAGAGGCGCCGCTCATGCTTCAATTTCCTAGACTACCAAAATGTTTAACACACAGTTTCTATTTCTTTTTTAACAGGCAAACAAATTTAAACAAAACCATTTAAAGTTCAAAAGTTTTACATTCAAAAGTTTTAAAACAGTTTTATATTGAAAAGTTTAAAACAGTACATTGATAAGATTAAAAAATCATCAGAAGACCATCTTCCTGAATTCATCAAAATGTTCCCAGATATGAATCATACAGCTGAATTTCCATCAAGTAGCATTTCTCTTCATGTATTCGGCATCTGATGCAAGAACAAATGTGCAAGAATTGAATGTTGCGCCCACAAATGACTGGCCACCTGCATAAACAAAAACTAGGTTATTTTCATCCATTTGAAAACCTGTTTACCAAATCAGAATAATAACTAATAATAATGACAAAATTACCATAGTTTTGCACAATAGTCTGTTCTCCAGGAAAGTATTTTGCTAGCGAAGAAGTGCGTTTAATCATTTCTTCAAGCGTGTCGTTATCAAAATCATCGGCCAATCCAGAATTTGTTGTCGATGTAACTGGTTTTACAGTATTTCCTGAAACTTGAATTACAGAGTTATTGGCGCCAGTTTTTAAATCAACAGGAACTTTGATAGGAGCTTTAAGGTAATCATCTGTCGAAGTAGCAACATTGTCTGCAAGAAACCAACTACAAATTAACATTTGGAATACTACTAAAGATTTCAAAAAAGTACTAAAGGTTTCCAAAATTTACCTGTAATCGTAGTGTGATCATGAACATCAGGAACAATATCTGTAAGAAAAACCTAGTCAAAATTAGATAGGAAACTAGGAAACTGAAACTAGGAAAACAAACTAGGAAAATAAACTAACCTCCAATTGAAGTTTGACCGTAAACCAGAACCTTTGAAGAATGGTTTCCCATTAAGTCCTTCTCCTTCTCTTTAATCATTTCATTTAAAACATAGACTACCATCCTCATTGTAAGGTTTGCTCAATATATTCATCGCAGCATTAACTTGGATTTCCTTGCTCCGGTCGTACCTATTAGAACACAAAATTATAAATGCATGAAAGGAAATAGACAAACAAATAAATAAATACAAACTTACTTCTCTTATGCAGTTGTCGTCCTATGACCTGTTACAAGCTCTCCAATATCTGGTGGAACTAGACCAAGCGACATTCTTGTAACAGCAGATACACGTCCACTTTTATTACAAATATCAACGTCTAACAAAGACCTCATGTATGTTATCCACTTGGCAAGATTGTTTTTGCCTACCCGTGATTTCTGAAACCAGACCTGCAAGAGAGTAAACAATTAAAAACAAAATAATAAACAACGCATAGGAAAAAGGAAAACCAGCGTACCTGACCGCGAAAGTTCGTAATCGCCTGACAGAAAAACCACTTTGGTTTATCATTTTCTTTTCCAGGTAAATGACGAGTATACTGTTTATATGTTAACACAAAGTCATTCTCAAAGCTCCATATTGCAGGTCTGAAATGACTATCATCAAACCGGGTTACAGAAATCCCCCACGTCTTACTTTTTTCTCTCATTATACAGCACATATTCATTGCTGCCATCAAATTCCAAACTCAAGTCTACATCCTTCACATCATAAAGTTCCTGAGCACCTCTGATAGCAAATCTACTGACCAAATAAAAGCACAGTCGCTTCAGAATCCCTTTTGGATGTGTGATCTGATAATCTATATCAGCTAATAAATCCTGCTCTGTGCTATAAGAAATTGGCTGTGCTTTCTTTTTCTTTACACCGATACCTAAAGCTCTAGCTTTTGATGCCATGTGAACAAATGCCAATCTAGTAGTACCAAACAAATCATCTTTCAGAATGTTAAATCTTGCCTCCCTTTCTCCAGTAGCATTAATTCTTGCTTCTTGCTTTTTCCTGATAATCCTTCCTATTGACTTCAGTAAGCAATGCAGACTACAACAGAAAACAATAAATTAGAAACAATCAAGAAATAGAAATAAACGAAATCAAAACATGAAGAATAAAAGAATTTACCTGGAGGCAGGGTATAGAGTACCATCTTTCTTTCTAGTTTGTAAAAGAAATTTAACAAGCATCTTATTCAACTCGAGCATGTTGAGATCTTCAAGTGGAAGACTTGTATCAAGTTTCTCAAACCTTCTCCATCCATCAAACTTACGTCTAGCCCAGTTGGTAAGTTTCTTGGACTTGTCTTCGCCCCCCTTTTCGATTTCAGAGACAGCCTTCTCATCAAGCTTCAAAAACTCCTTAAACTCTTCATCATTTGGTGCCTTAAGATCATCAGTGTACACTGTCCCCTCCTTAAACCATGGCTCATTTCCAAGATCTTGTAACATCAACTCGACTGCAGCAGGATCCGTGCATCCAACAAGCTCACAGTCTTCTTCATTTAGGAGTGTAAACGAAGGACTGATACTAGCAGAGCAGTTAGAAACTGCATGTCCAGAAACTAAACTCAACCTAAGTAGAACATTAATAAACCTTTCAGCAACAATAGACATCTTGAAACCTGCATGCAGCACAAGGAAAACAAATGTGAGTACAGAAACATGAGAAAGAATTACACTTAACAAAAAATCAGAGGATATTACCTCAAAAATGTATAAGAAGTCGCCTGGAACCCGCAAGTTACCGAGATTAGCCGAGATTACCGAGACTAGCCGAGATTACCCGAGATTAGAACTCCTCTGCAAGCAAAAAATCGCCAAGATTAGTTACATTATACAGAAATTAACAAAAGATTGAAGAAACAAAAAAAAATCAACAAAGTTCTTACAAGAAACTTCGAGAACAATGAGATTTAACAGGTTAGTATGCCAAAACACCGCACCGACTTGCTCTAAACGAAGATTCACCTACAAATACAAAAGAAAGACATTAGCACATAAAAAATGCCAAAAAAACTAAAGAAAAGAATGTAATCCAGGCAAATACGACCTCGGCGGCCTCAATCGGCTTGAAGCGCCGACGAGCGCCCTCCGGGAACGTCCGCAAAAAACTCTCTGCTGCTCTGCTACTCTGTGTTTCTCAGAAAACTCAAGAACCTTCGAAAATATAAATGCTGATGTGGAAAACTTTGCCACGTGTCCGGAAATCATAGGGCACGCATGGCTTACGTTTTGCAACGTGCCACCAATCGGTGGTTTCCACCTGGAAACCACCTTTTGGTGGCACGTTACCAAATACGAAAAACACCCTTATCGTTAAACTCGATTAATTGTTGATAACTGAATGTGAATTGAACGAAATTCCACCTGTGTAACATTTGGACATGCTGTCCTTTCCTGCCCGGAATGGCAACCTTCTTCTCAGTGTATTCTTGGCAGATTTGCCCAGTCCAACAGCTGGCCATTGCTGGCCCTGGATCCGGCGTAACAAGCGGCATTCAAATGTCTGTATGGCTCATTTCATTCTCCTCCCCATTTTTGGATCTGCATTTTGATATGCATATCTGTGTACTTGGTTACTGCTCCATCGTTTTGGAGAACAAATCTTCTGTGGCTGTCTTCTATCCCTGCAGTAAAGAGGTCCGTTCTTGTTTCGAATAATACATGGTAACATTGTTTTGATTGTTTTTCACTTAAGTGCTGGGCAGAGAAGTCTTTTATAAATCATAAATTAGGAAGATTGGTTCATGATCTTTGAAGTTCTTTCATAAAATTGGTTACATTGTTCCTTTCCAAAACATACCCTTTTATTGAGATTTTTGACAAAGACATCTGTTCGGAATTGCAATGTTACCTTGAGATAAGTGACCATAAATTCCAACCAAGCATACATTTGAGAGTTGGAAGAAAATCTGTTGTACTTGGAAGAATGGACTTCCATTTGAAAGAATTGTTTGGTCAATTTCAACAGCAGTTTGGTGTTGGACCAGGCTTAGGTCCAGGTTGTGGTACCTCCTCCCTTTTGAAGATAGAAGGGCTAAGCACGGCTTTCCTCAAGGCAGTTTTCAGAGCACTGGCGTCCCTCTACAGGTCTAATCCTTGGAAAAAACTTAAGCCTCAGCATATACTTGGCATAAAGGTAGGCAAGGATGCAGAATGGTCCAGTTCAAGACAACCATTCACATGTGTCCAGTTTGTTGGAGGTGGAGGAACGGGAGATCTTGGTCTCAATTTTCTTAGGTCTCAGGGAGATGCAGTGAGAATTAATGGCTCCAGGAGACTGACAACCATGAGATCTGTTCCAGAAGATGGTTTTCTCAGAATTACTTTTGGCCCAGAAGATGAACTTTCAGCAAGAAATAAGAAAATGGTTAAAACTTTGGGACTTGATGTTGCAGAGAAAAATGCTTATCCTGTTATAGACATAGTATATCCAGCAGGCAGTGGGTTTCCTTCATTTCACAATCCTACTATAGAGGAACTACGATGGCTATATGCAAGTCTTAGGGCTCTAAGTCAGGTTCTTCCTGTTTTGCAGCAGATTCAAAAGCCTGGTGGAGTTGGTTTTGATGATTTTACTCATACTGTTGATATTCAATGGCCAGCTGAAGATCCCAGAGAATGGGAAGTTACAGCTGTAAAAGTTATGTATCCGCCTCGGCATGAGCATGAAGAGCCTGGTAATGTAGTCCCTACCCTGGCAGAACATCTTGATTTTCAGGAAGATTTACTGCAATGGACTAGTCCAAGGCAATGTGTAGTATGTGAAACAGAAGTTCCAGTTGACAAAGCTCCACGTTGTAGCCGATGCAAAGCAGTGATATACTGCAGCCATAATTGTCAAAAGAAGCACTGGAAGGAGGCTCACAAGGGAAGCTGTGAGCTCTACAAGGCTATGATGGAACGGGAAGAAGAACTTGAAATAAAGGGCTTTCTCTTCCCTTGTCTAGTAGAGCATGCTTGTAAATGGCTGGAATCAATGGGACTCCATGGAAAGGGCATGTGGAGGAGAATTTGTGGTTGCTTTAAACAATGCCCATTTGGTCTGCTACCTCCTCCAGAAGGAGGTAGCCTTGCAGGAGCATGGGGTGTGGAACATGGTAAATATCCATTTGATGCCCCTCTTGTTGACTATGTTAATGGGGAAGAAGTTTTGAGCATGGTTGTTTTGTCAAGTTGGGTAGAATATTATAATTTGAGAGGACTGCCTCCAGACAGTCCAGTGGCTGCTATACTTTCATTTCCACTCTCTTTATATCACATTATGACATCCTTGAATATCTCAACCAAAAACCTGCTTGCAAAGAACAGAGAGGTGATTGTGCACTATCTAGGTCCTGAAGGGGAACTTGATTGGATGCCAGCTTTCACAGAGATTGCTTATCTCTTGGGAGAATTGGGTAGTTTGCACATTATGATGGTTGGTCCAGAAGTTCCTCCTTCATTATCAGGTATAACGACTGTTCTGAATCGCAGAGTAAGAGTGACTTCTGTACAAGGGCTCTATCAAGAGGTGGTTAATGATTTGCCATTGCCGCATTTGGTGGTGGCCATGAATTCAGGATTGGAAAATGATAACTTATGGGTCGGTGCATTAGAAATCATAAGAGCACAAGCAGTTCCTGCATTCTTTACAGATTATGCAGAGCCTTGTTGCTTAAATGCAAAACAAGTTCTTCGGGCAGCTGGACTGCATATTGGCTATCCATTGACTGCAAATCCTTTCCGTTCACCTGTTCGTAATCAAATGCCATCAACAAATGTGCCATGGTTTAACAATGGATTCATTTTCGGTGTTAATTTGTGAGGGTATCACAGAAAGTGATGAGGTCACTGGTTAAGCATCAAATCTATGTTGGTATTCAGCTGACCTGGTACTGTTTTTGCTAACATTGAGTACAGAGATTTGTATTACAACATATGAGGGGTTACCTCACCACTATGATCTGTAGGAAGCTCTGTTACGTCTATGGTCAGTAGGAGCTAATAACCATTTAGTCCTGCAGTTCTTGTTCCACCATGTGGAAGAAAGTGCAGTTTATATTGAAATAAAGAAGCTCTGAGCTAGCTTCTCGATGAAAATAAATGCTCTGCATCCTCAGTTTTTATAGGACGTTTTAAATCATTCCGTTCCTAGTATTTGCAGTAAATTTAAAGAATTGATCTCTATTAATCATAAGGAATAGCTACCTGAGGTGGATCGACCTGTTAGGCAAGTAGATAAAAATAAATTTTTCAATTTTTACGTTCCCTGGCTAAACCTCTATATGTCTATTTTTGTCGCGCTGGCATAGTCTCCATTATTTAGTTTTGTACAATTTTGCCATCAATGTGAGGCCTTCAGATCATTATGATATAGATGTCGAACTGGTTTAGCATTGTTGCTAAGATATGCCATAATCATTTTGTTTAAGGATGCCTCGCACAAATTTTAATTTGTAACACAGGTCTCACAGAATATCCTAAAATTAAGCCAGTTTAAGTTTGGAACCTACCATCCTTTTAACATTGGTTTGCTCCAAGAGTTTATACTTGAATTCTGTATTACGTCTATGTTCTTGCTTCAAAACAACTATTTCTGCATATATTGACCATGCTAGAATATCATAAATAGTAATACTGCCATTTATGTCTTAATTCTCACTGCAACTGCACTCTATGTTTTCATCCCTTGTGTTTATTACATATGCATGATGAGATGTCTATCTAGTCTAGCTTAATAATAAAATATGTTTTACCATTTTCCTCCTGATTGGAAAAAGGAATGTGCTGTTATCTAGCCAATCATCAAACACAAACATCAACATATAACTTGCACACCTGAAATAATTTTGGCATCATTTGCCTCTCATTGTGTGCAATATCATCATGCCTTTTGCCCAACCTCATCTTAGCAATGAAATATTTTTCTTAGTGAATTTGCCTTGCAAGCATCACCTAAAACACCACGTATGGCTGTCTTTTCATTTCCATGTTCTAAAGAAGGAACTCGTCTCACAACAATGTAGTACAATCAGGACAACTTCAGATGTTTTTGTTCTTGGCAACCTTTGAAGGCGGCCATCGGCCTTTTTTCCGTAGATGCCTCTTCCGAACAAGTCTTTTCCTGCGAAGTTCTTCTCTCTTTTTCTTTCTTTTTAAAATTTCTGATTCTGATCTCAATGACAATATTCCAGACTCTGGGGATTCATTCACTGATGGTCCTTCTGGAGAGGCATTTTCTCCCATCACATCATCACCTGCAGCAACCAGAATACTTCTCATGGAAGACTTCTCCTCCATTGAATTGAACAAAGCGACTGATGTGCCAAATTTAAGTTCCACATTTCTCGAAAGGGCGCTGGTCCTTGTATCGAATCTGCAGCCTGATAATAGTAGCTTTTAGATCCTTACGCAGAGAAAAACATAGAAGCATATAGAAGAAGAAGAATATAGAAATCATCAAGTGACAACACATGGAACTTGAAAGTTACAGATATCTACTATCCTACAATTGCATAGCCCTACATTAGGTTTTTATTGGGCATTACTGGCTGCAAATACATTAGTACTTTCAATGTTATGCTTTTGATGTAGTCTCTGCTCGTGTGAGAAGTCATGGACTACAGGGAACTTAACAGTTGTTGAAATAGGTTCCCAGTGGAAAGCTGCATTATCATCAGCAATGATCACAGAAAGCTTATAATTAGTCTATTGAGCTAGACAACCAAACAACCATTTGAACAATTGATCAATTTCCGGTCTGAGTAGTCAGAAGTAGGTTTTCTTTGGCAATTGCATTCTGTTAAAAGGTTTTGCTTAAGATTTAGGCAATGATAAATCTAACAGTGCACGGAGGAAAACATAACCTACATTACTCAAGATTATTGGTGTAATCGAAGCAGATCATGTGGCATTAGAAAATAGATAAAGAACATATTAATGGGAAAAAATGAGATAAAGATACATATTCTTATTACAGTGGTGAAGCAAAGGAAAAGGAGCTCGTCTGACCTCGAGTAGATTGAAGTTTGGTAAGGAGCTGCTGCTTGGATAAGGAAGAGGATGGACAATGTGCAACCGGGTACGTTGATGAGCTCGCCATAGCCATCGCCATAGCTCTGATCACCTGGATAAGGGTCGAAGGAAAGCCCAAGCCTTTCTAAAAAATTTGGCCATCCACGTGTCCGATGCTGGTGTGACATTAAATATGCTGGTGTGTTTGCATATTTGTGCCGCAAGGGTGTGATTACATGTTTTTTCGCACGGAGGGTGTGTTTGCATGTTCTGCCCCGTTGTAACGGACTTGGCCACTTGATGGTCCAGCATACGTATTTAATGATCTATCTAGTATATGTATATAAGTATGTACATACACATCCTTGGCATGCATACATCATGCAGTGCACATAAGCAAGGTTTTGCCTCTTTGGAAAAAGATTTTTCAAGAGCTTTTCCAAGGCTGAGGAGATCAGGGACGAATTCCATGAGAGGATGCAAGAACTTCGTGATTTCATCTGCATCAATGTCTTCTTTTAGGGGGGTTTTTGCCTAGTTAATTTGAGGTTTGCATATGCTACTATGAATAAAGTATACATTGGTAAGAGTTTGTTGATTATCATGCTCATGAACTAGCACTTGCTGATTGAGAGGCTCTATATCTGGAGCAATCGGATTGGTGGGGGCTTTTGAAAGATCATCAGGAAAAAGGATTGGAATTGTTCTAAGGATGTGAAAAGCCAAGATGAGATTAATCAGGAAGAAAAAGTCTGAGCACATGTCTTATGGCATGGACTAGGCATGGCTAGGACATGTGGAAACCACTTAGGAGAGGGCTGAAATTGAGTTTAAAGGGATGTTTTGAAGGAATCAAAGGTCTTGACAGTGTTTGAAGAGCTTCTCAAGCAATCTAACTGCCTCAAAATCTTCTCAAATATAGCAAAATCAGGTTGAAATTACCTTCCTGTAACGATCCTGGCCACTTGATGGGCCAGTATACGTACTCATGTGCATATATGCATGTTTGACATGCATGGAAGATGGAACATGCATGCATGATAGAACATGCATGTAGCATGGAGAGCAAGCAAGGGTTTTGCCTTTTTGAAAAAGCTTTTGCAGAACATGAAGGTAGAAGGAGCTCTGGGAAGTTTTAGTGGTCGAACTGTAGAGGATCATATCTCAGCGACAAAGATCCTTTTTACTACATGTTCTAAACGAGGCGCACTTGGACTACCAAAGTCGTCGGATTCATCGATCCTACGACCCAGATCGTATGCTGGGGCCTCTGGGCACCTCTTGTTTCACTTTTAGTCATTTATGATTGAAGGCGCCTATGATTTTGAAATATGAAATACGATTTTGCCTATAGTTTTGAGGGAATATCGAACCTCTATACGACTTTGCCTAAGATTTTAGAATATGAAATACGGGGGCTCGAACCTCTACCAAAATAACTCAATATCTCAATAAGACTACTTTAACCAATGCACCCAGTGAGCTAATGTGATTATTTTTTATCTTGAATCCATGTTTTTTTATAACAACCCATTCAATTGTTTTAAGGATATATGGTCTAGGTTTCAGGAATTGTTATTTTTACATCCATATCAAATCTCCCTGGAACCCCCTGTGATTTTGCTATATATTTACTTGATTTTTCTTTTGTGGGAAAGATTCATGAATGAGCATTCCGGATTGGATCGGATGAGGCTGAAATTCATCTGTATGAGGGAGATATAGCAAAAAGAGTGAAGCTGAGTCTGAATTGACTGCACTATGTATAGTCTTCTGCAGTTTGGTTCTTGGAGCTAGAAGCCAATCCTTTGAGGCGCAAACAATTGCAAGGGGGGCCAGCGGTCCATACATGAAGAACTCTCAAGTGGGATTTTAGGATTTACATCTGGGATTTTTATGCTTGCTAGAGATATGGATCCTAATAGATGTATGAAGCTGACGGTTGCTTGAAGCTTTACATAATTAATCATTGGTTTATGATCTGGGATATAAATTTGGCTAAGAATTTATTATGAGGGTATAGCTTGGACAGGAATGAGACAGTGTCTCTTGCAACTGCTGGAAGAACAACACCAAAGCTGGATGATAAGAACTTCTTTGAGCGTAGAACTCCAACGACATGTCTATGCTTTAGTTTTATGTCTTTTCTCTTGTCTTTGTTTTTACTTGATAATTTATTACTTTTAGTCATTTTATTTGCATGTTAAATATAAATCTAAGTACCTATGGATGGATTTGGATTGCATTTGAGCTTATGCAGAATGGAAGAATTTAGGCAGCAAAGGAGATCAGAGTATGAAGAGTTGGGTAGTATAATCACAAGTAATAAGAACATGCATGCTGTTAATGGTTGAATATAATTAACTAAGAAATTATGAAATATAAGGTTATTAATTCCAAGGCTAATGAGTTGATTGTATTTTTGACACTCGAGGATGGAGCCTGAGTGTAGGATCATTTGACAGGTGGTATAAGCAGTTGTGGTTATAAGACCCTATGAATTTTTTGAATTGAAAGTGCTAGGTTTTCTAGAATCATATTATGGAGCCAATAAATTCATATCTAAGGAAGTGGTTTTTTTATATTAAATTATAAAAAATCATAGCTACGTAACCCTTTATAAATAATCTTGTGAAGTTCGCCTGCATCGACATTATAGTAGTGGTTCTAGCATTCTACATCGACTTATTTGGGTTGTTAGGTTTTCATCACTTATTTACCTTCTTCAACATGGTATTGGATGAATTGGCAAGGGAATTACATGTAGGAAGTATGGTAAGTTATGCTTAACGGAATTAATAGAAGCATTCCTTATGGGGGAAATGAGCTCGTGATGGTAAGCATTGCATAAGGGAGAATGCTAGTAATTCTATTGTTCAATGAAATGTATAAAGCTACATCAGTATGACAAGCTTGCGACTTCATCGATATTTTTGAATTGTGATTATAATCTTCATCAGAAATCTAGGCTACTTCGACATGGTAAGGTTGTATGGGCCCATACAACCTTACCATGTCTTGGCACATGTATAGTAAATATTCTAATGAACATCACATGTCTTGGTCTTTGCATTGTCCCACTGTTGTTTTGGTACTTTGATGTCTCTTGGAACCTCCGGGGTCGGGCTTCCAGGTTCGGTGGCCTGGATTGCTCCGACATGAATCATGTTCTATGTTCTCTGTATTTGTGCTCTGTGACACCGGACGTAGTTCACCTGACGAGGATGCTACGTCAGTAAACTCTTGTGAACTCCTATGGTAAGAGGTCCTCCAGTGCCAGACATGGGCTGAGAGGGTATGTGCATACGAGGTTCACCCCACCACTCGCTACAGGGCTTGGAATGTGAGATGGCTGGGCATTATGCTACTAACAGGGCCTGTATAGGCTGGCTGAGCTTCTCGTTGTCCCGGAGCTTTGTTTATGATGGTTTTGTACTTGGTTATATTAAATTATAAAAATCATAGGTAAGTGACCCTTTATAAATAATCTTGTGAAGTTCGCCTGCATCGACATTAGAGTAGTGGTTCTAGCATTCTACATCGACTATTTGGGTGTTAGGTCATCACTTGTTTACCTTCTCCAACATGGTATTGGATGAATTGGCACCTCAGATATGCTTACCATATAGGTTAGATGAAATGAATAGCTAAACCAACTTCTGGAATTGTAAATATGAAAAGATTCTTTTTACCTCATAGCTATAGGTCACCCAGGGTTGTTGGCTTAATTAAAGAGTGAACCAGGTTGAGCTGCTAATGAGAATCTACTGCTAGAAAAATTTAACTTCTGACTGGTCACCCTTGAATTCTTAAATTCCATTGTCTCTAGGAATTGTAGAAGCATGCTTGTTTACATATATTGTTTCCATATGCTGTTTATATATGCATGCAGTATGCCATACATGCAATTATTAGGAATCTATATTGCTCTCTAAATGTACGTGCTGATAGATTGATAGAACCTTAGTTGCATTCATGCACATGCATGCATGAATTCTTTAACATATTTCGTTATTTTTTATGTGTATTCTTTCACTTGCTTACACTTGCTTGCTGAACTATTACATGTTTACTTGCATATTTAAGCCAAGATGCATCGCCAGGAGTCACCACTTTGGACTAATTTTGCGTCAATGTTGTGAAGATTACCAACGACAATAGGACATGGAATTGTAAGTTTTGTGGGAAACCAGGAAAAGGGACAAAGACGAGAATGATAGCACATGTAGGTGGCATTGGCGGAAAGGGTAGATCAGCATGTCCACAAGTGCCTGATGATGATAAAATGGAAGCTAGGGCAGAAGCTAGAATTAGTGATGTGAATTCTAATGTCTCTGATACTTCTGATGCAATTGAGTATGCTGGAACAGATCTGTCTTCACCTCTTTTTCTTGAATCATCACCTGCTGCCATATCCTCATATGCCACATCCTCTGATCGGCCGCCAGTGCCTAAGAGAGCTCAAGCAAAATTAAACAAAGGGAGAAGTGTTTTAACCATTCAAAGAATGGGGCACGCAATGGAGATGGAGGTGAGATGTTTCGTGGAGGCAAACCTCTCCTTCAATTTGCTGAAATTGCCTTGCTGGACAAAGATCATAGAGGCATTTTCTCAAATTGAGGAGACTTGTAGTGGTGTTACCATAGTAGTACCAAATAATCCTGATTGTTCTTTCAATGCTTCAAGCCACGGAATTCATCTCGGTTCTTATAGATAAAACAAGTGAACTAAACTCTGATTCCTTCACTTCCACCTTCCGTTTATAATTGTTTCATCCACTTTTCTTCCTATAATATAAAGGAAAAAACTTGTCATTCACATGTATGTATGCCCAATATGGGCTGTTAGAGAAGCCATTAGAGCAAAGGGCTGTTACAAGATTATGGCTGAAGCTAACCTCCCATGATTATTTAAAAGGTGCCTTGATTGAGTATATCAAATTGGCAAATCTGATTTTTTTTTTTTTTATGTATTTTTGCTGGCGACTTTGTTAGCAGAAAATTTTCGATATCAAATCAATGAAAGGATTCGCTACCAGATAGATTGTAATTTTGCCATATATATCTTCTTAGAACAACATAATTTTCTGTTGTCTGTTAGAATTTTACTATATGATATAAGCGGAGGTTGTTTTCCTGCTATTAGACCTGTAGAATTGTGCAGGAAGCACCAAATACAAGAGTTTTATTGTTATATATGATGCAGGATTTGGTTCTGTGCAAGATCTTCAAGAAGAGGAGCAACATAAAATATCAGGTTAGGCAAAGCTAGTTTACATCTAACCAAGTCTACAGGAAAGTTCTGTGCTTCTTAGGACCCCATAATTTTCAATTATCTGGTTAGCTTTTAATTGCATTGTAGGTTGTATTCCTATCAGATCTGTAGAACCGTACAGGAAGAACCAAGTGCAAGAGTTGTGTTCTTTCTTTAGTACATACAGGAGGAGTTGGTTCTGTGCAACATTCAGGGGTCCTAAGCTTTCAGGTCAGGTCAAAGCTAAGGTTGCATGCAACCTAGCTAGAAGCTGCAGTATTCACATGTGAGGATCTAGGTAACGTTTCATTGTAATTGGTAGCATTATCATTCTAAGTTAGTAATCAAGTATTGCTAGAGTAAGGCTTATCCGCATTTTTCTTCCGCTGAAGTTTTGGAACATGCTGCAAATATCTCGATGGGTCTCATAATCTGTTGTATTTTCTACAGCTTTTGCTATGCAATGTTTCAATATAATTGAATGTTACAGCTAGGTTACTGTAGCAAAGAGATTGACCGGTTACTATAGCTTGTTTGACCCATTTCCATTTTGATTTTTCCTTTTGATCACTTCTTAGCACAGTAAGATTAGTAAGACTTATCTATGTTTACAAGCCGGATTCAGCTTAACCTCGTTGTCTGCACAATGATTCATCAATGCCAGGTACCGTTCTTTCTAGATTCCTCTTGAATTCATATGTCGGCCTATCTGAACTCTCATATTTTTTATTTGTTTTTATGCCCGATAACAATTCGAGATATGCACGATCTCATATAAGGGCTCTTTTTCTTCTTCAAACATATGCCTCGTAGAAATTGGCTTCATATTTAATTCTCATATTTTTTTCCCTTGAATTTGGCTTCACGTATACCTTTATAATTTCAGGTATACCTTTGTAACTTTGGTCTCGTAGATCCCCTCAGTTTCAAGGGTTTGTCAATTGGTTTTATGCTCCAATCAATCTGGTCATCACACCATAAAAGACACTGAAAAATTACTACAAGATTCAGATGTATACTATGTGCATCTCCTTTCGCTTGCCATTATAAATGTTGCATATTGTGCACATAAGAAAACCAGCATATCTTTATTTATGCATCGCCATAACAAACAAGATAATAGAATGCAGTAGTAACTTTTCTCTTAAATGAAATAAATTTTTTATTTAAGATCGTCAATCCGGATGCATTCTTAACTCATATAGATTTTCATACTCTCCTCGTGGAAGGAAAGCCAAAATTTGACATAAAACAGATGCAGAAGTTATATGGTGCTCCAAACAGATTTTCATATGCTTTTCCAATTAACGGCATGGAAGATCTTCAAACAATGCAATATGAGGCGGGCATAATATCAGCATAATATCAGTAATATGTCTAGCAAGCATAATGAAGGACGGAAACTATTTACTAAAATACTGATGTCCTTGCAGATAGGAACATTCGAACATGAACATGACTCACTACTGGAATTACAAAGTCTTCTCTACAGATCTTGACTGATGGCTGAAATAGTGGCTGAAAGAATAAATGTTGGTTGTAAAATCAAAGGATCTAATTATAGGGTATGCCTCCTAAGAAGAAGGGCATCGGATCACCTGGCAAGGGTGATCTGGTCGAATACGATGGTGACAGCGGGCAAATCATAGCTCTGTTACAAGAGTTGAAGCAGCAAATGGATGCCTTACAGCAAACCGTCCAGGTCCTGGTTACACAAAACACAGATTTATCCAAGCAAAATCAGGAGCTCAAGGCTCAAAATCAAGAACTGGTCGGCATGATTGGAAGGCATAAAGAATTTCGTATGGACGAAATTAAGCAAGAACTTATGCATGTAGTGGCAGACACAACTAGGGATAACCTAGAGAAAACCTCGGCAGAGCAAAGTGAGCAGCAGTTTAGAGCAAAAAATCTGAAAATCAGCGGTCTCCAGGAAGCCGAAAATGAGAATACAACAGAGGTAATTGGTCATTTTTTCAAAGAAATTATGCATCTGCACAATCCAGGGTTTGTGCACTGTAGAAGGTTAGGAAAGATAGGAAGCTCCCATCGGCCTATTCTTGTCAAATTTGACAAGGTGGAAGATAGGGACAGGATAATGGCCAACAGGGCTGCGCTAAAGGGCCATAAACTATGGTTAGATCCTGATTTAACGCAAGCTCAGAATGAAATCAAGAAGAAGGAGTGGGCCAAGGTGAAGGAGGCAAGGGAAAATGGTGTAATTGCATATCTTGACAGGAATGGCAAGGCGGTGATTACCAGCAGGAAGCGGACATAGGAACTTCGGGCCTTAAGGTGCATGGCTTGGAATGCACATGGAGCAAACCAAGCAAAAATGGAGGCAGTTCATGATGTTTGGAGTGATATGGATATGGTTTTCGTGACAGAAACATGGCAACATCAGGCAAGAGCTTTGCCTATGTTGTTCGGATACCAATTAGTGGGAAATGTTTGGAATGAGAAATCAAAACAAATGGGTCGAGGGCATGGTGGCATAGCAGTTTATGTCAAGGACAAGGTATCACATTTGGTAAAGCTGAAACATAAACACATTCGGAATCAACATCTCTGGATAGAAATCAGTTTGAAAAATAAGACTCTCATGATTGCAATATGTTATTATGCTCCCTTGCAAATGAAATTGTATGAAGGCAGGGAATTCGATAAAACAAATCCGTTTCATGATTTGTCCAAAGAAGTGGTGGCTTTTCATGAGCATGCGCAGGTAATGGTGGTTGGTGATTTTAATGCGAGGATTGGATCAGACCGGACTTTAGCATATCTTGCGACCAATGAATGTCACATTAGAGGAAGTGGAAGATCACGAGGTATGCCAGGAAGTCTGCTAATCAAGACTCTAACACAATGGGCAGACTGTTTTTAGAATTTGGAACCGCCTGTGACTTGAAGATACTGAATGGGATTGACATGTTTCCTCACTCTGGTGGTTACACCTGCATCACACACAACGGGGCAAGCGCAATTGATTTTGTTTTAGCAAAACAAATCCGGACCTGATCGAGGATTTACGATGGGGCGAAGTACTTTGGAATCGATCATGCTCCTCTCTTCTTTGACATCGCATGTGATGCTATATCCGCAAAAAGAACGGGGGCATAAGACACGTTGAAAACAAAGCTAAAGTTAGCATATGAAAAGCATTCTATCTATAAAAATACTTTAGAGGATTTGCTTGATGGCTTTTATTGGTCAGGCTATTTAAAGGCAGATATTGAAGCCTTTTCACAGATAGTTGAGGATGCTGCAAAGGCCACGTTTGGGAAAACTTCCACAACAATGCGTAGGGGGAATAGCTGGTATGACTCTGAATGCAAGCAGGCTAGAAAACAAATCCCAAAAGGGACAAGACATAAGCCAAAATGGTACAAAGAATTGCTCAGAAGAGGAAGAAGAGGGCATATATGAATAGAAGGCAAGACTGGTTACAGCAGAAATTGCACCAAAGCCCGAAATCATTCTGGAAAATTCTTCAACCGAAGAGTAACCCCCCGCTAAATTAGATCAAGCCCAACTTGTCAATATATTAGGAACTTATATGAAATACCACGAACCAATGGAGCAGCTCGGGCTTAATGAAGAACTTTTCACATATGCGGATGTTAAATTAAACTTTGCAAAAATGGCAAATGACAAGGCCTTGGACATGCGAGGGTTTTGGGAGTTGAACTCTTCAAGTGGTCTGGATATAGAGCTATCAGCATGCTGACCCGTCTCTTGAATGCGTCTTTAATGCAGGGACTTCCAAGGGAATGGAGAGAAAATAGAGTGCATCCGATCCTGAAGAGTGGTGATGCTCATCAGATTGCAAACTATCGGACGATTTTGATAGGCAATACTTTCACTAAGATTATGGCTACTTTGTTAGAACAAAGATTAAGCCATTGGGCTGAGATGAATGACAAACGGAGTATTGTACAGGCTGGTTTCCGGAAAGACCATTGCACATTGGACCATGCGTTAGTGCTGAGAGTTCTCTGTGAGCATGCTAAGCGTCCGAGACACACACTGTTCGTGGCATTCATAGATTTTTCCAAGGCATTCGACACAGTGCCAAGGCAGAATTTGGGAAAGAGAATGGAACAAATTGGGGTCCCTCAAAATTTGAGGGCTGCCGTGGCAGAACTTTATTCAGAAGTTGTTGTCAAATTATCCAAACATGCAGACATTGATATTCACAGCACCATAGGCGTGAGACAGGGGTGTCCTTTGTCTCCGACACTCTTTGGCATTTATATCGATGAATTGGATACATGGATGCAGCAGAGATGCTTGTTTGGTACGGATATGGGAGTCTACACCGCCGCAAATGCTCTTGTGCTGCTTGAGATGATGTCATTTTGGTATCTACATCTAGATGTGGCCTCGGGGAGATGTTACACCATTTAGAGCAATTTTGCAAAGTGAGAAGGCAATGTCGATGAAACTTAACCAAGACAAAAGTGATGGTCGTTGGGACCGTGGGACCGCCCTCTTTTTTCTTCTATAAGGATCAGCCCCTGGAAAATGTAAACAGTTATAAATATTTAGGCTTGGAATTTGATGCAAGATATTCATGGAACATATATGTTGACAAACGGGTATCAGGAGGGAAGAAAGCCCTGTACGCTATGATGAATAGATGTTGGAGCGCAAATTTGTCTAGTTGGCCACTGAGGAAGACTCTATTCAAGACTCTTGTTCAAACAGTGGTACTGTATGGTTCTCCGATTTGGGGACCTAGCCTATCTGCGAGACAATGGAAGCGGATTGAGTCCGTTTTGAAAGTGTTTCTGGTAGAAGAATTGGGTGTGAAATCTCAGACACCATTTGCCATTATGCTTGCGGAAGCGGCTATGCTTCCGTTGGAAGTTGAAGCTCTGTGTCAAGCCATAAATTTTGCTAACAGGGTCAAGCTGCAGCCCGCTCATAGACCTTCAAAAATTGCTTATGAGCAATCCTAGGCATCGGGTTGGGGCAAGATTTGATGAAGTGGGCGGCGAAGTTGGGGTATAACGTAAGAAAAATTGGCCGGACTCGAGTCAGGGGGTGCGGGATTTGGTGCGTGAAACTTGCGCTTTCTAGATTATGGCAAATGAAGGGAAGTAGAATGCAAAGAATATCCGGATGAAATAAATCGATGGTTATTTACAAAGAACACGATTATCCAATTCAAACATACCGAGATATTTGAAACATATGGTGGCAAGGTACAGGATGAGTTCCCATCACCTGAGGTCAGAAACGGGCAGATGGTCAGGGGTACCGAAGGAAAACAGGTTATGCTCATTCTGCACACATGGAAGTATTGAGGATGAAAAACATGTTTTGCTGGAATGTTTTGCTTATGCACATATCAGGATGAAATATGGTGTAGACATTGCGCGATTTCACTTGATTTTTGAGATGGAACCATATACTCTTGGTAGATTTATCAAGGATATAGATTCCCATCATTCTTTTCTTTCAAATTTATGAAGTTTTTACATTGTACATTTGCTGCCCCATGACCTTAAGGTCCAAAAAGGGCATGATTCAATACATTATTATTATTATTATTAATGGGAACTTGTTTCTATATAAGTAATTGAACATGCCAGGATCCTTTGGGTATTAAATATTTTGCTACTGATTATAGGCTACTATACAAGGCTCTGCCCGCATGTACACAGAGGCTAAAACTAGATTATAAGGGATTGCTACTTTCATAGCATGAAATCATGCACATAGATAGATGATAAAATCACTGTTGAGCTTACAGAGTTGGTAAATGGTAACTCCATATGAACACAACTGCATATGAAAGAGGAGATTTATGTTGTTGAAGGGCAAGTAGCTGCATCAAATCATTTCTAGTAAGTGTGCTTCAGTTTTATTGCATTTATTTATTGTTTCAATTTTTTGTTATGGTAATATAGTTGTGTGTATGGCATATATGTCTATTTTGCAAATCAATGGCAGATTCATTGTTCGTTTCAATTTTAGTTTTCATAAACATGTAACTCTGCATAAGTCAATTTTGATAAATTTAAGGCTCAATTGATAACTTCAAACATTGTTAAAGCGATTGTTTAACATATGTGATTATGATTGTTCATAAAAAAAAGTGTTTATTTTTTCAAGTTTTTGTATGGCCCATCATGGCAGCCTTCAATGGGTATCCTAGGTTGCCGCCACCTCAGCCCTAGTGGTACTAGTAGGCATGGCCACATGCATCACTTTAGGCGAGCTCACCCTCTATTTCGGAGGTAGAGGCCCCCATTTTTGTGCGGAGGTTGATTTTCAGTGTACCCTTTTTTTGGGTGCCTTGAGTGCCATTCTTAACAGGCTAGTTAACTGTTGTTAAGAGACAGCAGTGGAGAGGAAGAAGAGCAGTGGAGAGGAAGAAGAAGATTGAATAGTAGTTTCTCACCTGCTGTTATCTCGGGGGTCCTCGTCAAGATTGGATGCACAGGCCTCTCTCGTATTAGAATCGTGTCTAAAGGTGGCTGCCAAGAAACTTTGTCATGTGGCCAAGCCTAGTACCCCTACCATTTTGACACCTCATAACTTGAGGTGGCACTGCTAAATTGAAAAATAACTATTTTCCATATGGGCAATCCCCCTTGGTGGTGAAACCCATAATCATAGGGAGCGCAGTAATGTACCGCGTAATCATAGCACCTTTGGGTGATCATAGAAAGAAACTCACGCCACTGCTTTATGCGTGGCAACACGGAGCACGCACTAATAATACTTACTTCATTTCAATCTAGGTCATGTCTTCGAAAGCCAAAGAAGTTTTGGAGATAAATAGCATTGAATGGCTCATGAGAGAAAAGTTTAGGTTGGGCCAGTAATATGCTTTTCTTCAGCATTATTGCTCCAATTGCATATAATTTGCCACCACACTACCACAGTAATGTGTCTAATTATCTGGTAGAGCAAGAATTGGCCCTGAAAAATCAGGGAGAAAAAAAAGCTCACTTACTGCTGGGATTGAGATTTTATGGGGCAGATTGCACCTTGAAGCATTAGTTCCTGTCCTGTTTCCCCCACTATGCTTCCCGACTTAAAGCAGTTCTAAATTCCCAAATTCATTTCTAATAGCGTCACCCACTTGCAGTATCTGCACAGATATTAGACATGAGCACATACCCAGCAGCAGACTGGAAACCAAGAGAGATGCTATGATCAAAGCAGTCTTTTCCTCCCTTTAGATTTTTATGCATCCTGCAAGAATTAAGAAGACTAATCCACCCTACAACATTCGTCGCTGTGGTGGCACAGACCAAGTCTTCTGCCTCATGAGTGTGGCCTACCCGTCCTAGAAGATCAACCATGCAAACATAATGGGAGACCGTTGGTATAATACCATTGAACTCTGTCATAGATTTGAAATACCAGCGGCCTTCATCCAAAAAGCCGCCGCGACTACATGCAGTAAGAATATTTGTAAACAAAACCTCATCTGGTTTTATCCCTGTTCTTTGCATCTTTTCAAATAACTCTAAAGCTGTATAGCTATCCCCCTGCTTGGCAAATCCTGTTACCATTGAACCCCAAGATATGGCATCTTGATGGTGTAGTTGATTGAAAACTAGACATGCTTCCTCTAAGCTACCACATTTGACATACATATCAACCAGGGTATTCCCCACAACAACATCTAATCCAAGTCCACAATTTATGATATGCTCATGAAAAAACCTGCCTTGTTCAACAGCCTCTCTTCCAGAGCATGCCTTCAGCATACTTGAAAGTGTCACTTCATCAGGCTTCATGCCTTTCTCTTGCATTTCTGCAAAACAGTCTAAAGCTAAAAGACATTTTCCCTCCTGAATATATCCTGCAATAAGTGCATTCCAAGATATCACATCTGGCCTTATGCCGGATGTTTGCATCTTATCAAACAACTCTAAAGCCCGAAGAGATTCACCCTGCTGTGCATATCCTGAAATCATTGAATTCCACAATTCCACATTTGGTTTTGAAACTTTGTGAAGTATCTTATCTGCCTCCACTAGGCTTCCACATTTTGCGTACATATCAATTAAACTGCTGCCTAAGACACTATCACAATAAACTTCATTCTCAATGATCTGTTCATGGAAAAGCCTGCCATGGTTGAGTGCTTGAATGTTACAACATGCTTTCAAAGCACTTGAAAAAGTCATCTTGTTTGGCATAACTCCTTCCTGGTCCATACTTGTAAAAATATCTACAGCTTGAACTCCTCTGTCACATTGGATGCAACCTGCTACTACTGTACTCCATGATGCAACATCTGCTTTTATGCCATCCTGTTGCATCTTTCCAAAGCACTCTAAAGCTAAGATTATTTCTCCGTGTTGAGCATAAGCTGCAATTATTGCATTCCAAGAGACCACATTTCGACTTGACATTTCATAGA
Organism: Isoetes taiwanensis; assembly: GCA_021234155.1. Classification (NCBI taxonomy): domain Eukaryota; kingdom Viridiplantae; phylum Streptophyta; class Lycopodiopsida; order Isoetales; family Isoetaceae; genus Isoetes; species Isoetes taiwanensis. The sequence continues at coordinate 22,143,838 of JAJEKV010000002.1, read as the reverse complement.
AGACTTTGCATGCCTCCTCGATGCTCCCAGACTTGGCATACATGTCGAGCAGGGTATTCTTTAAAACAACATCAAATGACAGGTCATTTATTTTGATCAGATCATCTATTATTCTTCCACGTGAAATTGATCTTGTCATTGCGCATGCTTTAAGTAAAGCAATATAAACGTACCTGTCATCTCTAATGCCCGATTGTAGTGTGGGATACAATTCAAGCATAGCTTGACCTTGCCCAAGTTTACTATTTGCAGAAATTATTGCAGCCCATGTATGTACAGTCGGTTCGGCAATGTTCTGAAAGGCTTGATTAGCTTCTAGTAAATTTCCGTGGGAAGAAAAGAGGCGAATGAGATGGTCGCCCAAAACAGAAACCATACTTAATCCACTATAAGCCATAAGTAATTGCACTTGCCTTCCAGATTTCAGATCTTTACTTTTCTCACACGCCTGCAAAAGTCTGTATGCATCGTCTCTAGTTACTGAATCCCACGATGTGGTATACCCCGCCATATCTGGCTCAGATCATCAATAGCCCTGAGGGAATTGCCGAGCTAGGCACACAGGCATACACATGAACAGAAAGAGTCTGTTTTGCAAGTTCTTTACAATGACCATAAACACAAAGCACTTATTCTAGCAGGTAAAAAGACAAACTGCCCAACAACAATGATCTTACAGCGTTCTAAGAAGCTTCCAGTTCATTGAAATGCGACATAAAGCTTACGAGCCATTCATGACCCAAAAATTTGGCGACAATTTGAAGTTCCATACACATTGCATTGTGACGAGCTTCTACGTTCAATATAGATGGCCTCTAAAAAGAATGTCTTCCTTGACATGGAGAGTAGCAGCATCAATTAATACAATAGAACAGTATTTTTAACGTCACAAGAAGCAACAATTGAACCCACGTTGCATTCCATTTCCTGCTTCAAACTGCAATTCCGGTCCCACTCCAATATTTTACATGCCACACTTTTGATTTTGAATGGAATTTTACTAGAATAATCCCTAAAATAGTCCGATATACACCAGAAGTTTTGGATCCATCTTCTATGCATGCAATAACTTAATCTAAACAGTTGTTGTTTTCATCATTTTCGTTGCTTTGATTGAAGCATTGAGTTACTTGGTTAAATTTTTACTTTTACTACAGAATTTTGGCATATTCGTGTTATTTCTTAAACGGAGTTGCAACTGTTTCATTCATCAATCCTTGGACTGGCTACTTGTTGATCAGCAACCACACAGCATGTGCTAAGTTAGGTGTTTGGTTTCATGTTTCACCCTCAAAAGAACAATGTACAAAGGCAGAAAACCTTCTGTTGATCCCTTCCAAGGACTGGTAAGGCATTTAGTAAGTATTTACATTCATCTGGTATTGAAACTGTAATGATGTTTAGGGCTCAAGAGAATTGAGGTGAAATTATCCCATCAATGATGAGACGTGGGATAATTCGATAGACAAGGTCAATTGGTAATGCAAAATTGACTCCAGAAGACATGCCCGAACCTGCATGGAAGAGGGATTAAAGATACAATCTATAAATTACGAATGCACAAACTATGAATATGTACCACGCCTCGTGAAAGTTGCAGTGTTCACTCCAATCACACGCCCAAAACTATCAAGAAGAGGACCGCCAGAATTCCCTATATGAAGATGCCCGTTACATATTTAGAAGGCCAGTATGAACTATTTGAAGATATATACCTGCATTGATTGCTGCATCTGTTTGAATAGCTCCCAATATGTAAGATTGTGTTGGAGATGGAATTTGTCTATTAAGACCGCTTATCACCTTCAGGATATAGGATGAATATTCAATTTAACTTTCAACTATATGAGCTCAGTTCCTAGAATAATTCAAAACTTTAATGTTACCCCAGTGGTTAGTGTATGTTCGTATCCATATGGATTGCCAATGGCATAGCAGCTTTGTCCAACTCGCAGATCTTTGGAAGTGCCCAAAGTAGCAGGCTGTATGAGATCTGCAAGGACATCAATCTCAAGATCGAAATATAAATAAGATTACTTATTGCATGTAGATTTTAAGAATGCTATATAATGTGCTGGTACCTTGAGAACTGCAAGATCATGAGATGGATCAATTCCAATAATTCGTGCATCATAAGTTGTAAATCTTCCATCCGTTCCCAACAGCGTCAACTATGTAGAAGCATTTAAGTATTATACATACCAAACTAATAGCAAAGTGGAGATTGCCCCATATATGAAGTTACCTTGGACTGTTGTCTTCCAGTAGTATCAGTGGCCAACTTCGCCACAACATGATAATTGGTTACCTATATATAAATAGGAGGAACCAGTTCAGAAAATGGATGCAAGGATTGGTATTGGAGACGCAGACGTTTTAGAGTTTTAAGTTCCAAAAATGAATTACCAATCAAACATTCAGAGCTTATGCGTTTATATGTCGCAGAAGAAATCCTACACAGTGTGAGAAAAATCTAAGTTTTGCATTGCAGAAGCAAAGGCCTTGCAATGTAAGCAGAATTTTAGATTGGCATTCAAGAAATAAATCATCAAAGGGCCACAATTCAAGCAGCAAGACTTTTGGGTTGCAAACCTTACAATCAAAAGCTTAAGTTGGGTAAAAGGGCGAGAACTCACAATGTGTCCAAACTTGCCCCATACAAATCCAGAACCAGTGCCCTCAAGCCGAGCATCCTCTTGTGTTGGACCTGAAGGTCCAGGAATCTCTAAATCCTGTATGGAAACCACAGAAGCAGTAGCATTCTGCACCCCATACATCAATTAGCAATTTGAAGGGCAAGAATGGTAAGACTTATTTCTAACCTCAAACAAGCGAACCACTCTTTCTTCTTCTTCGTCCTCTGAAGGAGAAGCTCTGGCAATGGAATGGGGAAACAAAGGGGAAAGAGTGAGTGGAGCAAGCAAAAGTGGTCGGCGAGAGAAGACATTGGTTTTGGAGATGGCCATGGTTGGAATAGGAAGAAGTGGACGGAAAAAAGAGACTGGCGCCATCGCCATCGCCATCTTGTCGATCTAGCAAACCAGAAAATTTGCATTTCCAAACAATTGTTTCTTTTTCAAAGGACGTAAAACCTTATTTAAAACTCAAAAAAGTTACCATTTAGACAGACGAGATCAGATCCCCAAATCTCATCTTCTTCTGCCATCAAATAATGTGGACACAAAATACTGATCCTACAATCTATCCTTAATCTCAGGAGCACAGGTGCATATATGTGCAAACAGAGGCAGATCGGCATAGCTTGAGGCAGTATCTTGACGCTTGCTTCCTCAGCAAGCTTTGGGATGCCAGTGCCCTTGAACAAGTCAAGATAGCACACTACCAGCGCCACATAAATCCCATATTGGAACGACCTACTTGCCCATGAAAAGGCGCAGACTCATTGCCTCCATTCGCACAGGAGCACACCATCTTCGAATTGAGACGGGCAGATGGATTGGTGAGCCACACCAGGACAGGCTCTGTCATTACTGCCAAATGGGAGTCATTGGGGATGAATCTCATACCCTTCAAAGTTGCCCAGCATATGATCAAATCCGGACGCGCTATGCTGAGTTGGTCAGGCCTGGCCAGCCACTACATGTGACATTGAGCACGGCTTCCGTACGGGTGGTGGGATCATACGTTCAGGAGGTTATGGACATGCGAGATCAGCTATGTCCTCGGGCACACACTTGACATGTATATATACATTTATTTCATGATGATGTATGCTTGTACAGTTTGACAACATTCTTATTACTGCCACGGTTTTTCCCTCGAAAACCCTTTGGGGCGGGGGTCTTTTAACCCGGATAGTAATAAGTTTGTTGCGCTCCTTCTGGGTCCCATAGGCCGATTGGTCTCAGTGGACGATAACAATCATTCATTCTTTCTTTCACTCTAAGTATCCGATCTGGAGTAGGGGAAACATTTTTGAATACCAGGGCACCGTCTTTTCCAAATGGCTATTCCAAATGGTCTCCTGTAATATGGAACGCTAGTTTCTTAAGTCTTGGCCAACGTCCAAGGAGTGAACCAAAGAGAATTTGATGACTGTTGAGATGCTACTGAAAACGAGTCTGAATCCATGCCCAACATTCAAGTTAAGAAATAAATAAACCCAAATAGTGGGCTTATGATTAACTTTAGTCTTCTTCGCTCCCACACCATAAGTTTCCCACTATACACTTTGCACGCTTTTTTTAGAAGGTTGGCGAGGCTTTTTAAGATTCTGGGCTTTGTTTGGTGTAGTTTCAAAGGTTTATTTTTAGAGTATCCATGCGTGTCACGTGGGCTTCCTTTTTCGGCCGAACCTAATTTTCTTGAAGAGCGATGGCGGCAACATGGATTTCATGGCTGGAGAGGGTTTTGTTCAAGAGGGGCAATGGCAGCGAACTTGTAGAAGAGGAGCGATGGGAGGGAATTTGTTCTTTGTAGGTTTTGGCAGTTTCAAACTAGAAAAATTAGATGCTTCAATGTTTTGTGTTTGTTGATACTGGTTTGGTTTCGTCGGAGTTCAACTCCCCTGCCAGTAGATCAGTTGCAGGGCCATAGTCGTGCTTTATGACGAACTTTTGGCATTTTTATTCTTGAAACAGATCTTGATTACTTTAGGAGGAATTTTTTGCACGGTCATTCTAAAACGGTTCTTTATTTTTTGAACTAGCCTAACAGTCACAGATTTCTATACAAATGGTCCGTAGAGGCTTTCTACATGCAGCGGTTTCACCGGAGCTCAGCAGCCTGAAGCTCTGGTTTTGTCGAACCAGTAACTCCTGCATGTATTTGTGCATTTTCAATTCAATTCATGTCTTTATTGTTTCAATTCAATGGTTTATAATCCATTGGTTAAACTTTAAAATATTGTGCCATTCTCATGTCGAAAATGCAAGTAAATCAAGGACAGGAATTTCAAACAATTGCACCATTGGATTTTAAAGTATACAGCAAAAGTTTCAGCAATAAGAAATGGTGCTACCTTTAGGTTTTTGATATGGTAATGGATATATCCTTACAATTTGTAGTTTATCTATCTACCAAGTCTTGTCTAGAACAAGCAACCTATGAGCTTATACCGTCCATTTCTAAGTGTTGAGGATTTTGAATGTTTGAAGATAAAAATTGGGCTCCTGTCTCAAATTTTAAATCTACATATAGTATTTACTATATAAGTTTTACAACAAGACATGGCGCTTGCTTGTTTATTGCAGATTTAGGTTTTGAGTGCTCTCTTTATTTGTCATAGGTCTATTCATTTCATTTTTTAGGAGGCTTTTGCTTGATGCTAACATGATTAGGCACCAACCTACCTTATTTTTATGTCTTTTAGAATCTTCGAGTTCTTGAATTGCATTACTGCTTGATGATATCATGTATAAACAGACTTTGTCTCTAATACCTGTTATGCTGATTGTAGTATAAGACTCTATCATTTCACCCAATTCAAGCATTATATCTCTGGTGCATGAATAGGACACTAGAGACAAATGTTTTTCGGACAATGTTGTTTGAAGCTGATGTCATGGCATGTCATGATCGAGCTTGCTTGGATCGTTGGGTCTCACATGGTGATGTTGCAAGAGCAACATAGGTTGCATATCTGTTTGAGCTAGACTTCTGAAATATTGGAGCATAATGTCATTATTAAATATCTATGCTGGAGTTGAGATAAGTGAAGATGATGGTTGAGTCTTGACATCCTGGATCAGAGATGGCTTGAAATATATTACCTTGAAAAATCTTTCAGATAAAGAAACGATAAGAGGATCTAAAATTATAATGATGATGCCTATGCGAGTTGTCAGTAGCATCTGGCTATGCCCTCAAAAAAATGTTTGAATTCTGGCTGGAACTGTTCTATGCATGTAGTACTTATCTCGCTTTAAATTTCTATCATTGTAGCATGGCCTGACTGTATAGCTTTGTCTATCTTAGATATTTCTGACCTAGCATCTTCTCTAAAGTATGTTTGAGCTTTGCTTGATTCTTTTGTGCACCTTGTTGCATATTGGTATCTTGGGAGATTGCCATATCTAGTGTAATAGATAAGATACATATTACCTATTGAGCATGAGTAGCATATTTAGCCTTTTGCATTATAAATATAATAGCATGTTACTTCTTATTGCATGCATACAACTCTGGGCTTGTTGGTGATGTTGCAATCGACAATATATGGGCGCGAAGGACCTGCATGGACAAGAACTAGTGCAGCGCTAAAAGCATGCTTCAAGACAAGGAAAGCAGTTTCTGCTTCTACATCCATTCAAATGGCACATCCTTTGCCGTGAGACGTGTCAAAGGAAAGAAAAATTTTGAATAATCCTGGAGAAAACACTAATAGAAGTTGGCAAATAAATAACAAACACTAAATATTTCAAATTGAAGAAGCTATTTGCTAATCCATGGCATATAGCCCATGCTCAAGAAGCTTCTAGAGGACTTGTCGAACATGCCTCTCGTTTTCTTCAAGTGTCTTAGAATAACTAAGAATATCATCGAGATAGATGATGAAGAACTTCCAAAAGACATGTTAAAACATTTCTAGAGGATTGGTAAGTAACTTTGTGCTTAAATTGATCATACTACGTATGAAATGCCGTCTTCTACTTCATCATCCCCATGGAGATGGACCCGGATAAGATTGTAGACATCATGAAGATCAACCTTTTTAAAATAGCCCCCACATTGGAGTCGCTCTAATAACTCTAGAATCAGAGGAAGCGGATATCAGTTTGGTGTTGTGATTTTATTGAGACCACGATAATCAACTAGGCGCAGAGAAGACAACAAATATCGACACACCAGCAAGGGACGAAGAATGCCAAATAAAGCCAGTAGCTAGATTCTCCTTAATATAAGCTTGCAAAAACTCCAACTTAGTGGGAAATAGACCTTATATAGACTATATAATGGCATCGCCTCGGTCTGCAAATCAACAATCATATGGACAATGCTCTGGATGCTTGCTAGCCTTGACTTTGTCAAAACCCAGTGAGACTAAGAGATTAACACTAGAGTTGTCCCTTGATGGACCATAAATGGTTCATTTGTACAGTTCGCTTTAAAATTCATATAAAATCAATGGTATAAAATTTATTTAAACCCTTTCTATACATTAATGTGTGACAGTCATGTTGCACAGGAAAAATAGTTAAAAATGCATATACCCCTAAAATTGAAAGTTATGCTTAGGTGGATCAAGGGGGGTCAAGTCCAGTTTGCTTCATGTTTACATAATGTAAAACTGTCTCAACAAAAGGATTTTTTTGATTTTTTTCATTATAACGGTATTTTTCTATACGAGATAAAGATGAATACACAAAAAACCTTGTTCCAATCTGAAGTCTAGAAAGGAAGATATAGTCAGTCAAACATGACAGAGTCAAAACTGTTTTCTGTCTTCTGTGGACCAATAATGGTTCCCAGAAGGCTGTTTCAATTAAAATCCTATAACTTTTGCATGAAAACGATTCTTTACTTCAAATTTGGTATATAAGTAGTTGACTAATTGCTTTATGCGTAAAAAATATTTGTTGGCCTGTAATTTGAAGCTTCAGCTTTGACTTATAGTAACAATTTTAAGTGACTTTTAATTGATGTTTATTTTGTTATATTTGAAGGAAATTTCTTGAAATAGTATGTCATTGAAAAAATCATATATGAATGCTTGTATGGATATGAAACTAATAAAAAACAAGTAAAGAAAAAGAGCAAAAGGCACGATCATGATAAATCAATAAAGGTTTTCTGTACCTAAGACCATTACTGGTCCACATGTTAATTTTAAATCAATAACTTCCTTACCTTATTCGATCTCAAAATGAATTTTGGAATATTAGTATTTCATGAGATCCTCTATCAATAAAAAATAGCTATTGCGAGGTTTGGGCTAAAACTTTTAGTATGAGTTCCAAGTTATCATCAAATGTTTTCCATATTTGATCTCTAGATTTGTGCCTTGAAAATGAACTTCAAACACCATATTTCAAAGCTTCCCAAAGTTAAGATGACAATGCAAGATGAACCACGGAAAAATATGAAAAGGTATAACGAGAGAAGATTAAGATAGACTGCTATGTCGATGCCAATTATTGGTCCTCATGACCTCTCATTTAAAAAGTCAAGAACATCATCATCTTAATCAATTCTTTAGAATATAGTTTATACCACATTATATATGATAATATTAGTTGACTAGGGAGAATTGTCTATCTAAAAGATGATATCGAAGCACAAAAATTAAGTAGTTAAGGGCTACTTTGAATGTATGAGAAAGTCCACTCACACCTTTCAAAGATTATCTAATAGACGACGAGAAATCATAATATCATTGTAGGGGACAAAATAAATAGAGCTAACGCAAATAAATAGAGAAATTTTCTCAATCCAGTTGGTTTAATCCTGGACCTATAAATAGTCCATGCTTATTTATATCTTGTATATAATATATTATTCTAACATGAAATTTGAGATATATATTGCCAACAAAGGTTCAAATTTACAAAAATTATAGGCTATCATAAAAGTTTGTCTACATGTACTATGGTCCTACTTAGACTACAACACTTTGGAGCAGCCACACATTGTCTAACTTTATAATAGTGGAAAGTACGTAGCTTTCTTCATTTTTTTTTTCTACCAAGACCACACCAAGGACCTCAACATCCCTTTGTTATCATATGTTGAGCCATTTAAAAGGCTTATGGGAGAAATGTAGTGCAATAAGTTATTATTTTAGATGAACTAGAAAAACAGGTACGAAAAATCTTTTGATCTATTTAGTTATAGTCATGGCTAAACTTCGTGATATTGTCCTCTATTCATTAATAACCATCACTATCTACATCATTGTTGAGTTTTAGACCTATAAAAGTATAATCAATGCACTTTGGAACCTTTTCTTTGTGTTCATCCTGTTATATTAGATCTTGTTTAGATCTAGATAATGCATGGTTATACCCTAATTATACTATATTTATGTTGATAAAGTAATTTCCTATATAGAGTTAATTAGAATGCATCATTTACTATACTTATGAGACTTATAGATGGGGTTTATTGAAGCACTTTAACCCATTCTTTTATTTTGAATTATGTACAATAATTTCTTTAGTTGATAACGATACTAATAAAACATATAAACATATAAAAAATTCCTTCGACTGTAGCTGTTCTAGTTAAGGACTCATTGTCACAAAAATTAAGTCAAAACTTGTAATAATAAGAGTAATAATTCTTGAATCTCATGCAGCATTTTTAACCAAAATAGGGTTTGGCAACTTCGATTGATATTAAATGATAGCGGCCAAATATGGAAACATGCAAATTGATATGTTTTATCATAATATATCAATTCATTTCAAATTTAGCAAGCTTTGGACACTTTTATGCTAGAAAATTGAAGAATGCAGTTTTAGAGTGCTGTAAAAACTGCCAAATTCTCCAAAGTTTGAACAATTATACCCGTCCTGCATCAACTGCTTACAACCTCAAACCTACCTAACCGGTTTTTGGGAATGCAAAAAGAAAACCCATCCTCGATCAGAGTGCTCAGACACACATGGAAGAATTCGAAGCTCTGAGTATCTTAAATGGCCACTCTCAGCCTCAGCTCAAGTTTCACATTTTCTCAACCATGCTGCGTGGAGCACCTCATCAGTGGCTCATAGCCAATAAAAGCCATTGGAAACAAAACTGGCAAGAAATAAAGACAGCTTTTCTGTCACATTATGGTACCACCGATGATGATCAATAACTTCTCAAGCAACTCAATGACCTTCAACAACAACCCACGGAGTCTGCCCGTGACTTTGCTGATCGTCTGCATATCTTGGTTGCAAGCTGAAGGAGTATCCCACGACAGAGTCAGATTTTAGATTGGTTTATGCAGGGCCTCATTCATCTTATGACTGAATACTTGCGACCCAAGACAATGGAACACGCCATCGAACTGGTCAATCATTATGTCAATGTGTCTTTCCGTGGTGTTCCCCTCACAGATCTCTCTTTCATTCTTCCTGTTATGGTTCCACAAAACACGATTCAACTTCATCAATCCGCTCCACTAAAACGAAGTCAAATTTGGTGCCACCTTTGTAAGTATCAGGGCTATCTAGCCAATGAATGCAATTCTACTCATGGTCCTCCTCACTGCAAACGTTGCAATATGTGCAATCATGCTACTGAACCTTTTCGACAGAAAATGGTCTTTCAAGTTTAGATGACACCTCAACAATATCAACAGCCTCAGCAATATCCACAACAACAGCACTATCCACGATCTCAGCCATCTCGAGGCCAAAGCTCACGTACACCATTTGATCCTGCAAAAGCTCAATGTTATCACTGCCAAGAATGGGGCCACACCACCATGGCGTGCCCACAGCTTCCTTAAGTTTAAGTGCAACTTTTAGGCACTAACCAAACTGCCTCGGTGCGTCTCACAGCTTATCAACTCTGGGTAGTCAATGGGAAACAAAGCCCCCGCCTCACATTAAAAAACCACCTCCCGCGCCTCAACAGTAGAAGACCCAACAAGCTCCTCCACCCGCTATCTTGGACCAACAAGCTCAAAAAGAGATCTATCAAGCTCTCAACCCTACCATACAACCATCTAACTAGGTTGGTCTGGTTTCACAGCTGGGTACTCGACCTTTGACGCTCACGCCTCAAGACACACAGCCCGCTTTTGCGGTGGACATTGTTCCTCATGAGGAACATAGGATGGTACATTTTGCCCCTGATCTAGACGAACTCACGCCTCATGTTATGCTCAAAGTCTGTCAAAGTATTATAAAGCTCTTAGCCAATGTTCATGCCACCACTCGTGCTCAACAACGCCAGGAGGCGCCCTCCGCGTCCACGCCTGGCTTACTGCTCAGCCATATCCCAATATTGCTACTGAAGTTGAACTCCTCAAGGAAGTTTCAGCCTCGATGCTCCAGGCACCCGCACCATTGGATCATACAGATCCTTTAGCCCATGTTCCCTTGGAGCTGCAAGAGGAGCTCGCCAAGATCAAAATTTCCCTCGGCCTCTCCACCATTCTCAAGTTATGTCCTACTCTCAGGGAACAATTGCCGTTATCCACTGTGCTTGTTGGAGCTGTTGCCAAATTCCACACCCATGATTCATGCAACTGTTGGGAATCAGCGGATTAATCATGTCCAGATTGATAGAGGCAATACTGTCAACCTCATCACGGATAAGGAAACAACTTGGCATCACTCAACTATATCCTGCTCTTTATGACATCAAGTTGGCCAATGGTCACATCACGCGCCCTTAAGGCGTCACTCCTATTCTTCAAATCAGCATTGGTGAACTAAAATTCCCCTTAGAATTTGGTGTTTGAAAAACTGGGGAGGATCCTAGTGATTATGAGATGCTGGTTGGACGACCTTTCCTCCCCCAAGCTAAAAGCATTCACTATTGGGTCACTGATCAACTTATCATTACTGATGGACAATTGATTGCCACTATGGATCTTGAAACTGGAAAACTTATCTTTGTTGAACATGCTGAATCATCGCTATTTGATAGTGACTCTGAGAATCTTCAAAACACTTATCAGGTCCAAGCTCTGGCAGCCGTCTTGCCTTTGTCAGCCTATCGTGAATATATTGCTCATTGGGGCAATATGAGTCTAGATACAGACCATGCTGTTACACTTGCTTGATCCTTATCTCACGCATTGCAATCTCATTCAGCATGTTGACATCCATCCGGATGTTGACATACCTAAAGACATTGTTGATGTCGCTGCTGTCATGAAGCTTTACTTGACCCAACTCAATAGCCCTTCTTCTTTTCCACTCAGAGTGCTGAACCACCCGTTTGCCTATGAAAAAAACTGGAATCCAACGTTGCCTATTACCATTTATCAAAAAAACCTTTAAAGCTGTGTTGAATGATACAACAATTTTCAGCCAGCTGATGAGTTTCCTTTCTATCTAGAACAAATAATGCACATACATGAATTTGCATTGTCCACCTCCAATTTTGGATCCTGAACCAAAGCCCTTGCAAAGAGTAGCTCAACAGAGTCCGAAACAAGCAAGAAATGCCATCGAAGAGGGAACCTAAAACTTGGGAGTCTACATATTGAGGACAATATTTTGATTGATCTGGATATATCAACGGGGATGTGTTTTCCACAAAAAATGCCAGAAAGAAGGTCTCGGTAGAATGCATTATACAGCCCCCTCCCCTACGTGGCTGATATCAGATCGTCGATGCTTGAAATAGAGGCCTACGATAGCGCCCTCCATGGAAGGGGGGTTGTATAATGCACCAGTCTCGAAGGTCTATGTGAACGGGTAGAAGAAGAAGAAAGCTTGCAGGGCAGCATCAATCCATTTGTTTTTTCTGTGAAATGCTTGAATCTAGCATTTCGACCTCAAACAAAGCTGCTTCCTGCATCTGTATGAAACAGAAGATTTTGTGAAACTTTGATTAACTAGAAAAAAAAAAAACGCAACTTTGCCTGTTGGTTTCCGATCTCTGAAGCATCCTTGATTGGTGCCAGACTTAGCCGTGAATCCCCGGCCTTCTGCTGTCCTTCCCTGGCGCTGGAGAATGCCGCAAGATTGAACAACACAGAAGAATGGGCTAGGGTTCATGTACCTTTATTAAATTTACAGCTCAGATACCATCCCTAAAAATAGACGGCTCAGATGAAACATAAGAATTTGAAGGTCCACGTCAGAATGTACGGCAGACAAATAAAAGGGAAAGTGATCCATTTTTTTTGTGTGAGCCACTATTGGGTGCCACGTCAGGATTGCTGCGGGTTAAGGCAAAAGCCACGTCAGGATTGCTGCGGGTTTAGGGTTTGAGCAGTCTGGCGGACAGCTTCAATCGATTCGAGCAATGACGTACCATCTCTTTCCTTTCTTCTCACCTTATGCTCTTTCATTTATTTTGCTTTATTTGCTGATCCTCTGCTATACATTTCAGGTCAAGAGTTTGTGTGAAGAATTTGCCTAGATATTTAACTGAAGATAGACTGAGAGAACACTTCGCTGCCAAAGGAGAAGTAACTGATGCAAAGATCCTAAAAACACAGTAATTGCATTTCTTATTCTTTCGCAGGCTAATTATTTCGGAATTAAATTATCGGTGGTCTTATTTACAGAGATGGGAAGTCTCGGCAGTTTGGGTTTGTTGGATTTAAAACACAAGAACAGGCACAAGCTGCTGTCAGTTATTTCCACAAATCGTTCCTTGACACAAGTCGTTTGTTATGTGAAGTAAAGTTTATTTAACTTTCGTTGTTAAGTTTCTGGAAGGCAATGTCTGATTTTTCTTTTGCAGTTGGCACAACCAATTGGAGACCCAAATCTTGCCAGGCCATGGAGTCGTCATTCGGAAGGAAGTTCTGCATACGAGAAGGCAAACAGGAATATAGAGGCCACAAGTGAAATTAGCAGTTCAAAGCCAAAAACCATGCAGCAAAGGCATAGTAAGGGAAACAGTATGCCTGGGGAAGACCCAAAGCTTATCGAGTTCTTACAAGTGATGCAGCCAAGGAGTAAAACGAAACTTTGGACAAATGACACACTTATAGGTCCATCTAATGCTACCAATATTATTACAAAGCAGACTGAAAACGATAATAACAAGATTAAAAAGGTTGAGGTGGAGATTGTCGATGGAGTTAACAGACGTATACCAATAGGAAAAGGTAAAACCAATGAGAAATTAGCTCGTCTACATGTGCGTTTTGAAGGAGAGAGCGATGACGAGAACAGTAGTAGTGATCAAGAGTATTGTGTAGCTTCCCAGAATGACAAATGTGACAATATGGAAGAGAATGCAGCAATCAAGGAAAAAGAGGACGTGACATTGCTTTCATTGAATAATATGTCAGATGTTGACTACTTAAGGAGTAGAATGACAAAAGACTGGGAGGAAAATGAAGATGAGTATGAAGACGAAGACGGAGATCAAGCTGAACACAAGACAAGAGATATGAAACAAATAAGGGAGGTAGAAGCTGGCAAAGATGGTGAAGATGAAAGAATTGATGAACAGTGTCCTGACGTCGAGCTTGAGATGGAAAACAATGCTGAAATCAATGAAGCTACATGTCATGTTTTTAAAAGAAGTGGAGCAGACACTCTAACAGCTGAGGATCTTGAAAGTGTTTCAGAAACTGGGCGAATCTTTGTTCGTAATCTTCCTTACACTGCAAGGTGAAAGGAGTCTTCCCTTGTATTTCTGATCTTTTCTTTAAGGCCTTGTCGACTAAAAGAACTGTCTTTACTGAAGTGAAGAGGACTTAGCAGAATTGTTCGGAAGATATGGTGAGGTTTCTCAAGTTCATTTGGTCCTTGACAAGGAGACAAAACGCTCTAAAGGTTTTGGTTATGTTCTTTTTATGGTGCCAGAAGATGCAAAAAGGTATAGCTAGACACGTTCTTCTTATTATTTATTCCCTTCTTATATTTAGCACTTTCTGTGCAGAGCTTTAGAAGAACTTGATAAGTCTATATTTCAGGGGAGGCTATTACACATTTTGCCAGCTAGACGGCTACCCGTTGTCACAGAAAAGAAACAACTGTGAGGAATATATTTTCATTTTCCATGGTTCCCTCCATAGTTCTCAATGTTTGATACGTATGTTCGTAGTGTCGAAATCAGAAGTGAATTTATTTACACTAGTATTGTGTAAATGCCAGAAATGGTGTCCATACCGGTGATTCGAAGTTTAAACAGGATAGAGAAGCTCAGAAGAAGGCAGCTGAGGCTAGCGGGGATGATCGTGCTTGGAATTCTCTATACATGCGTCCAGACACGGTATATCAATATTTTTACTTCCATGCCAGGCCGTCAACTGGTTGCCTCTAGAATGAATTTGTCCTTGTTGCTAAATAAGGGTTTACCATTCCAGTCAAAGAATTGTATTATATTTCTGACTGATGTTTACGTTCTGTTTTAGGTAGCGGAGGTTGCTGCCAAGCAATATGGAGTATCAAAAAGTGAATTTCTAGATCCGGGAGCAGAGGACCTTGCAGTTCGGTTAGCCCTTGGAGAGACCCACATCATTGCTCAAACAAAGGAGGCTTTAAGCAAGGAGGGGGTGAATACGGACGTTTTGGAAGATGTTGCGTCCGGAAAACATAGACAAGGAGCTCGGAGTAATGTTATCATTCTTGTAAAGAATTTGCCATTTACGACAGAAGAGGATGAGTTGCTTAAGATGTTTGGCAGTTATGGGAGCATAGGCAGAATCATCCTGCCTCCAACAAAAGCAATTGCCATTGTGGGTAGCTTCTTTAATGTTTGATTCTCCAATGAGTTTGTCTTGCAGTACAAACAAAGGGAAAGGCATAGATATAATATTCTAGCAAGGCCATTTTATGTAGCTGCTTTCTATGCTTGATCATCCAAGTAATCTCTCTCTAAGTCAGAAACAAATAGATACTTAATCTGTGTCTTTGTAGGCCTTCAGCATCCTGTCACATCGCTAATGTTGAACAAATCTTTTTCAATGTTACCAATTGTAAGTAGACATTCGAGGCGGGTAGAGCATTGGTGAAACCTAGTTTGTCTCGATACTTCATAAACCAAATAACCTAGTTGTATAGTAGTTATTAAACACACATCATGCGCACTGGTTGATTTTCTGAGACTTTGCCGTTTATGTAGGTGGAGTTTTTGGAAGCAGCAGAGGCACGTGCAGCTTTCAGGGGTCTGGCTTACAGACGTTTCAAGTATGTACACATCGTCTTTATGTCAGTTGAAACACTGTATGTTGATGACAAAGTGTTTCTTGGCTTGTATATCTTTATCAATATGTGCGCCCATTCGGCAGGCATGTCCCATTATATCTTGAGTGGGCTCCGCATAATCTTCTATCTGCAAAGGCGCCGAAGATGGATGAAGATAAGCCACTTGGAAAAGGACAGATTAGGAGCACAATCATGCAAGAACATGCCCCAGATGAAGATGAACTTGAACCGGCAAAGGTTATCTTTATAATTATATATATAGGAAACGAAGAAATATAGAAAGGCTAAATAAAAAGAAGGGCCATTCATTGTATTTTGGGTTGGCAATTTTGTCTTGCATGATGCGTTTAATCATTTAAGCAAATTTCAAGTAATTAAGCTTGTATAGAAATTAAGGTTATTTGCATAATGAGCTTTCTTTTGGTTAATACAGATAAGAGCCATATTTGTTAAAAACTTGAACTTTAAAACAACTGAGGCTTTGCTTCAAAAGCACTTTGAAAATCAATTGAAGAAAGGTTCAGTTCGCAAGGTTACGGTATGTCATACAGATCGTTGAGCATGTGTTTTTATGTGGCTTGAGAGTTGACCCAAATTTTATACTTTTAGATCAAAAAAGAGAAGTCGAAGTCAGGAAAGATCCTCTCAAAGGGTTTTGGCTTTATAGAATTCGACAGCTTCGAGACAGCAAAGGAAACATGCAAGGAACTTCAGGTGAGTTGACTTCTCAGCCCTAATGATTATAGAAAGGACAGTGTTCATTTTTCTATTTACATTTCAGGGGACTATTCTCGAAGGACATGCACTAAGTTTGCAACTTAGCTATGGAAATAAGAAGGAAACTAAACCAGCAGGGCACAGGAAAGAAGATAAAAATGAAAGCTCTACTAAGATGATTATTAGGAATGTGGCCTTTGAAGCAACCAAAAAGGATTTGAGACAGCTGTTTAATCCATTTGGCCAGGTATAATATCTTTAATTGCATGGGAGAAATCGCTTTCTAATTCAATAATCTAGATAATAAGACATATTGTGTTTCAGATCAAAAGCTTGAGGTTACCGAAGAAGTTTGATGGAAATCATCGCGGCTTTGCCTTTATCGAGTTCTTAACAAAGCAAGAAGCGCAGAATGCATACGATGCTCTAAAGGACACTCATTTATATGGGCGGCATTTGGTCTCTCTCTTTTAAACCCCCAAAAAAAAAAAAAAAGAAAAAAAAGGGAGTGTGCAATCCTAAATGGCTTTTTTTTGACACATTTTTTCTTTGTTCTTGAAGGTTTTAGAACGTGCAAAAGAAAATGAAACAATAGAAGAGCTCCGGGCCCGAACAGCTTTGCAATTTGTTGACGATCAGCATGCGGGCTCAAATTCATCAAAGAAAAGAAAACATGATACATTGATGGATAATGTAAATGTTCCATTCCGTCTAGGGTGACCATTGAAGACAGCAGGCTGGACTTTTGTACAAGAAGAAGAATTGCCGGTTTGTCAAATAAGTTGCGGTAATATTGCAGACGATAAGGATACTAGCATTGAGTAACAGCTTGAGCAAGGGATTTGCAAGTCCTGTGATTTAGCGCCAAGAACAGCCTCAATTAACAATCGCATTCTCACATTTTTTATGGCCCAAGTGATTTGTCTTCCTCCACTCCTGACAGAAACGACGAGTTGGAAGTTATCAGCTGTAGCAGCAGCCCATCCTGGCATAGGGTAGGCATTACTTCCAGGAGTACAATGATAATAACAAAGGTGGCTAGGTGTATTATCAGCAGTGTAATATCTGGGATTGAGATTATGGACAAGGGAATCGTTTATTCTAAATTTCCGAAGGATAATTTTATGTGAAAAAAATATAGCATCTTGGAAGAAAGGAAAGGTAATCTGGTCTCAAGGAAGAGTGAGGTAAATGCTTTCTGGTTTGTACCTTTTTCTTTCATATTGAAGCATTTACAACAAACAAGCTGAATTCTTAGTGGAGCAGTTGATAATTAGTTTTTTTTACCAGCCGGGTTTCCTTAGAGCAGGTTTTTGGATTTTCTTCCTCCCTTTACTAGAATGAATGAAAATGCAATTGCAGTCTGACTTCAGAGATTGCCTCTCCAAACTTCTTGCGCGCATCTTCAAATCCAGTTATCGATTGAAATGTGGTTATAGATGTCAGAATAAGGGAATTTCTTTGTGATCTGCTAGTTTATCTTCATAGGTTGGAATCACAATGAAAGTGGAATTGCATATGAGCCAAAATTGCCAAAATTGCCAAAAGAATACTATTTGCAAGACTTACAATGTCCAAAAATGTTGTCCGGAACTGGATTTCATGCTATTTCAATTCAATTAAATTAAAGTAGATGAATGCATGAGTTTTTAATCAATCACTCTTTGCTACAGCCCTGACCTCCAGAGGGCCTGAATCCCTGCCATACCTCAGAGATTACATGCCGCTGATGCTATCATCCATAGCAAGCAATGGTTTGCTGTCATGGTTGGGCTTTTTCTAGAAGGCCATATGCAGACAGATCCATACATCGCGATTCCATTGAAACACCACTGAAAAGGCTAATCAAGTAAAATAAGCTGCTAGCGGATTGTGGGTTGCCCTATAAACTGTTTTGTTGACTTTCTACCGTGAGTGCTGGGTGCTGATTTTATTTGTTGGTGAAGTGAGGTCAAAAGTTACGATTTCATGGGCTAGATAACGTCCTCTCCCGAGGCGTTCCGGGCCCAGGAAATGGCCTCGTAACCCATGTGGCCGTGAAATTCGAGGCCGTCCAGAGGAATTTCCTGGCCACATGGCCACGAGGCCATTTCCTGGGCCATAACGCCGATGGGAGGACGTTATCGGCCTTAACGTCTTTGGCCGAGGCTTTTGGCACAGTGGCCGCCATAGTCAAAAGCTTGGCTTAGCTTCGGCCCAGTTTGACGCAGTTAAGCTTCATAGAATCAGCCTTGGATAGCTTCCACAGCAACAACAGTAGGATTTGAAGGATCAAACACACGCAACACGGATTTTGAAATGGAAGAAAAATTCCTTCCATTCTGGGCATTTCGTCCTTGTTAGATGCTCCAGCTACGGTGGTTGCTTGATGCAGAAGTCCTGTTTTAAAACAGAGATGCCCCAATCTGATAAGCCGGATCTGAGCAGCCCCAATCTGATAAGTCGGATTTGGAACCGGATTCGTGGTAAGCCCGATTGAAAGCCGGCTTGAAACCCCCTAGAACTTACCTGGAGGCCTGGCTAAGGCGGCTATGGCGCATGGATTCGACCACGGCTATCCGGCTATGGGGGAGAGCAAAAACAGTAAAAAAAGATCACGTGGCAGCATAAGAAATGTTATGGACATAACATTCGTGTTATGGACATAACAAATTGTTATTGGATGTAACACTTAAAGATCGACGGCTGAGATTCAATCCTACGGCCAAATGCAGAGGCCAAGGACGTTAAGGTGTTTTATCATTTAGGATTCGTTGAGGTTCAGACTGTTGAACATACGAACTCGCATAGATAGGTGATATGTAGAATGCCAGAGCACACGAACACACATAGGTAGGTGATATGCAGAATGCAAGGCCATCCTTACAATTATGACATTCAAAGGCTGATTAAGTGTCATCAATTGCACATATTTGGTGTTCAGAAGGGCCGTGGGATTTAAAGAGAGCCCATAAGATAAGAAGATAGGAAATGAGTCGACATGCATATGCTAAATATGCTTGTTTTGGATGATGTTTGTGGAGCATGTTGTGCTTGTTAACCTCTTACAATAAGTTATTTGTGTTATTATTCATTATTCTAAACCAACCCCCCCCCCCACACACACACACAACCTTAGCCCCGATTTTAATCTAATAATGGGGTCAATACATTTTTGGGTTGCCCCTAGGGGGGCAAACCCTTGTTTATGTCGGCTTTTGGCATATCCTAGATATATGCTAGAATATTCTTAGGATATGCTGATGACTGCTTCAAACTTATGATTGGCTGTAAACTCTCGGTCACTTCTGTTGGTGGGCAGCCGCTCTCGAAATCGGCTAACCGGAGAGGTCTTTTTTTTCGTGCACGAATTCTTCCCTGTCAAGGTATTGCAAGCTTGCTAGAATCATGTATGCTTCTTTATGGTTTTAGGGTCCACGAACATGGTGCTGTGCCGGAGTCTGATAGCCGGATCTGCTATTTGCTATGTCGATTTGAAGTTGACCGAATTTGCTTCTGGATCTGCGATGTTGCTGGCATGCTTTAAGGCCTTGCAGATAGCGCAGTAGATGAACAATATTTTAAAGCCTATATTTTTCCGGTTAAGAACAGAGGCACATTCTTCCGGTCTAAGTTATTTTCAGTGCCTATGTTTTTAGAGCCTGTACCGAGTTTACTTCCGGATCTGCCATGTTGCTGGCATGCTTTGTGGCTTTTTGCTAACATGCCCAGTGAATAAAGGCTGCCAAGAAGATTGGAATCGAGTAAAAAAACTTGGAAAACATTGAAGAACAACAAGGAATAGGTAACTTAGTTGTCAAGCGAGCTCGCACGGCTATCTTCTGTATCTAGAAATGGTATATCAGTCTTATTTGCTTCTGAATATTAGAAATAGTGCAAAGGGGATATGCTTTGTATTTCCTACTGTTCTTTCTTCATGATGCTCTATGACAACAAATAGCACATGCAAGAAGCCATATATGAGGTGATCAAATGCCGTATGTCTGGATGGTGGAAATACATAGCAAATTACTGTCAATAATCAGGTAAATCAAGGTTTTTTTAGATCCATTACTTTGGGCTTATTTTTAATATTTCTAATTTACCCTTTCATTCTGGGAGTAGCCTTACATCTGAGTATGAAGGCACCCATTTTCAGAGAAGTATGCTCCAGAGATGTCTGTGCCAATTGCATCCATTTCTATATTTACTTTGCCTGAGGTTTTGTAGTTCTATTGCAGCTCCACACAGAGCTATTGAAGTGGTTATGAATGCTCATGGGATTTGTTGTGCTTACTAAATAGAATGAGCTTAGGACTCTGGATTTCAAGAACATAAATGATAATGCCTGCAAGTCGAAATTTGGCTCAATGTTCATAGGCTATCACACATTGGTTTCATTGTTTACTACATTGGCAAGCCTCTTGACTTATGGATCAAGGATCTTCCAACAGCATCCTATTAAAGATGTGGCATTGATTGAACGATTACTGTAGCTCCTTGCTGTGCATTTGAATTACATCAGTTGCTTTTTATTCTCCTGTGTGCATTGTCTTCTCAGATTTTCTGATGGAGTAATTAGTTTCTAACATCATATCTATTTTCTATAGGGCTTTTGGTTTTTTTGTACCTATGTTTCTATTTCTGCAGAACTCAAGCTTTCGGCAAACTATTGTATCAAACAACTTTAAGATAGAACGATGTATATTGCAGAGAGCTTAGCCTAGATCATAAGGGAAGCTATTTTGTATTTTACTTGCATAAGTCAGGAACTACCCTCTTTGAAGATAAGTGGTATGCAATATCAGTAGCCTATTATCATTTGAGCAAAATAGTGAGTTTAGAAACACTGCCATTTTTGCTACAACTAGAGTTTCAGAACCCTGTTATTGATGCTTGCTATGGAGATGCTCTGCTACAATTCTTTGTTCTGCTTGACAACAAAGCACCAGATATATTTGTGATTAGCCGTAACAAGACAAGTGGCATAACCGGAGCTCTATCTCTTTATTGACCATTGATCTTGCATCTGTTTTGTTCCAAAAACGTCTTTGCTTATCATTGATGATAGTGGATGCTTTCATTTCCCCAACCTCATGCTTTTGCTAAATATTGCAGCCTTCAAGCATCCAATCCAATGCTATATTAAAATCTAAGGTTTCACAGTTACATTCAGTGGATTCGCAAATTGAACGGGTAATGGACCATCTCAGGGTTGCAGATTAAAAAAAAGAGGGGGATAAATTGCGAAAGAAGCCATGCATCTCTATCATTTGAATTTTTGAATATTTTACTTTACTTTCTTACTAACACCAAGATTTTAATAAGCTGTCTAACATCATCTTCTTGAGGAAAAATGGCATCGGAGTCCTTTGGAACTTAATTCGTGGTTGGGAGAAAGATTTTTCGATTGTGTTAAAGAGCTGTACTTCATTTGATAAATACAGATCACTTTCTTTCTTTCTCTCTCTCATCTCTGGAAATTCGTTTATCCTTATGTAACGAATCAAATAAACGATCCAAGGAATGTCACTATGCCATTGAACCTGACTAACACTATCCTTACATATGAAATATGAAGCAGGTTTCATTGTTTTTAAGTGTCAAAGCAAGTTTACTAGATAGAGAATGTGTTGGCATATTGTACAAGAACAAGCGATGAGAGTCCTCTCAAAGTGCTAATGCGTTAACTTCCTTCATTCAAGTGTTAGAGCAACAATGCACCATAAAAAATAGTTTGATGTCATATAAGCATAGTACAAACGAATACACATAGGTCATTAAATTTACTCAAGCCGAAATGCACCACAAAGCAAAATTTATGATATACATAAGCTTAACGAACCTTAATTCACCCAAGCCCCAATGCATCACAAAGCAACATTTTGATGTCATATAAACAAATGGCAATGAACAATAGCAATCCAGCTTCTATACCTAGGTAAATGAATTGTGCATTTAAAAATAACACAATAGAAATTCTTGAATAGTTCATTGTTCAATTATTTTCTATAGCTTCTCAATATAAATAACTTCCACCAGCAATGCCAAACCATCGGATAAACTGCCTCCGTCATCCATGCCATCAGATGGTTGATTTGAATGAATGATCGAGATTTCTTTTTGTAAACCATAAGCTTTAGTTAAATGGCATGGTCGATTTGAGTGAATGAGCTAGATTTCTTTTTGTGAACCTTAAGCTTTACTTAAGTTTTTATAAACCAACGTTGATGCACCAGAGCAGCTGTGTTGGAGTTATATCCTACCATCAGAGTGCACATAAAACCTGTATAGACATCAGACCCACATAAATCCCACACATGGAGAGATGCTGCTGAGCATTGCATATTCTGCAACTTATGCCCCGTTACATCTAAAATAAATCTCTTTGGATCGTTACTTGCACTTGCATCACAAGAACAATATAATTCCGAATAATAAACCCTATACAACAACTAGATCTCCTAGCGGCGACCCACCTATTTACTCAATGATCGAATTTCTAGGATCATAAATAATTACCTTGGGTTTTCTGAGTATAATCGTGGAATTTTTACAGCCATGAATAGTCACCTTAGGTTATTTAATACTGCTTTAAACAATAAACAACCTTCACTATAACCATGAACCATAAAAAACATCTTAATGTACACTCTTGTGGCCCACTTACATTTCTTCCTTCCTTTCTTCTATTTGCATCATGAAACTTGAAGAAACATTAATGATAGACAAACAACCACCCACCCCACTATTCTCACACATTATTATAGATAGAACAAATATACTTAATAAACCATGAACTCTTCTCACATGGTCTCTCACATGTGCATCAACCCAATGGTGCTTGAATTCCATGGATAAATTTCATATAAAACTAATCGTAGCCCTTCCCACATCGACATGCAACAATCGTAACTCACACATCAACATGCAACAATTGTAACTACCACATCAACATGCAACAACTATAACTTCATTCTAATGCACAAATTCTTACAACCTTCATAAAATCTAAGAAAATCTTACAAAATCTAAAAGAATGTAAGCGAACCTAAAGGTATCTCATAAAATTTAAGAGAATCTAAGTAATCTATGGGAATATACATAATATCTTGGAGAACCTAAGGGAATTCGGGGAAGCCTTCATGGAATCTTGCTAAGTCTCATAAAATCACATAGAATCTTGGAGAATCTAGAGGCTTCTTGGGATAATTTTTGGAAATATAGGGTAATTCTACCCTATATGTCCAACTGCATCCTACTCCAACAACACCTCAACACCTAAGCAGAACTTAGTAATGCAAATGCGAACCATCACCTTCACAAAATGTGAATGTTTTAAAATAGCAATTTCGATTCAAACACTCTATTGTCTACAACTACAACTTAAGCCACTTCACTCTCCGGCCATGGAGGGCAACCCTCCGTGCGCAGCACCTTGTTCAAGTATGTTGGTTTCTATTCTTACTTTATTATTCTAGCTTTTTCTTTTCTTTGCTTAACTTTTGAGATCATATTTGTACGTGAGTGGATGTTGGCAATGAATGTACTAATGGTGATACCTAATGTTGGATATAGCGCAAGTGGCAACCAAAGCCGTGCATCAACCAAGAGAAATATTAAACATGGATGGTTTGAGTTGAAGATTGTTTTGTCCACCAATGATACTAAAAATGAACCTCAGAGTTCTAAAACAAACAATCTTGAAAGAAATAATGCATCATCACCATCATCTCATTAGAATAACTGAATGCAACTTTAATTAATCACAATTCTAGTTAGTTCCAAGCATTTGGGTAAGTGACTATAGAGATGTGGTTTTATATTTTATGTAGAGAAGTAAATAATTGTGACACCTTAATGATGGATGGATGGATGGATGGATGGATGGATGGATAGATAGATAGATAGATAGATACGTTTTTTAACGTCCTCACGGAAACCAAATTCGCCATGGGATCCAAACAACAAAAGGAGGCATGAAAGCCTCAAAAAACAACAAAAAGAGCAAGATCCCAAATGAAACTTGGGGACTAAGTCCCATCACAAAACACAATAACGAATAGAAATAACAACATAAAGAAGAGCAGGGCTATACAAAATTGTCCATGGATCAGATGGCCATTGATCTTTAATGATAGCTTGACCTCTGTACACTGCCCACTTGCATTGCAGGCGAGCTTCTCATTCCCGACATAATTCCTCTTTTCGTCTGCAGAGCTGTGCTGGAGTTAGACCCTCCTGGATAGAAAAGGTGGTCCCATTCAGATGATTGCCATGCCTCAGTATATGCAACCAGGAAAATAGAATCTCTAAAATGGACTAGGAGATGTGAGGATGGTCGAGTCGTGTTGTTTCTACCCCATGTGTTGAGGTAATGCCATCTGCTTGTATGTGCATTACCTCCATAAAAAAATGCTTTGCCTCATCTATAGCAAGATAGTCACTCGTTTCTTCAATACCGACGATATGCAAGTTCAGGACCAATGTGTGCTGACCGTCCTCTAGTGACCTACCTGTCTCATCCGCATGTCCACTGTGCGAGAATTCCTCAATCGAAGTCTGCGTGGAAATGTCTACCCTGTCCACATGCGTAAGCACTCTGACAAGCACTGGTAGTGGCACACTAGTGTTACCTGCTGACTGTGTGAATTTGAAATGTTAGAGTTGCACCCTTTTAGGGATTTGTCAATTCTCGTATTGGTAAGATGCGCATGTGTTAATTTTCTCCTTGGTGTGTTGATATTTCTCTTCTTTTTATTGGTTGAGATAATTGATTTGTTGTTTGCATGTCATCAAACTTCGTTTTTCTTCAAAAAGAAAAACTTTTATTAGTTCATGGGGTCTTATCTTCCAACTCTCTTTGCACCCTTTTTTCATTCTTGTGAGCTATGTTAGAGATACGCTAAGACGTTGTCAAGCTTGTATGTTTAGTGAGACGTTGTATCCCATTATAAAAAATATTGACGTCATTGTCATATAGTAGTATGAAATAAAAAGTAATATCTATCTATATGTTTTTTGCCTATTTTTCAGCATGGTTGTTGGATTGTCTTCATTTCTGTTACAACTAGGCTCTAGAAGTGCGATGTTTATCTGCAGTATATATTTCACCTATACTATGCTTTTCGAGTAAGCTTTGTCTTGTGTGTTTTTTTTTTGGTCTTGTTTTTCACCATGGTTTTCCTTTTTCTTTTTTGTTTTAAATCCTTTTGTGAGTCTTCTCATGTTTGGTCTCTGCTAGTGGCTTTAATTCTTTACTCTGATACTTTTGCTAGTTTTGAGGCACGTCTTCCCTATTCAAGGTTTCTTGGTTTAATTGTTTTTCCCCCACAAGGATTTTGAGGCGTTTGAGTAGGATTTTGTTTTGTGGCCCCCCTTTTTTTGGTAACCCCATGTCCCTAATGTTTGTTATGGTGGCCCTCATGCCAAGTATTTTGTACTTTAGATTGAGCAAGCCTAATGTGAAACTGGATGCAGTGCCCCAAATATAAAAAAGAGGCATTTTATAGGATTGTATATTTTCATAATGATTCTGTGATATAAAAAGCAAGAATAGAAACAAAAGTGCCATTCTCTAATGAAGATCCACAAGATCCATAAGCTTGATATCAGTCTATGGGAAGACTATAAAAAGATGATAACTCCAAGAATCAATTTGCAAAAATGTTTTAGAGAGACAAAATCAACATGGAAGAAGCTAGGCATGAACCTTTCATTCATACCAGGAACCTAAAAAGAGGTGAGGAATGGGAAATGCAACAGATGTGCAGAGAAAAAATCTCCAGCGATATTTTCACCTCTTACAGATTACACAAGTCCACCATAGACAAAAGCCGACGAATGAAACCCCCCTTTGTACTGGACCAAGCATATCTTGGATTTGTGTGGGGATGGTCCTTATGTCAAGAATGGATGGCCCTTGTGCCAAGTAATAGGCCTTGTGCTATTATGGTGACCCTTGTGCCAAGTGGTTGTTCCCTTCTACATGTTTATTTTGAGGTGGGAGGTGGGATTGGATATGTGAGTATGCTTGTGTTCCATGGTTTGTCATGATTAGAGACTTTGCAGGTTTCACTCCAGGATTTGAAGCCAACGAAGGCGTAGAATTCGGAATTTTCAACGTGAACTTGTCATTAATTATAAGACATCACCTGCTCCTACCAAGAGATAGTTGATCTTTGAGAAATATTTGGAGATGTTGTCTTGTGTATAGGCTGATGGTCCTACTCAATAGATCATGATTATCCTCTGAGATTTTAATCCACCTGTGCAGTTGTATCTGTCTTTTTGCTTAGACTTTTAATAAAGTTTGGCGTCCTTAAAAAAAGCAATTATAAGATATCACATTTGTGACACTTGGACATTTTTCATGTGCCAAAGGAATGCCATTAGGGCATGAGAAACTATTCGAAGTGTTTTAAAAATTATACTTCCAAATCAAAGTTACAAAGAACGTCTTTATAATTGCTTAGAAGTGAGCATTCAAAAGCCAGGAGGGATATCATGCTTCATTATGCATAAATATAGTGTTCATCATTGAGTGTTATAATGTAGATATAGTGCTCCATGTTGATATCATAGCTCTTATTTTAGGAAAAACTACCAAAATACCTCTGCAATTTTGATAATTACGATGTTAGTATCAAAATCACCAAAATGACCCTAAATACATTGTGGACAAATGATGTATGAATAAATTCCCTTATTTAGACTTGTCAATGTGATAGAAGGTGGCAATAATTAGGATTTCTAATCTTTAGTAATTAGGGTCTAAGGCATTGAACATAAATGTGGTTTTGCCTATTGTAAGGGTTTTGATCGATTAATAACACGAAATCACTCCACTCTCCAGAGCTCAAGTTCGATACCACTTAGAGTTCCACTATGGATAATTCTGTCCCATGGCCCTGTGTGGTCTTGTAAGGGTTTTGATCACTTAATAACATGAAACCACTCCACTATCCAGAGTCTCAAGTTCGATACCATTTAGAGTTGCACTGTGGATAATTCCTTCCCATGGCCCTATGTGGTCTCCACAACATTACAATAATATTTATCTATTTACCTGAACTAATTTCATATTAGAATGATTGTGCAAGAGAATTTTGGTAATTAAGTTTGGCATGTAAGGAAGGGCAGGAAGTAACTAAGTTGGTGTGTAAGGGAATTTGTTCGTTGTATACAACCTATTTAGGGACATTCTGGCAGTAATATCAAAGCTTTGTAGGGACATTCTAGTAATTTTCCTTTATTTTCTGTTAACATTAAACCCGCCCATCTTCTTCAAGCACAGATTATAGACCTTAAGTTGGGCAAAAGAGTGAATTAGAAGATATGATACTCAAATTTTTATTCACTTCGCCAACATGTTCGCCACTATATAGAAGCAAAACGCGGTATTCAAATATTCACAAAAGTATACAAAACAACGTAGTCTTTGCAGTATCATGCAAGGATATCCACCATAGCCTGATATTCATCTGAAACAAGTGACTCTATTTTGAACTTTTTCCAACAGCCTCTTGCCTTTGCCCAAACATTAACGGGAGATGTGTACTTTACAGCAATCAATGTACATACACCTGTCCAAAACTCAGCTTAGAAAGCAGAGGAAGATGAATTGAGTGAATTAGAAATCAGACCACTAAGTGCTTACTTTTATGTATTCGCCCGTAGATCAACCGTTCACCTCTCCAATAGTCCAAAGGCTTATATTTCATTCTAGTACTGCGTCTTGTACCATTTTCCCATGTCATGCCTGCACCTGGATGTTCAAAAGTAACATTATGTGACATTATAATTGTGCTCTAATACTTAGCGCCAACTAGACTTCCTGCAAATTAAATCTTTGCTGAGAATCGAATTTATAGCCACATGTGATATTTCCAATAAAGCATCCTCATATAAGAGAGAGAAAGAAAATTCCACCTTGGAGCCCAGGATCCTCCTCCACTTCTCGTTGCCTACCCCTTTTCTGATGCTTCAAAATTTTCAATTCTTCTGCATTGTTTTCCCTTTCCTTTGGGGGTACCAAAATATCCTTCGAGGCATACTACAGATCTCAGCAACAAGCAGAACTCGTCAAAAAAATCACAAGGAAAAAATTTCTGGCCTTGAAATTTTTACTCAAGGCCAGTGCAGCAAACTCATCTAGCCAAATAGACAGACACAATGGAGCCTGACAAAGGAATTCAGGTTACTGACGTTGGCATGTCTACAAGTGCAACTTAAGATTCCTTCAGATTAAGACTTCACCAATATCTTATTAAGACTCCAGCTTCATCTCCAGATTTGTTATTTGTAAATGCCAACTTGTCTATTGAACCAGCACTCACGCACATACGGATCTTTTTAACACCTTAGTTATTGATTTTGATGGTTTTAAACTGGAAGTGAATTCTAAAAAGGCATACAACTGGAAAATCTGGTAACTTACAGGCTGTGATGATTCTGCAATTGCTTGAGACTCCAATATACCTTTGGCCTGATCTGGTGCCATTGGTGAGTCATTTTCGGACACTTCCATGTCACTTCCATTGTCATAAAGCACATTGGATTTCGATGAACATCCTAGAACAAGAACTTCTGCACCATGAAGGGGCAATGAAGCAGTATTCTGAACTTCTGCAATCCTCAATCTAAGGTTGCTTTCTGAACTCTGTATGGGGTTTCTGCATGCATCTTCTTGGAATTTCAATGCCTGATTTTCAAAAGAAATGCCCTTCCCTGAATTTGAGTGTGATATTAATGATGGTTCCTCTTCTTCAATTAATGTCTCCGTGTCAATATCAGTGAACTCGACATTCACTTTCTCTAGAACCTTACGACTGAAGGAACAAAAAGAGAAAGACTATTAAGTAGCAACATTTTCTACCATAATCATGTTGTTACATTTATGATAGAATGAAAATAGAGTTCATAAAATGATTTAGCTTCCATGGCGTTTTCCTCCAAGAGTAGTGCTTTCTTGGGTGCACATTTGACTGCCAATATCGCTGGATAACCTACGTATAAACTTTTCTGCATCTGCATAGCATGCATGCCCATATCTAAAAATTCTTTAGCAAGTGCTATATATCCAATGTAAAGATGGTAGAGCTTACAGTTCTTTTTCTCTTCATTGACCCAAAAGTGCTCAACACTCGTAGGTTTCCCGGGTTTGTTTTTATTATTTGAGTTCAGCACTTTATTGCTGCAAAATTAGCATTGGCTAGCTGTGATTCAATGAAGCCTCAAAATCTGTATATGCAAGAAAGTTTGCCACTCCTAACTTCCAGTTCTCTTCATGATGAATCATGTCGACGGTTAAAGAAAAGGGAGAATAACAAACAATGCATACCTAACTTGAAAATGGAGAGGCTTTACAAAGCGACCACTTCCTCTTGATTGACGCTTCTTCTTCTTCCGATCATAGGCATTTGTGTTCCCTTTGTTCTCTTTGTCAATATTTCGATTATCCAAGTCTCCAGACTTCCTTTTATGGGACTGCTCACTCTGCCAAGGCTGTTTGTTAGGATTAAGATCAATCGGACACGCAAAACAACTCCCGCAAGAATTTATACCAGAAATTGTAACCCAAAGGTTTAATCGTGGATTTATCCAAAAAAGAACAAAACAGGTCACGGTTCTTGTAGAAGAAATGCTATGAAACTTCATGCAAATATGTTGCAAAGATGAGGATACGATAAATGAAAACCAAGCATCAAAGTTTCAAATATGCAAAGACAGATGGTCACGAGTGGTAAGTATGGTGACGGGGTAAATGTGCCGATTGCATTAAAGGATGATTTAGGAAACAGATGCGTGCTGATCTAGAGCCAGTTCTTGGGAAGGGATTACTTACTGGTTCAAAATGCTGCCGACCAAGATTGGGATGCATCACCCCTTCCAGATCTTGACGAAAAAGGGTAAAGGCGGCCGGCATCAGATCCATTAACTTTTCATCGTCATCCGCATAGTCGTCGACGTTGTTGCTAGAGAGGTGCTTGGCCATAGCCACACTCCCGCTATGTTTTTGAAAAAAGTTATGCCCTCTGGGATCGCTTTGCCGGTGAGAACCCATTAACTTTCAAAAAGCACTTTTTGTTAAACGCAAAATCTTTTAAGATAAAACAAAAAATTTACCACGGCGGCCGCGAACATTCCTTTGTCAGTTAGAACCCAAAGTAATCTCGTTTACGAGACTATTTCAAGATGAAAATTTTTCAATAGACAATGACTGTCTAGAAGGCTTCTTGTAAGAGTTTTCAGATAGTAAAGCAAAGCCTTGCCCAATTTTGGGAAGTCTGGTTATCCGAAAGGAGCCTTATGAAGCCATTATGATTTTAACAGAAAAGGGGTTGTTGCCTATAGCCTCAAGATTGCAACTTCAAGCGTACTCTTTAAACATCTAGTGTCGAGCGATTATCTGATCGCAGCAATTTCCACCGTTAAATCAGCATCTTGGTAGGGGAGGTTATTTCTGATAATCCATTGCTCTTGAGTGATTATCAAGTCCACGGCTGAGATTGAGGAGATTATCAGATCCATGATGATAATCGCCTCCACCAGATATTTAAGGGAGGCCAACCCTCCCCTCTCGATGATTATGGCAGACAACCCTCTTGGCCTGCCGGCCTCGAGGGTTATCTGTCATAATCATCTCAAGAGGAGGGTTATCCTCCGCTTCTTCTGCAATCAGCCATTATAGAATCAAGTAAGAGTTCTAGAACTCCAAATCCCCAAATGCAGAAAAAGAAGAAGAGACCTTCACTGGAAGTTAATATCTAGTCCTTTTTTGCTCCTAACATATCATGGCATGTCAAAAAACATTGCTTCAGGAGTCTTTTGCACATGTATTCGCACATATCCAGCAAGATTCGCTTATCTGCAAGTTCTTTTGAAATCTTATTCATCTTGATCCATATGCAACATTTCCATTCAATTAGTTTTCGAAAGGCATTTTGGACTCTACTTGGAAACCACATGAAGAATTGCATCCATATTCCATGTTGGCCTGCTGGCCCACACCCCAGAAGCTATGCAGTCTCACCTGGATGCCCTAGACACATTTTGTCAGGCTACAGACATGCGCGTGGATCTGGCCAAGACCAGGGTGGTTCTCATATCCTCTTCACGTCACCCCATGCCTCCTGCACTCACATATCGGGGACAGCCTGTGGACCGTCACGCCCACCTACAAGTATCTAGGGGTGGAGTTCCCCTCCTCGCTTCTGGGCGGGAGGCGTCTATCCGCTATGGGGTGACAAAGAGGCCGGAAAGCGCTTTATGCCATGCGCAACAACAGTCACCGTGCGAGCTCTATGATTGGGGCCATCGGTCACATCTGTTCGCACCGGTCGAAATTGGCCCTCCAGACGGGTCGAGGTTTGGGGCCCTGGCCGCCTCTCTTTGGCGACATGGAATGACTTGGAGCAAAGTGCGTAGGCATTTTTGGCACGGAACTTGGGGTGAAACCTTCGCCCCATCGATTCTCGCCGCAGAAAATCGGATTCTTGCCGCTTCACGGGCAGCCCTTGATAGACACATCGCCTATTTTCGTAAAGTGGTTACTATGGGTAATGCTCGGCTCCCGCACCGGGCTTACACCGTGGGCAATGAGTCCGCAATGCTTTAGGGCCCGTTGGAGGGGTAAGAGAGATCGCTGGTTCGCCAGATGGAACATGCAGAGCACGATGCGCGTCTTGGGCCACATCGGCCGATCGCGGATACCGCGGAGTACCTAGACGCTTGTTTCCTTGGCAAGCTCGGGACCCCTACGCTCTAGAGCAGTCAAAACGCCCATTACAAGGAGCACATCAACCCCGTGTTAGCCCGGGGCCCACAGCTCTATCTACTGCGTTCCCGGCCCCAAAAAGCGCAGACTCATTGCCTCCATTCGCATACAGTGCCCACCATCTTCGCGATCGAGGCAGGCGGGTGGGTTGGGGAGCCCCGCCAGGAGGGGCTCTGCAGTCTTTGTCAAGCGGGTGTCATTGAGGATGAGTCTCACACTTTCCGAGTTGCCCGGCGTTCGGTCGGTCCGGGTCGACATCGCTCCCTTAGTATGCGGCCGGACTTGCCCTTACATTTGTTGATGAACACACCGGCCGATCGTGCCACGGGGTCGTTTATTCGGGGAGGTATCTTGGACTGCGAGGTCACCTTTTGCCCCCCGCCTGGCCGCCACGATTAGGCACCGCGTGCGGTGCATGACTTGTATATATTTGGGTGTTTCGCATTTTGTATGTTAGTTTGTCGTCCGGGCTGATTGTCGCCACGTTTTTCCTCGAAAACCCTTCCGGGCGGGGTTTTTAATCCGGGCGATGAATCCGCTTTGTTTGCGTTTTGTATTGGGTCCCATAGACCGATTGGTCTCCGTGGACGATAAAAGTACCTTCCTTCCTTCCTTCCTTCCTATGTCCTATAAACAACTGGAATAGTTGCATGCTATAGCAAAACAGAGACATAACTCTTTTACTCTAGGCGAAGGTGCATATCCTTACGGGCTCACAACTTCTGCACGTTCTCATAGATAAGCTGAGAAAGTTTAAGGGTGTGTTTGAGGGTGATGTTTCCCTTCACATGTTAGTTGGAAAACATTCATCAAGCTACCTACCACCATATAAAGTCATCTACATGCCTTATTGTAAAAGGGCTTTGCAGCTACCCCATTTTCAAACTTGTTCAGGAGGGTGTCCATGTGCTATTGGGATTTGTAAAATTTTACCTATAAACAAGAATTTGGCGCCGGCGAAGCCGGCGCTCTGTGCACCCCTTGAGTTTCAGAAGCTGCAGTTTGCAAGTGCAAACGTTAAAATTTTCTACCTACCTACCTACCTATCTATATCTATCTATCTATCTATCTTTCTATCTATCTATCTATCTAAGAAGGGGAGAGTTTGCATGCTAGCATGTCATGTGTCCCCACAACCCACAACCCTGTAGAGTAGTCTTAATTCTGAGGACAATATCATTTTTAAGGTGGGGAGAATGTGACGTTCCCATCTTGTATACATCTTGTATAGATACACGTAACATATAGTACCTGTCTAAGTCATGAGTACGTCACCACACCATGGATGTCCCAATACATTATATGCTAGTAAGGAATGTGTAGCATAATAACAGGGGGTTACTTTTGTATTTTTGTACGCTTTTCACTAAGGTTTTGCTATGATTTTGTGCTGTATTTCAATTGATGTACTAATGCGTACATCTAGAGATAGGTAATTTGTTCCAATTGATTTTTGAAGTTGGGTTAATATCCCCATGACATAATGTTCTCATTCACATAATTTACTAACATGTTTTAAGCATAACATCCCTGGCAGAAGCCGGGAGTATTGGCATGCTGCTGCCCATAGCCTCAAAATTCCTAATCGTTGCACCTTCTGAAGCCCCTGGAGGTGAATGCACCATATCTATCCAGGATTTTGATTAATGGCTACCGCTCTTTGCCCAACCACATTCTTTCAGACTCATTTCCACTAAATTGCCGCAAGCCTCAACCTAATCCAGCTGTATAACCCTTGTGAAGATCCAAAGCGAATAATTTAATGCAGTTGTATCCATTTTTTCTTGAGATGGCATGCGACCTACATCACCATCCATGATAGCCATAACTGCGACATCAAGATGTCAAGATTCCAGCCATGGCTTGTAAGAATATGCTTCTGCAAGCTTCTTCTGCCGCCTCCACCCGATCTTGCTGGAGGCACCTCCTCATAGATCCGCCATGTCTGTGACCTTCATTTTTCTCCACACCACACATGTTTCCTTCCTCTCGAAGCAATTAGCCTAGTCTAACACCACACATATGGTTTTTTGTGCTCGAAGCAATTGCTTAAAACATGGTTTCTTGTGCTCAAAACAATTGCTTAAAACGTGTCACTCTATGCTTTTTCAACAAATTAAAATTGAACCCTCCTATTTTTCCGAAACAACTCACGTGGCGGTGATACCTCAAAGATTCCTTAACCAAACTCAATTATATATGTGTAGACAAGAATTCCCGTCAAATATTCTGAAAAATGGCTAGAGAATTTTCTTTTTCCTTATATAAAAATTGGAGTTTACTGTGCATTTGCGCATTTCCGGAGAGGAATCCCTTGGAACGCGGAGGCAGGGATGACTCCAGGGAATGTATAGCAAACTGCAATTATTGTAATGATCCCTGGGAATGCATAGTAAACTGCAATTATTATAACGTAAATGCAGGTTAAGACAAATTCTACCAAGTGAACCACTCAGGTTGTTCCATGTGGCACTATTTCTTTTAAGGAATGAAAGTAGGTTTCTGGTTGACGTACAAATCTTTACGCATCATTCTTGTTGTTTCACCTCCAAGTCTCGAATTTCACCTCGCATTCTGATGATTTTACCTTCAATTCTGTAAAATTCCTGGTCAGAATTTGTCTTTACCTGCATTCACCTTGCACCAATGATCTCTTTGTAATGATTTCCTGGAGTCAACAGGGGCCTTTGCCTAACGGTGTCGTAGGCGAAGGTCCTTGTTGACTCCACGAAATCATTACAAAGAGATCATTCCTGTGTAAGGAGACAAGGTAGGCCAATTCTATGTCTAGAATGTCGGTGAAATTTGCTGAATGTCAGGTAAAGAGGGCAAAATATAAGGCAAACTGGTTGGAAAATCAGGTGAAAATGCAGGAACGGAATGGAAAAAAGCAATGTGTGGAAAAGAAAAATGCATGGTACAATCCTAGAAAATAAAGTACACCACGTGACGGGCGCGATTGGCTCTGAGGATGGAATTGAGCATATGTTGTCCTTATGTATGTTGTTAGGGTTACTTTTTGTCGGGAAAATCTACTATATATTTGGTATTACCATAAATTTTAAAATCGCTAAAATGCCTCTATATGTAACTAGAAAAAGTACCCAGTGCTGCTGGGCTTTTTATCAGGCATAGGTCCAGAACTCATAAAGATGGTGCGTAAGTTGAAAAATGTAAAGGGCAAAGATTGTTGCTAGTATCTTAAGTTAAAAAAGCATTTATTATTGTTTGTCAAATTTACAATGCTAGTAGTTTCTTAGTTTGTCAAATTTAGGCAAATTCATTGTACAATATCTTTTTAAATCTCATGATTATTGATAGGTTGTATGATCCTCGCTAGTGTCCATATTAGTTTGTGTGATCTTAAATGCTAAAGGTTCTCAAGGGATTGGAATATAAAAGTTATAGACCAGATAAAACGGAGTTGAAAACATCTATAGAGAATTGTTCATAGGTTCAAATTTTGTAACAAATTCATAGGATCTCCATGGTCAGCATTATACTCTTTTATGCTTGGTCTTATTTAGAACATGACACAATAAGTGCCTATGGCTCACATGTAATAGTTTTTAGATTTCTAAAGTTTGCATCGTGGCAAAAACAAAAGGTTAGAATAAAAAGCTACAATTCTTTCCATAGCAACTTGGTTAAGCTTCTATCACAAATTAATAAGTTTTTTTTATTCAATCACTAATTTATAAATATCCATTTTGGGGGGACGTTCTAATAACTTCTAGCAAAAATTAGAGGTATTTTAGTAATTTGCCTTAACATTTTTTATATAAAGGTCTGTTAGGTATGAAAATGCTGATGCTTTGCGATCAACTCTCTTCCTGGAATGCTGAACTAAACAAGTGAAGTCCAGAAAGACTATCAACTTAGAAATTGGTTGTAACTTTTGTCTGTTAGAAGTACAGTTCACTTTCATAAAGACTATCAACTTAGAAATTGATTGTAACTTTTGTCTGTTAAAAGTATAGTTCAGTTTCATAGCTACAACAAACATCAGATGCTTAGAGCAGTTAAATCAGTTGCTCAGTTTTGTTGTTTTTGCCCTCATAGAACATCCTCATATTGAGACATATACAGGCACGATTCTTACCTATGTATAATCCATGTTATCCTTATCTTTTGCTTAGCAGTCATGCCTTCCATAGAGTTTTACCAGAAGAACTCAGCCCTTCAAAAGGGGCCTCAAGACTAAGAGTGCATACAACCAGTTATGTTTTTGCTCAGATTAGCTGCAAAGCTAACAAATGTTTTCTAACCATTATATCGTTTCTGCTGATACCTTCAGTTAAATATGCTCTTCTACCACAAATGGTTGTATAAGTTCATCCCCATGCTTCAATTCCCATAATGTATTTTCAACAGAAAACCTGTGATTCTTGCCATTAGATCCAACCACAATAAGCTCAGGCTCCTTCCACAGTCCCATAGATTGCATTAATCTCTTTATCTTTTTCAGATCATGCCATCTGCCAACATCAGCATATATTTTTGACATAAGTATGTAGGCCCCAGCATTTTTTGGATTCAGCTCAAGAATACAATGTCCAACATGCTTTCCTCTATCCACATTTCTATGAATTCTGCATGCTCCAAGTAAAGGCATCCACACATACTTGCCTGGTTAGAATGGCATTTTGGCTATCAAATTGACCACAACGTCCAAGAAGGTCAACCAAGTATGCATAGTGATCAACATTCTCCTGAAGTGCCATCAGATTGCAACAGCAAGCTATGGTATCGAGTAATCCAGCATAGATAGAGACGGTAATGATGCTGATAAGTGTTGTTCTATCTGCTTTAATATGTTGACAGCACATTGTTCCAAATAGTTCAATAGCTTCATTTGTATATGCATGTTGTCAATATCCTCCAATTAAGACATTCCATGATATCATGTCTCTAATAGGCATTTTATTAAATACACCTTGTGCATTCTGTAAGTCCCCACATCCGTTGTACATATTTATGAAAGCATTTCCACAAGAACATCTATTTCATATCCATTCTCCTTGCATCCCATCTGTTAATGCAGCCATGTTTTCCATGTATTCAAAAGAGAATAGAATAGAATAGAATAGAATAGAATATGATTTTATCGTCCACGGAGACCAACTGGCCTATGGGACCTAAGTACAAAGAGAGAGCAGCATGCGTATTACTACCAGGATTAAAAACCCCCCGCCCCGAAGGGTTTTCGGGGGAAAAACCTTAGTAGCAATAAGGATGCTGACATACTGCACAGTTATATACATAATCACAAGTACAGCTGAGGTTAATGTCGGACAGGGGGGCATAACTGAGTCCGCGTATCCATTACCAACAAGCCTACAGAGGCCGTGCTCAGTAGCCTATGCAGGGCCTGATGGGGCACAACTAACCGAGCATACCGAGCCCGGATATGCTCGTACGCCGGACAGGCCTGGAGGGCATGACTTTCATCCTCAATGGTGCCCTGTTGACAGCACTGACAGACTCTGTCCTCACGCGGCTCCCAAATCCATCTCCCTGTCTCAATGCGGAGGTGGTGTGCACCTGTGCGAATGGAAGCAATCATCCTGCGCTTTTTCATGGGTAGATGGGTGCGCAGGTAGTGTGTGGGCGAGAAAGAAGTGTTATTTTGTTTGGGACTTTGCCTTCTATGGTTGCATTTGATGGAAGTAGTGCTTCCTTATTGTTCCCATGTTGAACAAACATTGTACTGACTGCATTTCATGAAACAACATTCCTCTTTAGCATTTTATTAAACATCTCCACACTACCACAATTTCTATATCCACAAGTGTTGTGCCAACAACAGTATCAGACTCAATATGCCTATGAAGGACACAAAAAGGCATCTGGGCTGCAGCAAGTATTAAGAATACTGGAAAACGTAGCTGAATCTAGATCTTCTCCCTCCAGGTATAATTGTCTAAAAAGACCAAAGCTCATAACAGAATCTTCATTCTGGGCATAAGCAGCAATCATTGCATTCCAAGATATAATGTCTCTATATGGGAGATTATCAAATAGCCTCCAGACATACTCTACACTCTTACACTTTCCATACATGCTTATAAGGAAATTAACAGTCACAAGGTCCATTTGAAGCTCATAATCAATAACATGGGCATGGATGCATTTTCCTTCTGCTTGGAATTCAGGTCCATCAAAAGCATTCAAGATGCTAATGAAAGTGAATCTATTAGGGCTTCCTGTTGCTAGGTTCATGAGCCTGTATAATTTCAAGGCATGTAAATCACTGTCTTTGCATAATCTCGAGGTAAAACATTATCGTTAGCAAAGTAAGGTTAACCGTGCAAAAGTTATAAGGGGAGAGATTGCTTTATTTTCAGTTATGCATGTCGTCCACTTCTCCTGCCTTTGAACAAATAGTTGTAGACAGATAATGCTGGAAAAGCACATCGCCTTAGCTTCATGAGATGATATCTATTTAGTTCAAGGCAGTGTTGAAATGGGCTCAGGAGCTTATCTGTTCGAGCTACATAAAACAATAGGGTCAACTGATTAAGATGATGAGCACAAAATGAAAAGCTTATCTAGCCGATTTCGTGGCCTGCATGCAGTTCCATCCGGCTTCAGTCCTCTGAAGTTCCTTTGCATTTTCAAGCATCCATGCTTATCTGGCTGGAAATGACGTGGATCCTTCACTTACACTACAAAGCTAGTGAATATTAGTATACGACATGATATGGAATGCATCATAAATAAAGTATTTCATAAAGCTTCCGTATCTGTGTCATTGGCATATGATGTTGTTGCATAGCCAGATGCTCGAAACTCTGGCAGTGTTTGGATGCCTTAGAGCTGTCGTAATAAGCACAAAATAGATGATACTTTAGTTCAAGAATAAGGTACGACGGTGGCGATCAAGTGATCGCAAGTGTCTAAGCCCTGAATAATCTTGTCTTATTTGCCTTTCGCATCTATTTTTTATGTCTTTGCTAGCACAGGTTGAGGGAGTTTGAATACATGGATGGATCGAGGAACAGTAGTCAGAATTCATCGCACAAAGAGAAAATTGTACACAAATATCAAGATCTTGGTGTATGCCGAAAGATTTTGGGAAAACCACGCTGCGCCTCAAAACGCCCAATAAACTGACATGCACCCTTTCAAACTGTTTTTAATCTAATGGATTATAATAAAAGTTGTGAAACACAACAAAATCAATGGACAAGATTGCGCACAAACTATTATATTATTTTGGTTTTAGTATTACATATAGATGTATGCATGTAAACGTTTGAATAGATTCCCGTATAGCTCGTACGCAACAAACTTAAATTATTACAAGAAATTTATTATCACCGCCTTGAACAATTTAATTTTCTGAGCCCATTACCAGTAGATTTTTATATGTAAATAGATAGCCAATATACTAACCAACTCACATACAATTTTCTACTATTCATGTCTTCAATCGCTAAACTTTCTTCAATCAAAATGTACAGCTCGATTGGATATGTGGAGCCTATGTTGTTGATGCAATAACACAATTGATCCTCACACCATGATATGAATTTTGACCCTTGGTAATGAATCTAATGTTATATAAAGACCAATACGATATTGCCATAACATACAAATTCAGTCTACACAATACACAAGTGCTTTCAACTGGTAGTTCAAAATAACCAAATAAGATAAAATTATATTTTATTTTACTACAAAGGAATAGAATAGAATAGATTCTTTAAAGTCCATAGAGACCAATAGACCATGGGACCCATACAATGGGGTAAACAACCCAAAACATCACCAAATATAATGGGGACATCACAAAGCTTGGGCAAAACCCAGATGAAACTATGGCTTGGCCCTTAGGCCAGACAATCAAATCAAGCTTTATGTACCATCATAAAACACAAGAACAAATAAAAATAACAACATAATGAAGAACATGGTTATGCAAAAATTGGGCATGGATTAGAAGGCCACTGTTCTGTAATAATAGTCTTACCTCCTCTATATTGCCCACTTCCGTTTGCAGGCGAGCTTCTCATACCCGACATAATTCTTCTTTCCCTCTGTAGAGCTATGTTGGAGTTAGATCCGCTTGGACAGAAAAGGTGGTCACTTTCAGATGATTGCCATGCCTCAGCATATGCAGCCTGGAAGTAGCATCTCTTAAATGGGCTAGAAGATGACGAGGACGGTCAAGCCATGCTATTCCTTTACGATGTGCTGAGATAATGCCATCTGCCTGTATGTGCATCACCTCAATCACAAAAATGCTCTACCTCATCTATAGCAAGACAACCATTCATCTCTTCAATACCGACAATATGCAGACTCAAGGCCAGTATGTGTTGATCACCCCCTGGTGGCCTACCTGTCTCAGAAATGGGAGTATCTGCCTTTTCAGTGCGCAACAATTCCCTAGTTGAAGTATGTGTGGACATGTCTACACTGTCCACATGTGTACATTGTGAAAGACACTTGTGGTGGCACACTAATGTTACTTGCTGACTCAAGCACTAGCTCCAAGAGTTGTATCTAGCTTTCCAAAGACAACTGAATGGATGTTCTTGTGATAGTGGTAGAAAAGGTCGAAGTTGCTAAATAATAGAGAAGGAGCAAGAAATATTGAATCTAGTGGTTTCTTAACTTTAAGTTCTGCTTTCTTTTTTGTCTTGCAGTTCTCCTTTTTTTATTTGACCTATGGTTATGACCCATATTATGTTTCGACTCTCCTAGCAACCCAAGCACTTATTCCAACAAAAATCTTTTATAGATTTGTTAACTTCCTGGATTGTAGAATACATTTGGAGAATTGTATTCAAGCATTCCAACTATATAAATGCGCATTTAGTTCAGTTCTTTTGCAAAACCAATAATGAGATAAATATAGAAGTAGTTACTTTAGATTTGACTCCCACCTGAAGCATAATTTGACAGTAGCCATTTCATCTCCAAGGCATTTATCGTGTGATCAGGTAGGCTTTTAAGCAATGAAACCATCAAACCCTTCAGTCATAAATGTTGAGAACCTTGCGTGAGAATGACTTGGCTCCTACATACACCATCAAAATAGGAAACTACATGTCCAGAGTGATTTTAATCAAGAAGCATAATAAAAACTACTCACATGGAGCTTTGTGGCATCTATATACTTGTATTACCTTTTACTAGGTTTTCATATAATTATGGAAGTGTATTTAGCGTGCCATACAATTTGGTATCTCTACCATATACATTATTTTTGAGCTGGACCAATTCGATATGTTTAAGGAAAAATTATCTAAACGAGGTGCACCCTGGACTACCACAGTCGTCGGATCTGTCAATCCGACGGCCCAAACTGTATGTTGGAGCCTCTGGACACCTCTCGTTTCGATTATGCTCAATTATGATTGGGGACGCCTATGATTTTAAGATGTCGAATACGAGTTTGCCTAAGGTTTTGATGGTATATCGAGCCTCTATACGGTTTCGCTTAAGCTTTTAGAATATGAAATACGGGGATTCGAACCTCTACCAAAATAACTCAATGTCCTAATAAGACTACTTTAACCAATCTAACCAGTGAGCTAATGTGACTATTTTTTATCTTAAATCTATGTTTTTTTTTTTATAATAACCCATTGAATTGTTTTAGGGATATGGTCTATGATTTCAAGAATTATATCTATATCAAATCCCCCTGGAACCCCCTGTTATTTTGCTACATATTGCCACTATACTTTGTATATTCTATTCTATTATCAAAATAGCCATTGTATTTCAATCATTTTCCTAAATGCCCGTGGTCAACAAAGTACCACTATATTATAGCGTATTTACCTAAATGTCCCCCAATTATTTATGAAATTTCTAAAGTGCCCCTAAAGTATCATAAAATTTACCACAATGCTCCAGCTTCATAGAAATGGACATATTAACAAAACTTTGATACAAGGTGTCCATTTAAGATTTGATTACTATAACAAACAATTTGAACCGATGAAAGTGCATCCTTTTAGAAACGTTCCCTATAAAGTCTCACGCTAGTGGTGCACGACTACTACGACGATTATGCCCGACTCTTATCGTAATGGCCTCTTTTGTGAGCCACCATCCTCAGTGCAAATGCATCTCTTCTTTGGACGCCCTGGTTGGCGACGAACAACTGGCAGTAGCGTACTATCTTCATTCACTTCATCATAAGAACCAAGAACCACCGGATAAATCACACCTCTATAGGTGTTCAAATTGAAGTTACAGAATTTACTTTATTAGATCACAAACTTACAAGATTCAATATATATCCTTTAATAGCCATAGCAAAACTCATACTACTCATTAGATAAAGATAAGGCATACAACCATTGCACTTTGTATTCCACTATAGCACTTAAGAACAGTTAAAAAATAAGCACAAAGATTTCTCAATTCATGCATCGGCCTCATCCATTTCTAACTATAAAGAAACTAAAATGCAGACTTCTTGAAGATTGTTGGTCCAACAATTGCCCTCACGACCCATTGCATTATAGACAGATATATACAGATTAATCCGTCAGTGGAG
The DNA here is from genome assembly GCA_021234155.1 of Isoetes taiwanensis. Taxonomy (NCBI): domain Eukaryota; kingdom Viridiplantae; phylum Streptophyta; class Lycopodiopsida; order Isoetales; family Isoetaceae; genus Isoetes; species Isoetes taiwanensis. The sequence goes on along the minus strand of JAJEKV010000002.1, from coordinate 22,101,102 downwards.
GCAAACCGAAGGGATTCAAAAAGTCTTTGGCTCCAAACAATTGGGCCAACCTGTTTACACAAAATAAGTAGTACTTATGGCTTTTCCAAAGAGCCTCACTTTCTAATTTTTTTAATGCGTCCCCTCATTGAACATGATAAGTTCAAGTAAAGAGACTTGGCATGATATTACAACATTCTCCCTTCATGCCAATTCTTTACAAGCAGCTCCTGATATTGATTCTCTATGCAAATTATGTGACAATTAACTTGTGCAATAATAATTCAATTACTCACTCTGAGATACTATTTGAATAAAGAAGATATAGCGAATCTTGCACTCCTAACAACTGCTTGAATTTAGCAAATTTGACCTTTGATAAAGCTTTTGTAAGAACATCTACCACTTGTTCTTCTATTATGTATATATTCCACAATAACATATCCTTTTGCCACAAGTTCTCAAATGAAGTGCATATGAATCTCTATGTATTTTGTTCTCTAATGCAATATTGATTTTTAATGATAGCTATGCAACTCAGACTCACTTAGTAATACAGTAGATCCTTCTTGACAAATTCCAATCTCGCTTAGCAACCTTCTTGCCCAAACTATTTATTTCCCTACCAAGTTGCAACAGCATATTCTGCCTCAGCAGATGACATGGCAGTACTTTGTTTTGCTTCTTAAATTCCAAATGACAGAACCTCCTCCTAACATTAATGTGAAGCCTGAGGTTGATTTTTTGTGGTCTAGGTCTGAGGCCCAGTCTGCATCACAATAAGCTCTAAGTTTGAGATCATCATTTATGAAGCTGATTCGTTGCTCTTGTGTCCCTTTCAAAAACCTTAAAACTCTGCAATCCAATGAGACTTTCCTGGATTATTTACATACCTACTGAGTAGACTTACAGGAAATGCTATGTGTGGTTGTGTGCAATTTGTAACATAGAGTAGACAACCAATTAATTCCCTGTATGGTGTGTTTGACATCTCAATTATTTCTTCCTCAGTATTTGGTGACATGTCTGCTGATATTTTGTGCCCTGGAACCAAAGGCGATCCATCATCCTAACAATTAATCATGCCAAATATATGAAGCATCCCTTGTATATTTGCTGTTTGGGTTAATACCATTGTTTTATTCAATATGTCCCTTCTAACTTCAATGCCCAGAAATCTCCTTAACTCCCCTAGACCAGTCATTTTAAATTTGACCTTTAGCATCTGCTTGCATAAACACAAGTTATTGGATGGTTTGGTCTTTATAGATAATAGTGAGGAAAACACTCTATGTCATGGATGTATGTTGGGCAAGCAAAGTAGAAAGCCTTTTCATATGAAGGGTGAACGAGTAAATGAAAAATTAGCCCTAGTGCATTCGGATGTATGTGGACCTATGAGAGTTAGAAGTGTTAGTGGAAAATACTATTTTGTGTCATTTATTGATGACTATACAAGAAAAGCTAAGTGGTACTTCTTAGTTCATAAAAGTCAGGTGTTCGACTCATTTAAAGCCTATCTTGCAGAAGTAGAACGTGAAACAGGTGCTAAATTAAAATGTTTAAGATCAGATAGAGTACTTATCAAATAAATTTAAAAGATTTTGTTTAGAAACAGGAATCAAAAGGCAATTGACTTGCAGAGGTACTCCTCAGCAGAACGGTGTCTCTGAAAGAAAGAATCGAACGGTAATGGAAGCAGCACGAGCTATGTTAAAGCATGCAGGTCTTCCAATTTTTTTATGGGCAGAAGCTGTAAATACTGCGTTCTATATCCAAAATAAGATCTCAAGCAAAGCCTTAAATGGTCAGATTCTAGATGAGTTATGGACCGACAAACGTCAATCGGTAAAAGACTTTAAAGCGTTTGGTTGTTTAGCATATTCAAAGGTAATAGGTGATAATATATCAAAATTGGATGATAGAAGTAAAGAAACATATTTTGTTGGATACGATAAGGAATCAAAAGGGTATAGGCTCTATGACCCAAATAAAAAGACAGTGATTATAAGTCGAGATGTCATTTTCTTTGAAAATATATTATACAAAGATCAACTTTTAAGTACTAATAAACAAGATCGAGATGCAGATAAAGATATTAACTGGGAACTGATAGATTATTTTGACGATGAGGAAGAAAGAGCCATTGTCAATCAAGCAGAAGAAGAAGCTGAACAGGAAGGGTTGTTTGAGCATACTGATATCGAAATGGAACCAGCTCCAGAGACAATAAGACATAGGAGAAGGACTGAAGCTGAATTACTTAAAGAGAGGATATCTTTTGATACTTCACAATATGGAAGGGATGAGACCGAAAGAAGTACTAGAAAAAGCACGATTGAACAAACAGAAGAAAGAGAGGAAGGTGAACAGGTAATTCCTACTCTTATGTCTGTGTTAGAAATTGATACACCAAGCAACTATAATGAAGCCATAGAAAGTCTAGATTCCGAGAATGGAAGGATGCAATGAATGCCATCGATCCGAGCCCTCGGATCAACATTCTAGAAGGAGCGAGCATGCATGTCTTGAATGCATGCATGCCTTCTCTGGGTGATCGCCATATTAGGCGGGGTTCTTCATCGACGTCTCATCGGCGCTTCCTCTTCTCTCTCAGCAGTACCCTATTCTCTATTCTTTGAAACCATGCAGGGGAGGGGCTTCTCCATGCTTGGATTGACCAGTTTGGCATTTCTTTCATGCTGTGGCATGTCCTTTCTCGGCCTTGCCTCTTCTTTAGCCATAATCTTTTGACCTTCGTCCTCGACCCCGTTTTGATATGGAAGTTCTCTTCTATTCAGGAGGTTTTTGTCGTTTTTATGCAAGCTCCTTCTAGAATGCCATCGATCTGAGCCCTCGGATCGACATTCTAGAAGGAGTGAGCATGCATGTCTTGAATGCATGCATGCCTTCTCTGGGTGATCGCTATATTAGGCGGAGTTCTTCGTCGACTTCTCATCGGTGCTTCCTCTTCTCTCTCAGCAGTACCCTATTCTCTATTCTTTGAAACCCACCCTCCCCCCTTAATTGTTTAATGTATTTGTCGCCTGGCACGCGTGACCAGCCCCTCTATTTGAAGAGGTTTTTATTTTGTTGTCGCATGGCACGCGTGATCAGCCCCTCCACTTTGGGAGGTTTGTTTTGTTACATTTGTTCTCGTGTTGGTGTTGTGCAGGTATAGGTTGGCAAGCGGCAGCGTCTTCGACTTCTCCATTCGTGGATTTTTTGGCAGCGAATTCTCAGCTTTACGTTTGTCCAAGCCCCTTGCCGAAGGCTTATCACTAGGGTTTTTCCTCGAAAACTCGAAAGGGCAGGGTTTTTTAATCCCGGTGATAAGCTTTCGGCAGGTACACAAACAAACATCTATTAGCATTGTATTTCATGGGGTCCAAGTTGTATAATTGGACGTTCCCTTTATTTTTCTTCGTGGGTAGTTCGCATGTGCGCGGCTACCCACTATCCACCATTATAGAAAATCTGCTGAGATGAATGAGAAGCCTACGGGAGGTTTTTGTCGTTTTTATGCGAGCTCCTTCTAGAATACAAAATTAAGCTTTTGAACGCACAGGAACGTATAAACTGGTTGACAGACCTACTAACAGAAATGTTGTTGGAAATAAATGGATTTTTAGAATTAAACAGGGGCCAGATGGGCAAACTCAGAAATTTAAAGCCAAAGTGGTGGCGAAAGGGTTTACTCAAAAAGAAGGTATTGATTATGATGGAACTTTCTCTCCAATTGTTAAATTAACAAGTGTCAGGGCAATTATGGCTACTGCTAACATGCACAATTTAGAGTTGCATCATATGGATGTTTGCACGGCATTTCTCAATGCAGATTTGGATGAAGAAATTTATATGGAGCAGCCTCCTGGATACGAAGTTGATGGAGATAAGGTGTGGAAATTGCAAAAGGCGGTGTATGGCCTAAGACAAGCTCCACGTCAGTGGTATGTATGTATTGACAGTCATTTGAAAACACATGGGTTTAAAAAATGGAAATGTCTATATCTATACGGAAGATGAATACTTTTGCATAATTGCAGTTTATGTAGATGATTGCGTAATGGCTGATAATGATATTGGTTGCTTAAATCATTGCAAAGACATTCTAAAGGAAATATTTCAAATGTCAGACTTGGAAGAACTTAAATAGTTATTAGGTATAGAAATTTATGAGATAAAGAGAAGGGATTTATAGCTATTACTCAAGAACGAAATATTTTAGGCATGCTTAAAAGATTTGAAATGATAGAGTGTAAGCCTGCAAGCACTCCAGTAGCAATTGGGCAAAGAATCAGCTCTGCGATATGTCCCAAAACAAAAGAAGAAGAGCATATCATGATGAATCGACCTTATAGAGAGCTTATTGGATGTCTTCAATATGTATCAAATTGTACACGTCCTGATATTTCATATGGAGTAAATGTGTTAAGCCAATTTCTAAATAATCCTAGTGAAGATCACTGGAAATGCGCAAAACATATTTTAAGATTTTTGAAAGGCACTCAGAACTATGGTCTTGTATTCAGACGTGAACATGGTATAAGATTGCAAAGTCTATTACTTGAAGGCTTTGCAGATGCACATTGGGGAGGTGATCAAGACACTCGTAGATCAAGGTCGGGATATGCCTGCTTGCTAGGAGGGTCTGCTATTTCTTGGAAAAGTAAGAAACAACCCTCTATTGCGCTTTCCACAGCAGAAGCTGAACATGCAGCAATGTCTCTTGCATCTAGAGAAATTGTCTGGCTTAGACGACTTCTAGCAGAGTTAGGAATTATTCAAGAGGGGCCAACACCATTATATTGTGATAGTACAAGTTGTATTGCCATGACTAAGAATCCAGTCTTACATGAAAGAACAAAGAAGATTGAGCTACATAATCACTTTGTACGTGATCAAGTGAAGAATGGAGAAATAAACGTCTTGTATAGATCTACTGAGGTCCACGTGCTGACATTCTTATAAAAGCTTTGTCAGAATCTAAATTTAAGGTATTTCAAAAGGTTTTGTGAGCGGGAGGCAGTTGCTGCAGCTCCCGCTCACAAAACAGGAGCTTGAGGAGGCGTGCCGTGACTTGGCCCCTCACAAGTGTCCGGGTCTGGATGGCATTCCGATCAAGTTCTTCCAAGAATATTGGGATTGGGTGGGGGACTCGGTGGAGCAGACCTATCAAGATTTGCTTCAGGCAGACGCGTTGGACTATAGGCTCAATACGGGCTGCATTTCGTTGATACCCAAGGTCAAGGAGCCAGCTGTCATTTCTGATTGGCGCCCCATCACCCTTCTGTCGGCAGTTTACAAAATTATTGCGAAGGCACTTTCGCTTAGACTGCAAGTTGTCTTGAAAGAAACTGTTAACCACCTAGTGGTTAACATTGTGCATGCACATATTAGGTGCATGCACATGTTGGGTGTCAGTGGTGGCAGACTGACACTTGGCATGATTAGGTTAACATAAGTGAAGGGATTAGATTTAGTTAGATGTACGGCTCAGATTTGCGGTCTACACTATATTAGACCAGAGCCTCTTCATTTGTACTCAGGTTTCATCTCAAATTTGGAGAGCCTCATTAGCTCACGTTCATTCACTCCATTCTTTGTACATATTTGTTCCTTTTGTTCTTCTTTTGTGATCATGAGCATGGCAGCCTTGTAGCATCCGACAGTCATGGACTGCTGCTGCAGGATGCATGCCAAGAATCCAAACATTGGCGCCGTTATGCCGGGTTCGCTCGTGATCACCTTCTTAAGCCTTGCTGTTTTGCTGTTGGCTTTGCTGCTCTTATCCTAATCCGTTCTTGAATACTTCTTGTACACTACTCTCAACCCTTCAATCCCTTTATTTGGCCCAACCAGTTGTTGAAATGGTCCGGCTGGAGGCCCCTTTGTCAATCAATTCCTTAGCACTTACCTTATGAAAATCGTTTTCAAAAACTCTGTTTTTCATGCTGCAGCAAGCACAGTTTTACAGTAGGGGATTTCTGGAGTGGTGACAGCACTCCTCTCTGCAACAAAATCAAGAAAAAATCAAGTGTTTTTATCTTTTCTCTGCTGAAAAAGCTATCAGAAAAAATCCTGTATTTGATCATTTTTTATCATTTCTGTTTATCTTGGCTTATCAGAAATTTTGTGCCTCTTGCGCACCCAAAAATATTTTGTCTCATAGAGGCAGTACGTAATTATCTGCATCAACAACTCTTCAGTAGCTTCCTCCATGAAGTTTTCTTGTTCAGATTCTTACAGAGGGCCAGCACTTTGGCTAGCCCCCTTTTATCCAGCCCACAATCAGTATCTGCATCATAGTTCTGGTTAGCTCATCTGAAGCATACAAAGGGATTATTTCAAGGATCACTCAGCTCGGTATCTGCATCAGAAAAGATAGATAAAACTGGGAGTCCAATCTCACTATTGCGTACACTGATCAGGAGACTTTGGTTTCATGGATTCGACCACCTTGGCATACATTTATTATCTGTTTGTCCTGCAAGTATCTGCACCATGTAAACCGAGCAGCTCATATCTATTAAGGCGGGCATCATCTATCTATTCACGCTCTATCTAATCATGAAAACACAGATTCACATCACGAAACATATTTGCCACCAGGGCTTCATTTTGTTACTTACTTTCGAGAGGGCCAGCTCTGTGGCTAGCCCCCATCCATTATTCACCAGCAGAATATCATCTGGTTTGACATCTTCAGCTATCCTGCATCACCTCCACTCAGTTAGCATATTATATCCATCTGCTCCCGCAAGTACCGGTTGCACATTCAGCAAGCACTTTTATCCGCGGATCCTTGAAGCATCAGGTCGGCCTTCTTCAAGCTGTTTAGTCTGCATACCTGCAAACAAGCAAACATTTCATCAGTCACCACTGGATTCAATTCGAAAATCTTTGGGAGTTGGATATTTTCTCTCTCCAAGCTCGCAGCACAGATTTAAGGCCATTCAAGCTCTCTCAGGCGATGTCCAAGCAGATGTAGACGCTCAGGTTCCAGTTGTAGGCAATGCCCTGTTCTGTACACTTCTATTTCGGCACAAATTTTGCTGCCTAGATCTTTCCCACGATGCCAGCCGCAGCCACTGCCTAAATTCGGCTGCTTATCCAGCAAAATCAGGCACAAAATAACCTCACCGTTCCAATTCCGGCACTCTATCAGGGCCTTGCCTTCCTTTCAGAAATTTCGATCAGCAATCCTACTATATCCAGGGCCTGCATTCCAATTTGGCACTTTCCATTCGCAGAACTCCGGACACCATTGCAGTAAATCTGGCCGCCATACCTATTGCACCAGTTTTCTCCATCTGTCTCACGTTAGGGTTGCAGTTCACAATCTGCTAGGGTTTTCTTTTCCAACGGCTCAGATTTGGCCGCCCCTTTCTGCATTTTAGGGTATCCTATATTTTTGCAGTGCCCTATTCACGTGTGGAAAACCCACGCTGCTCACTCACTTTCTCCTGATTGTACCCACGGGCCACGCCCACGCTAATATTTCACGCCCACGCCCACGGGCACGATACTGGCTGATAACCTCCCACGGCCACGACCACGCTCTTCATGCTCCTTTGGTCCACGCTCATGCCACGCCCACGCCTTATGACGCCACGCTCAAGAGGCCACGCTTTGCTTATGTCCACGCTCCACACTTGTTTCACGCCTGATTGCACGCTCACGCTCATGTCACACACGCAGCCTTCACGCTCCAGCAAATTTTATGCTCAAATTTTATGGCTGATATTGGGGGAGGCATTTTTGGTGTTTACCTTTTAAAGACCCCCTTCCTTCTTTTTAAGTGGAATTTTGGGCAATTCTTTTAAATGTGACTTACCCATGATATAAGGGGATGGTCTTTATGTTTTTGCCCAAGATCTAGGTTCTACATCGACATTCATTCGGATCTTATTCGTCATCGACGCATTCATGAAGATATTTTTTCTACGCACGTAACCCACCCATTCCATTACCATCATTTTTTACCCCTAATTTTTGGCACCATGTTGTAATTGTCGGACTTGTCTTATAAAAGTCCGTACATGTTTTCGTGCTAAAACTTTTAGGGGAGGGCGATGTTAACCACCTAGTGGTTAACATTGTGCATGCACATATTAGGTGCATGCACATGTTGGGTGTCAGTGGTGGCAGACTGACACTTGGCATGATTAGGTTAACATAAGTGAAGGGATTAGATTTAGTTAGATGTACGGCTCAGATTTGCGGTCTACACTATATTAGACCAGAGCCTCTTCATTTGTACTCAGGTTTCATCTCAAATTTGGAGAGCCTCATTAGCTCACGTTCATTCACTCCATTCTTTGTACATATTTGTTCCTTTTGTTCTTCTTTTGTGATCATGAGCATGGCAGCCTTGTAGCATCCGACAGTCATGGACTGCTGCTGCAGGGTGCATGCCAAGAATCCAAACATACCAAGTGTTGATATTTGGGGTTCTTGGCATCACCTTGCAGCAGCAGTCCATGATCACCTGATGCCGCAAAACCACCAAAATGCTCATGGATCAACAAAAGAAGGTGGGAAGAAACTCCAAGAACAAGAACAAAGCAAAGAATGAACAAAACTGAATCATATTGATGCTCCAAAAGGAGGTGCTCCAAAACGTGAGCAAAAGCCTAAACAATGAGAGGAAATGCTCTCTCTAAATAGTAGAGCAAAACCCTAACCCTAAATGATATCTCACCCTCCACAGATCTAGGCTAAATCTGGGCCATAGATTGTGGGGTCCAATATGACAAATACATGTGGCCTATGCCACCTACCACATATGTGGGCTAAATCTAGGCCCTAGATCAAGTGGTCCAATGTGATAAATACATGTGGCCTATGCCACTCATACATATGTTTAGCCCAAAGGGCTAACACTCCCCCCCACCACACCAAACTATGTAGAACCTTTATAACATCAGGTTAAACATTTACAACAGTGGCCAAAGTGAGGGGAGATAATGATAATGTCGCCGAAAATTCTTGAAAAATGCAAATGTCGATGAAGTACAGAAATCATGAGAGGTTGAGAAGGCTGTCACCACTTCTCTTGAGCTTGCCACAAGCTCCTTTAAATCCATAGAAGTTGAATCTAATGTTGAGAAGGCTGTCACCACTTCTCAGAGAGCTTGCCACTTAGCTTCGAATACATGCGCCAATCAAAGTGTCTTGTAATGAGTTGAAAAAAATGAGGAAACAAAAATTGTTGAAGGGGCGGAAGGCCCTAAGGCATCTTCACGCCATTTTTGAACTTGAAAAGTTGAAACAAGGGGTTGAACTTGAAAGAGTTGAAACATAAGTGATTGAAGGGGCGGAAGGCCCTAAGTCATCTTCACGCCATTTGTTGAACTTGAAAGAGTTGGAGCAGATAGTTGAACTTGAAGGAGTTGAAATTGAAGGGGCGGAAGACCATAAGTCATCTTCACGCCATTGGTTGAACTTGAAAGATGCTCAACCGCCATGTATGATGGACGGCCGAGATGGATTGAAAAAAGTTGTCTCTCAAACGCCCTGCACGATGAGGTATGCTTGAATGTTGAGAAAAGATTGCTGAAAAAAGGCCTGCACACGCCGGCTGTGTGAGGTTTGTTGGTACAAGGGTGCAAAGAAGATCGCCAAGAATGTGACAAAAGATGAGGCGTCCCCCAAAATGTGCCAAAAATATGTTCCAAAGACTTCCTGCATGAAAAGAGGATTGAAAGTTGTGCTCGAAGTCACGCCGTGAGGGGCCATGACAATTTTGATGAACTCACGCCGTTGGGCCGTGATTTTGTTGCCGAAAGAAAGGATGTTGCTGGACTTATGGATTGATGAAAAGTTGTGCCTCCAAAGGCATAATGCCTCAAAAATTTGACAAGAGGTCAAGAAGTCACCATTAAAAAAAAATCACGCCAAGGGGCCATGATCGAGGTTGCATCCAAGTGCTGAAGAATGGCCTTAGCATGCCTTTGGGCCATGTAAGGTTAAGGTATGAAAGGGGCGGAAGGTTGAATCATCTTCTCGCCATTTGCTTATAAGCACGCCATGTATAGAACGTGATAGATGGTATAAAAAACCCTCTTCAATAGTAGAAGAAGTGGAAAATACCAAGAATGTTGCCCATGTTGAATGGCCCTTTTTTTTTTCCAATGGTTGGGTGGGCCGCACGCGGAATTGGTGCCACGCCGCTGAGGGGCCGTGGGCGCTGAAGGTGCCGTGGCCGTGGGGTTCTGAGGGCGGAAGGCCACGCCGTGGGAGCGTCCAGGCCGTGGGGGCTCTGATGCTGAGGCCAGGCCGTGAGGGGCCGTGGGAGAGGCCACGCCGTGAAGGGCCGTGGGAGCTCTGTGAAGATATTGCAGACTCGCCACTCCGTGATGGCCATGGGCTTCTACGAAGGTTTTTCAGATGCACGCTGGTAAGGCTTTGCAGACTTGAAGCCACGCCGTGATGGGCCGTGGGGCTCTGATGCTCTGATGGAAGAGATTGATGCTCTGAACGGAAGAGGTTCTTGATGGCAGAGAGGCCACGCCGTGATGGGTCGTGGGGTGCAAAGCCACGCCGTGAGTTTTCTGAGCTATGACAACGCTGTGGAGCATTCACGCTTTTGTCTGCAACGAATCTGTAGAGGGAAACGAATCTGTGGAGGTAAGGAATAGGTCATGCCTCGAAAATAATCGGGCAGACGGTCGCCCCTGCTAGGTCGATGCTTATAGAGTGGTTTTGCATTGTGCTTGACAAATCCATGTTGGTTTTGCCTTGATTACAGAAAAATGAGATGGTGCAAAGGTCTGACAAATCCGGACCTCCTTTCTTGGAAGCAGAGCAGATATGGCAGAAAACATGCCATGCATTGGAGCGGAACGGACGACCAGTAGCCCAAAATCTGTCTTCTGGCTCTGAAATAGAGAAGAATCTAGGATATGTCATGATCTGGGCGAAACCAGTCGGCCTGTGACTGAAGGACGTTGATTTGCACAATTTTGTGAAGGTCGAGGAAGCACGGACAGAGGTATATGCCGGAAAGACTTATTTGCGCTTCGAATGCTTATGTCTGCATGACTGGAGATTGTTCGAGCCAGAAAGGGGAGAGCCTTGAAGAAAGCACAGAAAAATTCCGAGAGATAATCCGCTGTGGGCAGTGGTTGGGGATTTCTTGTGGCGCAAATACGTTGCCGGATATGGTCCCCTGAAGAATGAGTGAAGAATCGATTGTGGTTGGAAGATGCTGCTGCATGTTGAAAATGGAACAGAATTTTGCTGCAAAAATGGTGAGTCTTTTTTCTTTCAGGACTGAGACTTTACTGGTCGTGACGGTTGAAGCTGAAGCTGTAGACTTGTAGGATATCCTGTCCAGAAAACAGAGTAAGCTTGTGGGTGAATCTTATGCGGAAGACCGAAAATGATTCGATCATTGTGGGCTGAGGAAAACTCTCTAGAAAAAGCAGAGCAAGATATGGGGTTGATTGGTCCAAACATTAAATGTTAGGGGCAGCTCGACCCAGCCCCGGAACTGAAGGATGTTTGCCAGGCTTGGTGTTATTGGAGCTCAACGGGCTCAGTGGAAGCTATTGCTATAAAAACTTCTGAGTCCCAGCTTAAGAGCAGAAATCTGTTTGATGGGGCGATGATGGCTCGTCGGAAACAAGGCCAAGCTCCTATTTTGTGAAAAAACCCGAAATGTAATCTTAAATCAATGTTGCTCCAAGAGTGCTTGCAGAGAGGGGAACTATACTCAGAGCCGTTGGGGATCTTTTGTGCGGAAATTCCGTAGCTTGCTGTCCCAAAATTTGCCCCTTTTGCTGAACTGCAGAAAAATAGTAACGAATAGAACTCAGAGGAGCCAAAGTCTGATGGATGCGATGTTAGAATGCCGAAATTGAACCAAGATTTGGTGTTGCTTGTGTCTGCACCCAAAAAACATAAGCATACCGCCTTTGGCAATCATGTCTCAGAAGAAATATTGCTCCTTGGCTTGAATGTGAGCACACAGGATAGAAAAAATAAAATGTGTCGATGCTGAACCCAAATAAATGGAACAATTATATGCTCCTGGCTTGAACGGTTACAGAGAACAGAGTACAGAACAGAGTATGGATAGGAAAAACAATGTGGATAATGAACCCAAATGTGACAAATAACAATCTAAGTTCGCCCCTTTTTTGAAAACGTGGGCAGATATAGCAGAGATGAGGATTGAAGACAGTGTCGATGTAGAACCAAATTTTTTCTTGAAAACTTTTGGAGATGCTTGAAATAAAAAACAAGAGAGTGATCATGAGCCCAAGAGACCCCGGCATGAGGCGCCAGTGTTGATATTTGGGGTTCTTGGCATCACCTTGCAGCAGCAGTCCATGACTGCCGGATGCCGCAAGGCTGCCACAAATGCTCATGGATCAACAAAAGAAGGTGGGAAGAAACTCCAAGAACAAGAACAAAGCAAAGAATGAACAAAACTGAATCATATTGATGCTCCAAAAGGAGGTGCTCCAAAACGTGAGCAAAAGCCTAAACAATGAGAGGAAATGCTCTCTCTAAATAGTAGAGCAAAACCCTAACCCTAAATGATATCTCACCCTCCACAGATCTAGGCTAAATCTGGGCCATAGATTGTGGGGTCCAATATGACAAATACATGTGGCCTATGCCACCTACCACATATGTGGGCTAAATCTAGGCCCTAGATCAAGTGGTCCAATGTGATAAATACATGTGGCCTATGCCACTCATACATATGTTTAGCCCAAAGGGCTAACAGAAACGATTAGTACCATGCAATCTGGCTTCATTCCGGGCAGGCAGATTCTCAGCAATGTAGCAGCGGCATTTGAGGGCATTCACTGGGCACGTAAAACTGGTCAGCAGATTGTGTATTTGAAGCTGGATTTCGCAAAGGCCTATGATAGTGTGCGGTGGACGTTCTTGAAAAAGATGATGTTGGCTTTTGGATGTGGGGAGGCCTTTACGGCAGTGGTTATGAAGCTCCTAGTGTCCGCCAGAGCGACCCTCCTGTGTCACGGTGAGTCCTCTCCGATCTTTGGGGTGGGGCGTGGAGTTCGTCAGGGATGCCCTCTGGCGCCCTTCCTCTTCACCATTGTAGCGGAGGCCCTCTCGCAGTTGTTGACTTTTGCAGTGGAGGCTGGTGTGGTGGAGGGACTGAGGATGGCAGATGGATCGCAGCAGATTGGGAGTCAGTATGCTGACGATTCATTCCTCTTTCTGCAGGCGGATGAGGCGAATCTGTTGAATACGAAGGAGCTGCTGGACACATTTTCCCTTGCTTCTGGCTGCCTTATGAATTGGTCGAAGTGCTCGGCACTGTGGCCGGCAGCTGAGCCCATGCCGGCGGTGGTGTCCCAATTCCCATGGCGAACGCAGCCGCAGGGCACATGCTCTAGGCTTTTGGGCATTCCGTTTGGCATTGATATCTCAGCCTCAGCGGTGTGGGAAGACATTCTGGTTGGACTGCGTCGGCATCTCAATTGGTGGAAAGGGGGGAAGCTGTCCATGGCTGGCAGGGTCACAGTGGCGAAGTCTGTCCTTTGCTCGACTCATATTTATATGGCCTCTATCATCCTGGCACCTGAAAGTAAGGTGCAGGAAATCTCTGCTATGGTTCGTAACTTTGTGTGGGGAGGCAATGAGGAGGGGGCGGTAGTGAAGGTGGCCTGGTGGAAGTGCGTCCGTCCTAAGGCTGCGGGTGGACTCGGCTTTTTTGATCTGTCGCTGCATGGCAAGGTCCTCCTGTCTAAGTTTGTTTTTGCTATTCTTGAGAACGCGCTCGACTCCCCGGGCATGGTCTTGCTTCACCAGTCGCTGTCTCATTCCATAGTTTTCCACAAGCCGTCTGTGCCCGCGCGGCTCCCTTGGGCGTTGTTTGTGGATATCAGGCCGTATGCTCATGCCTCGCCGTTTTTGAAGGGGCTCCTGCGAGCCTGGGAGCAGGTCCGTCCATTGTTTCCACTTGATGCCATCAGCTGCGTTCAGTTGGAGGCGTCGCCGTGGTGGATTCCCCTTGGACCACACGCACCTGTGGTTCTGGCGGCCTCTGTTGATCCCCGAGTCCAGCGCAGATGGGCGCAGTGTGGGGTTTTGACGATGGCGGATTGGTATATGGATGGGCAGCTAGCACCCTGGCAATTGTTTCGTTATAGATTTCGGCTTCAGGAACGGGATCATACTATCTGGGCACGGGTGGCTAATGCTTTACCACTGCACCCCCACAGGCATCAGGACGTGTGTGGAAGTGCCACCCGAAAGTGGATCCCTCAAAGTTTGTGAGGTCCTGTTATGAGCTTCTGGCGGTTCAAGATGAGTTGCCTCCCTCGGATGGATGGAGTCTTCAGGTGCCTGGGGATGAGTGGGGCGTTATCTGGAGGTGGGTGTGGAACCCAATCTCGCCCCCCAAGATTCGGGTATTGCTGTGGCAGATTGTGCACCGTTCTCTGAGGGTGAACACATGGGTTCACAGGATCAACCCTCGGATCAGCGACTTATGTCCCATGTGTGGTGGCTGTGTGGAGACCTTGGAACACTGCATGTTTCTCTGTTCAGATATCCAGCCGGCATGGCAGTGGGTTCAGCGCCTCTTTCATACCTCACTCCGCAGTCAAGAGGTCCTTTTGGGGGTGTACCCTAGTAGGTGGTCCCAGCTTCAGAGTCTGGCCTTTCATCTGTGTAAAGCCTGGTTGTTGTGGCTCATCCGAAGCGGCGACGCATGAAGGTGTTCAGAATGCAGAGATGCACCTCGGGCTTTGGTCCCAAATTGAGGTACAAGTTATATCTATCGTGATCCGCATCCCCTGGAAAGAGCAGTCAAGGCAAATGGCTCGAGAAAGAACCCTCCACATTGTAGACACTCTGGGGAGATTTGTGGCATGAGTTGTAGATAGGTATACTTATTAGGTGGGTCCTTGCCCTGGTGTGGGCAGGAGTACCCTAATACCGCTCTTCTTGTATTTCTCTGAATTAATATTAGGTAATTTGATCCTTCAAAAAAAAAAAAAAGGATTTAGGAATAGAAGATATTGGAAACATCACCACTTAGGCATGAGGGGGAGATTGTTGGAATTACATGCCTAAGTGATGGCATTTGATCCAAATTACACCTGGTTAGCATTTACTCATGGATTTCGCATGGAAGACAAAAATAAAAAGGGGAAATGTCGACAAAAAGGACAGGTGAACAGAACAGGGGTTTTTCGTAAACTGGAACACAGGGCCGACGTCATGTTTTTTTTGGGCCGGATCTGTTAAACCCGGCGTCCGTTACCGATCTTGGAGCTCCTGTATGCTGCCAGATTTGGTGCTGGAGTAGATTGAATAGGTGATCATTTGCTATCTGATGTTCTCTGTAATAAAAGGCAGTCCAATTCTGTGTGGAAATAGCCCAGTTCTGTGTGATATTATAGTTCAGTCCTGTGTGAAATTCTTTGTGGGTCTCAATTCGGTTTGAACAGGTAAATCCTTTGTGGATTTAAAGGAGGTGTTAAGGGAGAAGATTGAGTCTGGTTTTTCTTCTGGGTTCAATTCCCGAGCTCAAAGCTTTTGATTCCAACATGGAAAGGGGGGTTGAGACCTAGTGGCTATTGTCTAGAGAATGCTCCTAGTTTAGAGACCCCTTAGTTCCTATTAGATGCGGCCTGTGTATGGGAACCCACCCGGCTACGGGGGCTATGGAGTGACTTAGCACCACATAACGAGGCTAGTGGCAAAGTGGAGAGAGGTTCCTGTTGAGCGTGGCTACTGGGGACCTATAGCAGGCTAGGCTTATAGTCGGTCACTTTTTGTGTGCGGGGTATGGGTCCGACACCTCCTGGGTCAATGATGCTGCCCTGACTCTCAAGAGTTATAGGTGTCGGCCTGGCTTTTGTTTTGGGGGGTTCAATCGGGTACGAATCGTGTATCGCCACGATCCTCTAGCCGCCCATGGAACCACTAGACCTCGAGAAGGGAAGATGCAACCCTTCCTATCTCATCGGATGCAACCCAGAGTAGTCCCAATGGGTGATACCATAGGATTACGTCTTCGGCAGGTTATTAGTCACGCTAGAGCCCGATTTAGGCCATCTATAAAGTATGCACAGGAGGGGCGGATGGAGTGGTCAACACTAGCCATTGTCTATAGCCAACCCCGCCATTGTTAGACCTCGGTCTGCTCTATCTTGAGGCCCAGGCGTCAGTCTACTTCCCTTATGAGTCTGAACCTGGGTAGGAGCTCGTATGTTTTATGGTATGTTGATATCTTTGATGTATCTATGGTTGTATGGATGAGCTACCCTCCGAGCTAGTTGGATGTATTGTTATTGTTAGTGCTGGCATTATGTTATGCTTTCACTATTGTAGGAGCCCATAGGGGAAGGGCACACAAGACACATTCGTGTCCCCTTCCCGCGCCAGAGATACCTTGGGTGCGGGATAGACGGAGGGCCCATGCGGCCGGAGGGCTGGATGGGGGATTTCCCATGAGATGTACGACCGGGCGTCGTATATTTGTTGGGGAACGTCACAAATGCAGTCACAATGCCAACTTTAAGATTAATGAAAGATTATGTCACACACATTCAAATAATCTGAGATACATGATGAAGACAGGTCGGATTTATGCATTAGACATGGAAGAGGAATGTTTTACTTGTGTTGCTCAAAGGCAAACACATGCAAGCTGCCCCTTCCTAAGAAAGGAAAAATAACACAAGAAATAAATGAATTGGTCCATAGAGACCTATGTGGTCCTCTAAATGTAAGAAGTATTCATGGGAAGAAGTACTTTATTACTTTTACTGATGATTTTCCCAGGAAAACCAAGTGTTACACCCTGAAGCATAAGGATCATGCCTTTGAAGCTTTCAAAGCCTGTAAGGCAGAGGTCGAAAGGCAAACCGGTAAGAAAGTAAAATGCCTTAGAACTCACAGAGGCGGTGAGTTTGTATATGGCAGGTTCAATAATTATTGTTTTGCAAATGGAATAATGAGGCAACTTACATGCTCATACACACCTTAGCAAAATGGAGTCACAGGGAGTTCAAACTATTGTGGAGATTCACAATAAACTACCTTCAAGGAACACAAATGGGAAGGCTCCAGATGAACTGTGGTATGGCTCAAAACCCAATCTCGATATATATAGAGCTTATGGATGTTTGAGTTTTGTTCATGTGTCATAAGAGAATAGGAAAAAACTAGATGACAAATCAATAGAATCTTATCTAGTAGGTTATGACAGTCAATCCAAAGGGTATAACTAGTCGAGATGTACAGTTTGAAGAATACAAGCTCTATAATGATCTAGAATGTAAAACTAGTATGCAAGAAATGCAAAGTAAAGATTCACAAAGAGAGCAGACTGTCATGACTTGGATGATGATGATAAGGATACAAGCAAAGAAGACATAACTGCTCATGGGGCTGAAGAAAATACACCCTCTGAAGACATAAACAGTCATAAAATTTTTACTGTTCCTAAGAAAAGATTGAAAAAACAGAAGCAAAAAAGTTAATGAAAGATTATAAAGTGGATCTAGGGAAGTATGCTAGACAAAAGGAAGGGAAAAGCTTAAGGCTGCAACAAAAAAATGATGAGGAGATTGAAATAAATGATATAATGGCTATGCTAGAACCTGAGATGCCTGCAAACTTTGAAGAAGCCATGAGTTCAAAAGATGCATAGAAGTGGAGACATGCAATGGATGAGGAAATCCAATCCTTCAAAAGAATTGAAATGTTTGAACTTGTGGAAAAGCCAATTGGAAAAATGTTGTAGATAACAAATGGATTTTCAAGCTTAAACTTGGGCCTGATGGAAATTCTCATATTTACAAGGCTAGACTAGTTGCCAGATGCTACTTTCAAAAGAAAGGGTTAGATTATGACGAGACATTTTCACCTATTGTCAAATTAGCAAGTATTAGGATGCTTTTGGCTTATGCAAATGCCAATAACCTTGAAATTCATCGCATGGATGTTAGTAGTGCATTTTTAAATGCTAAATTACAAGGAGAAATCTTTATGAAGCAAGCAGTGGGATATGAACAAGGAAACAATATGGTCTGGAGATTGAAAAAGGCCATTCATGGATTAAAGCAGTCACCTCGCCAATGGTATATTTGTATGGACAATTTCTTAAGGAAAAACATTTGAGAAACTAAATAGTGATGGAAACATATATGTTAGAAAAGACAAAGGCAGGTTATATTTTATTGCATTATATGTAGACGACTGTATTATGGTGGCAAATGACATGGACTAGTTCGTGTGGCCTAATCTTTGATGCCATAATTCCATTGAGTTCTCCTTTCCAACTTCACTTGATAAAATGTTTATACTTCTAGGACAAAGCTCAAAATGATTTCCAATTCTTTTTGCATACAATACTATTTTTCCATTATCATGAACTATGCACATATGCTTGTCAAACAAGACTTTATATTTCTGGCGCTCATGCTGGCGCTTAGGGTTTCAGCCCTGCTCTTTTGCTCATAACTCGGGATTCCGGTGTCAGATTCAGGTGTTCTTGGGCTCGTTGGAAAGCTTATCGAACGATCTCTCCGTCGATGTATAATTTGTATGGTGTTTCCTCTGTTTTAGGCAACGGAATCCACCTGACAGTCCCGGCCCTCTTTTGGCGGTGCTAGGGTTTGGCTGCAGTTTTCTTTTGGCCATAACTTTTGTATCTCGTGGCAGTTTTGAGTGTGTTTGGGCTTCTTGGAAAGCTCTTTGAGCACTCCATCCAGTGGTGCTTAAACTTTTCAGAGATTGGTCTGGTGGGAAAGACGGTTCAGCTTTGAAACTTTGGTCTCTGAAACTTTGCACACGAACGAACGGCTTCCAGATAAGTTTTCTGTATCATTTTGAATCAAGGCAATGACCAATTCTGTTAGCTTAGGGTAGCATATATTTTGATTTCAAGACATTGCATTTAGTAAAGACATTTTCTGGCATGTTAGTCACTCTAATTTGCTCTCTACTTTTCTCTGGCTTTGAGATTTCTTTAGCTCTTAAGTTTGGTAAAAGAGATCAAATATTTCTAGTTTATATTCAGCAACAAATTAGGGAATACAGCAGAGGCTAGCGGCTGCATAGGCAAGGCAAATGCATTTGAGTAAAAAGTGGACGGAATAAGTTACGGGACAGAGAGGCTCAGCCTCCGCCGTACACCAGGATAGTGAGGGCTGGACCCACCAACTGGTAATCCGGACCACTATAAACTCCCGCCATAGAATAACAGCCAGTATGAAAAGACACAATGCATATGTATATAAATGTGGTATTTGTAGTCAAAAGGGAGACTGGGATACGCTACGGACTGAGGGGTCTAACCTCCGCCGTAGGCCATAGCGAGGGCACGACCCTCCAACTGGTTCCCGGATCACCAAAATGACTGAAGGAGATCCTAAAGGCTTCAATAAATAATAGCTTGCAAGTGCTCTTACATCAAGTGCTTGAGGATGTATTGCAGATTATGTGAAGACATCCATAGAATAATCAAAAACCATATTTGAGACTCTACAAGAAGTTTTGCCAGCTGCAGAATGTCCAACAAAGTGGAACAGGGAATAGCACAATCAATTATGCTGCAGGCCTTCAAAAAACTCGAAGATGAGGACGTTCATCTAATCAGGTTTTTTCATTTGAATTGAATATCTAGTAACACACAAAACAAGGGAAGGGTGATACCATTATCTGCATAATCTGGATGATTGATCTTTTCATTCTTTTATCATCATTAGGTATAAATATAGATTGGTTGTTGTAAGCTATGAAATTGGACGGTTTCTTTGCACAATGCATCAGTTCTATCAACATAGTACATGCATGCTACGTATGAAATTAGGAAGTTTCTTTAGACGCTTTACACTGAACTATTAGGCAATGACTACATAAGCTGGGGATTGTGTTAACATGGTGTAGTTAGAATATTTCAAGATGGTTTATAAACACGGACCTTTGGACACGTGATGTTATGTTGACAGTAATTACTACATATTCATAGCTCCGGATTGGAGCTCTAATCAGTACTAATCAGTTTAGTTTAAGGTTTTTGCAGCCTAACAATAATGGCATGGGAAAAATCTAAAATCCAGAATGACGGAAAACGGATCTGATAATAATACTGTGCATTAGTGAGCCCACTACTATTAAGGTTTTTCCTCGAAAACCCTTCGGGGCGGGGTTTTTTAATTCTGATAGTAATCGGTGTCACTAATGTAGCCCAGGTCATAGACAAGGAAAGAGAGTTTGTAATATGAACCGCACAAAAGCGGCTCATAAATCCCACACAAATTGTTCAGTTAAAAGCTGATTGATAACGACGCATCTGTGCACGGCCTTGAAGCCGATCCAAAGCGGGGTGCCGGTATTAATAGGAAAAAGTGAAGCCTTCAGAAAAGGCTACAATAGAAACCAGCATGATGTGCTAGTAGCACCCATCAGGGAGCTTGCCCATGTTACATAAGTCCACGGGCCTCAGGGCACAAGGGACAATAATGTATCTATCTATCTATCTATTTTTATCAACTAAATCTGCTATAGAGATTAAGTTTTTTATCATCCCTGGTACGCACAATACATTATTAATGGTAATAATTTTCCCATCTTCTCCTATGAGTTCTAACAGACCATTTTCTCCATTAGCCATATGCAAACATTTGAGCTTACTAGTTTCAAGCTTTCTTAATATCTGTGAACTTTGCATCACGGATTTATCAGCTCCAGAATCTATAATCACAGGGTTAGAAATATTTTCATCACATAAATTTGACAAAGCATACGACTTTACCTCCTCCTCAGGAATTTCTTCCGATACAGAACCTATAGTTGGCTTTGAAAAGCTAACACTCCTGGATGCACCTCTACTAGAAGATCCCCTAAAGCTTCCACGGCCTCTTCCCCTTTTTGTACACATATTGGCTAGATGACCAGCTCCTCCGCAAGCATAGCACGAACGATCTCTGATTCTAGTACAATTTGGCTTAATATGTCCAGTCTCTCCACAACCATAACACGTTACATCCTTACTTTTGCCTCTTCCTCCTCCAAAATATAAAATATTATCTCCCCCTTGATCATAATTTCTTCTTGCCTCTCTTTGCGTAATTTCAGTCCTTGCAATACTTATAGCTTCTTCTTTAGTTCTAGCCATCGTGCGAATTAAAGATGCAATATTTTTATGATATGCAGCAAATACATCTGAGATATAAAGAATTTTTTATTGAACAGAAAGAGGTGCAGCACCTTTTAAATCCATAAATATTCCTTCCATTTTATCAAATAACTCAACTAGATCTTGACCACTTTCATATTTCAACATTCTTAGTTCTTGTTCCAATTTTATGTCTCTGAGATGCAGTTAACTGTTCATATTCATTTAACAAATACTGCCACATATCTCGTGGATCCATACTATGAATTGAAGCTATAATACCATAACCAAGCTTCGAAATGATAATACCTTTTGCTTGAGCTAAATCTTTTGCAGCATCCTTTGCAGCCTTTGCTGATTCTGCAGATACCTCCAGCTTTGACGATTCTGCAGCTTCATTCTTCATAGTTACGCGCCTTTGCTTCTCAGTTTCTGTGAGAGGACAGACCAAATCCCACAGCCCCTCTGCTTCCAAAGCCTTTTCAACTTTCATCTTCCATGCTTGAAAACCAGAGCCTCCTTTATATACCTTAACGTCAGCTAGAATAGAGGCAGCAACCTTATTAGATGCCATCTTCCTTTTAGACAACTTGCTCTGATACCAGATGTTGGAATCAAAAGCTTTGAGCCCGGGTATTGAACCCAGAAGAAAAACTAGACTCAATCTTCTCCCTTAACACCTCCTTTAAAACCACAAAGGTTTTACCTGTTCAAACCGAATTGAGACCCACAAAGAATTCCACACAGGACTGAACTATAATATCACACAGAACTGGACTATTTCCACACAGAATCGGACTGCCTTTTATTACAGAGAATATCAGATAGCAAATGATCACCTATTCAACCTGCTCCAGCACCAAATCCGGCAGCATACAGGAGCTCCAAGATCAGTTTCAGCAACGGACGCCGGGTTCAACAGATCCGGCCCAAAAAAAACATGACGTCGGCCCTGTGTTCCTGTTTACGAAAAATCCTGTTCTGTTCACCTGTCCTTTTCGTCTACATTTCCCCTTTTTATTTTTGTCTTCCATGCAAAATCCATGAGTAAATGCTAACCAGGTGTAATTTGGATCAAATGCCACCATTTAGGCATGTAATTCCAACATTCCCATACACAAAAGGTGCAACAAGATCAACCAACATCATACATCAACCTACTCATGATAAATAATGAAGATAAAATATAATCTACACACATGAATCTACCTACTTGTTAGAGTTCCTTGCTTAGGGTTTGAAACCTAGACTAGGGGTTCTAGGAAGGCTCTACTAGCTAACAAAACAAGATACTATCTCATCTGGAATCCTTCTTCCTTCCTTCCTTCCTTCCTAGGTTCCAGATGATCTACCTATGAAGCTACTCTGAATACCTACTCCGGACGAACTTCCTCCAACTCTTGGGGGTTTGGGCTCTCCATGACTTGCTGATGATGTGGATGGTTCCTCCTCCTTTTGACGGGTGCACTGCCTTGGGGCTGTCAATCTGAGCTACTCCGCAACGAACAATACTCGAATTTGGATTCTGAGCAACGAACAGGTCTCAAGGAAGGTGGAGCCAAAAAAGTGGCTTAGGGTTAGGGTTAGGCTTAGATTACTTATAGGTTAAGGTTCCAAGTCACTCCCACGTAGCTCCAATGGGATACTTCCACGTGGTGGGTGCCAAATAGGGTAAGGCCATATGGAAATGGCCCTAAGCCTAAGGTCGGCGAAGTAGTATAAATAACTTAGCCATGCTCCCTTTTCCACGCTCAATGGTGTGCAAGGCTACTCAAGCGGACTTGTACAATGACGCGGTCCAGAAATATATGTATTTATGGCATATATTTCTTGGAAACGCCACATTCTCCCCCGCCTTAGGATAATGCTGTCCTCAGCATTACGCTAAGGTGACGAACCTACAACAACCCTGTAAGACACACAACATGAATATAGAAACTTAACTTTATGGAAACAATCAACTTTCCCTTAGTTAGTTATTACGTAATTGTACGGCTATATTTGGGCTTATACAAAAGTATATAGCCAATACAAGTATTACTTATCACCATCATAAACATAACATTATCACAACAAGTTTAGGAGTTCATAGTTAAGTCTAAAATCTATCCCTTTTCATGTTATCCCTCTTCCATCCCAACTAGAAGGAGATGTGGGCTTTAGGAATCTGCATCATGAAAGCAATCTGCTACAAGGTAAGGGATTTAAAAAGACATTGGACGAGAGGACCACATGTCCTTAGAGCTGCTCTATAATGGGTAGAGCGCAGTGCAGATGGAACCTAAGCAAGTATTCATGGCACTTGGAGCGGATGTGGACCACCCTCTTGGGGGTAGGCCCTGGTATCTATACCCAAGGAAGATGGTGAGAATATGTAACTCTAAATACAAGAAATTGGAACAGGGTTTCTTTCTTTCAGTAGACTCTGGTATATATAGGTAGATTAGAGGTCGAGTTAATTCGAGGGATGAAGCCTCTACTCTCTCTTGCTTGTGTCTACTGCATTGTCGAAGGTGGAACTTAAAGGGGTTCATTTGCAAGTTGATTAGGATCACTCACTGTTTGAGAAGGATTGTTTAATGGTGCTTTTATCTCATCTCCACACCTGGGAGCTGGTGCTCATATGTTTAGGTTATCTGGCTATCATAGAGCCATGAATAAATGTAATTATTAATAAAAATAAAAATACTTTGCCTTCAAATACTTTTTTTTTTTTTTAATCTATGACTCCTGTCTTCTCGTAATGTGCTCCCTCCTCCCTGCTTCCTTTCACTGGCCTGCACAAGTAGCATAGTACGTTAGTTTAGTTAATAAGTTTGTGGTTTTAGGGGACCACCCCCCTTATTACCTCCTTGAGCCGAACTACTAGCTCAAGGTTACCCCTACTACCTTACACTCGATCATGGCCCATAGGATTTGAGTTTAAGGACCGTTTAAGACGATCCTACCATCGCCCATGATCGGGTGCTACCTTGTACAAGATCTCCTTGATCGTGTACACCTGTAGTGCCTCATACCCTTGGGGGTTTAAGCTAGAGAACGTCCCAACGATCCCATCATCGTGCATGATCACGCTTACCTCATCATGACCCCCCTATGGTCATGTGCACGTGACGTGCATCATGGCATAGAGAACATCCGGGTTTTAAGCTAGGGAACCTCTGCTGGTCCCATCATCGCCCATAATGTTGTGCTCCTCTCATATGACCCTCCCCGTCATGCGCACTCTTGGTGTGTACTGAGCTAAAGAACGCCCCTGGAGGGGATCTCATCATCGCCCACACCCCAAGATATTTGCGTATGCATCCCACTAACCTAGAATGCATAGGCCTTCCTGCACTTACACTAAGGCATACCAAAGCTTAGCTAAAAGCACCTGACGGGTTGGCATCGACCAATTCAGAGATGACTTGGCCGTCGAATTGCTTCATGAAGTTTAGGTATTGCTTCTATAGATCTTGCTTTAATACCCATGTTGCATCTTCCACGGGCAAGTGCTTTCACTTAACCAAGTATTGAAGGAACTGGGACCTTTTTGTCTTCTTAAATGCCTTATCGAGAATTAGCTCAGGGGTTATCTCGAATTGATCCTCTATCATCTCCAACAAAGTTGGGCTCAAAGTTCTCCCTGGGGTTTGGAGTGTGCCTCTTTAATAGGCTTACATAGAAGACTTTGTGGACTTTGAGATGGGCCGGCAAATCGAGCTTATAGGCTTGATCTCCTACTCGCTCTAAAATCTTGAAAGATCTTGCCCACCTTGGAGAACGCTTCTTACAATTCTCAATCTGAAACTTTGCTTGCTTGATCTTAATCTTGAGCCAAACGTTATCCCCTATTTGGAATTCTCTTTCGATTCTATACTTATCGGCTAAGCTCTTTTCCCGACCTCTTGCTGCCAATAGATAGTCTCTCTTCTTCGACCAACTGCTGCATATCGGTCAATATTTGTTGAGAAACTTCAACCTTTTGAAGATGTTGTGCCATGTTGTAGCAGTATCAATTACAGTATGAGATAATTGAACTGACCTAAAGGATTAAGTTAAAAAGTGTATTTTTTATGGTTAAAGGGACCACGCTAGATGAGTACACAATTTGCTAAATAGGGTTGAACTGAATAGCGGCTGAACCTATCGGTCCGACTAGACAGCCAGATCAACATGATTAAATACAAAGAGAAAGTTTAATTGAGGTATCGAATCTTATAAGTTTGTTATCATAAGGTTCCGACTGTTTGATTCAGAGCTTGGGCTGTCGGATGTTTATAGAATTATAGAAATAGCTACAGTGTATTGTAGCATCCAGTAATTGATAGTTTCATTGCTTATATTTAATGGTGGTTGTATGTTTAGACTTTACCATTAGATATAATAGCTCAAATCTCTGGTGCTCATAAATAAGAAGGTTGTGTTTGAAAACTTCATAGCTCAAATTTTCTTCATTGGTATCAGAGCCATGTCTACCAGATTTGGAGCAAATCTCTTGAATGCTATAGAGGTTTTCAAAGATGAAGGTGGATTTCCATGTGGGCACATTAATGTGGGCACACCTTTCCATGTGGGCACATTTTGCCACCTAGCCATTAAAGGCAAGTGAGCCCATTCCCAATTATCCCACATGCCTAAAGGGGATAATTGGAAACCCTAGCCAACCCCTTGTCTATTTAAGAAGTCATTTCTAGGGTTTTAGAGCTCTATTTTGACTGCCCCAGGGGTCAAAACCGCCTCCCAGACTCTGTCTGGGCGAATTGCCCCATTAGTTTCCCTTGATTCGAGCAGTTTAGCAGGATGGTTGAGCTCAGGTCAGGAGGAGGAACTCAAGGATCAGGTATTTCGTCAATTTAATAGCCTAAACCATCTTCTAGTCATTAAGTCAGTAGGTTTAGCCTATTAAATTGCCCATAGCAGCCCTCTAGATCTCTAGATACCCGACTCTAACTAAAGAACCTAACTCTATGATATAGATTAGATCTTGTTCTTTAGTTCTTCTGTGATGTATATGGGTGATGTATCTCTATGGACTCCTTGTATTGGGAAGGGGGGTAGAGACCTAAAGCTTGGTAGTAGATGCTCCTAGATTAGCCTCTCTAGCACACTATAGATTCGGCCTGTGTACAAGAACCACACCTGGTTGTGGGTGAAGGGGCCAGACTGGCTTACAAGGAGGTTCGTGTTCTAACTCTTGAACGATCCCTATGGTGTGTTAGTGCTACCGGGGATCATTGTGACTAGGTCTAATGCCTTTCCACTGCGTGTGGGCAAGGCATGGGCTCGACACCCGTGGGGTGATGCGTCACCCTCCATTGGGTTCAAGTCGAATACGGGCAGTGGCCCTCTAGTCACCTCGAGTCAGCATGTAGATCTCTGGAGGGAGTGATCCCTACCTGCCCCATCGGAACTGGGGAGATGCAACCCAGGATATAGCCCCTTCGGCTATGCATCCGGCGGGCTACAGTCAGGTCCCAACACTTTTCAACCTACTCTGCAAGGTGTGCACATGAGGGGCGGATGGAGTGGACAACCCTAAGCCATGTTCTTATGCCAGCCAAATCCATTGCCATGAATTCTGTCTGCAATGAACTCTGGAGACCCAAGCCGTCAGTCATCCCTTTGAGTCTGAGCCTTGGGTAGGATTTCCCCTATGTATGATGCTGATCGTTGTCTATGCAGATGTTGATGCCCCACCCTTCGAGGTGGATATGTGTTTATGTTGTATACTGACATGTATGTTTACGCTTCCGCAGCTAGGTAGGCCCTGAGGGAGACGGGGTAAAATGACCCCTTCACTCTTCCCACTGGGACTCGTTACGGGTGCGCGGATTGTGGAGGGCCCCAGTCGATTATGGAGCTGGTATGGGGGATGAACTCCTGTTTGTATACAGTGGGTGCACCGTATATGAGTAGGGGACGTCACAGTGGTATCAGAGCAATGTTCTTGGTGACCAAGAGCAAAGCACTGACCATGCTCCCAGTAGTACTAACTTGATAGGATCCTTATGTCAAGATATATGTGATATCGAGACCACCATCTTGCTAGGCGTCTTTGAAGCGGACTCTCGGACTTCGGGGACGATGCCTTTGAAAGTCTTTGGCGAAGCGTAATCGGCACCTTATCAAGATCGAAGCACCGACCTAACTAAGTAACGGCTGTTATTAGTGGGCGGTGGGTGAACGGCTAATACTATTCTTAGTATCACCATTTTGTTTATATCATTGTACTTCATGTATTGATACACAACATTGAATACAATTTCCATTTGCCTTTGTTTTGGGAGCTTGCGCTCTCGGATATTGGTGTGCATCCCCTTCTCTCCCTTTCTTGGTGCAACCTTGACATGGTATCAGAGCACTAGATGTGCTGAGATTGATTCAAGATCAACACAGCAATGGAGAAGGATGCAAGCTACAACCAGATTACCTTCCCTGGCGGTCATGCGATTCAAATCTTTGACGGCACAGGTTTCCAGCAATGGAAAAGCGGAATGATCTTCATTCTCAAGAATGAAGGAGTTTGGGGAATTGTCAATGGCCAAGAACTTGCACCGGATGCCAAGAATATTGCTGATTTGCATGCTTGGCAGCGCCGAGATGACAAGGCAATGGCATATATCGGGCTTTCCTTAGCTGACTCTATCCTTGATGAGTTCCAGCAAGAGAATAGTCATGATTTGTGGCATGCTCTCATTGAGAAGCATGACCAAAAGACCCACATGATTGGGCATTTGCATGCTGAGGTAGCGAATATACATTGGGAAGAGACTGAGAATCTTGACCAAGACCGTATGAAGCATGCCTTCCAGCAGATTGAAGCTTTTGGAGAAGAGCATCAGATCTCACAGTCGATGCAACTATTTTCCTTCCTCAGGTCATTACCTATTGCATTTTATTCTTTGTGCAGCAGCTTCATGCAAGACAAAGAAATGGACTTCCATCAAGCAATCACTCGTATTAAGGAGGAGATCATGATGAGGCAAGATGCAGATAAAGGTGATCATGCCACTCTCTTTGCAGCAGGGCATTCAAAGACTCAATCTACCCTAAATGGGGATGAGCATGATGAGGAGGAGAAGCACATTGGCAGCAGATTATCTCTTCCTATTAAGCATGAAGTAGTGGATTTAGATCCTTCTACTTTCTGGATATCAGACAATGCAGTAGCACCCAATAAATGGATGCCAATTTCTGATATTCCAGCACCTTCCAAGCAAGGATTAATAGATACCTCAGCCATTGAGCTAAGATATCTTGATGTGGCCTTCGTCTCCCCATTTTCAGGCAATGCAGCAATACTTCATGAAGTGGCATTCATTTCTGATACTTTGGTGGAATTTATGCAAGGATGCACTCAGGTTCTAACACTTGATCAACTAATTTTTCTGTTCGGATTACAGAAACTTTCAGCACTTACAGCACTTTCAACACTTCCAGCACCTGTTATGGCACTCAACTCTTTTCTGTTTCCAGATCAAGGAGGAGATCTTAATTCACTTGATTATGGAGGAGTTGAATATGCATCATATATGATCATGATTCCAAAGCAAAGAGAAGTAGTTGACTCTTTACTTCTAGCAACACTTGATCAAGGTCAAGCGAAGGTACTAAGGTTTGATTTTCATGGAGAATTTCGACCTAGCATTGTTGGAGTAGCTGCATTTATGGTTGTTGAATCCATAAGTCTTAACGAAGTAATCATATCTGATGCTTCTATTGCCTATATTGAGGCTATGCATGGAAATAATTTTCATGTTCCTCCTGGCAAAACAATTATGGATATCAAAGACAAACTCTATCGACTTACTGTTCCTGATACAGTGGTTGATCAGCAGGTCTATTTACCTACCAGAGAGAATAGAGCTGATCTTTTCATGCAAACTTGGTTTCTGAGCTTTTCGGATGACCCTGATTAAGCAAGCCTTGACCAAGATTCAGATCTTATCTCCAGGAGGAGGAGGCTGAGCATGAAGATGGCGATCTCTCATCAAGGAGGAGTGTCAAGATATATGTGATATCGAGACCACCATCTTGCTAGACGCGTCTGAAGCAAAGACTTCGGACTTTCAAGACAAGGGTGTGGTCGAGAAAGTGCTGAACTGAACAGAATCAGCACCTTATCAGCACTGAGCACCGACCTAACTAAGTAACGGCTGTTATTAGTGGGCGGTGGGTGAACGGCTAATACTATTCTTAGTATCACCATTTTGTTTATATCATTGTACTTCATGTATTGATACACAACATTGAATACAATTTCCATTTGCCTTTGTTTTGGGAGCTTGCGCTCTCGGATATTGGTGTGCATCCCCTTCTCTCCCTTTCTTGGTGCAACCTTGACACCTTAAACCTCGAAAAATGGGAAATTTTTTTCTCATTTTTGTAGTTTATGCTAAGCTAGCAACAGTTGGAAATGACTGAAAACATAATGAAAACATAAAAAGACTAAAATTGGTGAGCCAACCTTCAAAAAGTAGGGTGGTCTCACACGTCGCGCCAGGACAGATAATGAGAATCTCATTTTCGGGGTGGGCGCAACGTGTGAGACATTCAGCTTGAACACACTAAAAAGTTATTTACAGAAAAATAACTTGATAATTCTAATTTTGAGCTAAGAAATAGTACAATTGACATGTTATATGCTTAGAAAGTATAACATTTAGTAGCGGGACCCACCATGTCTCACACGTCGCGCCAGGACAGAAAATGAGCTTTTCATTATCGGTCTGGGCGCAACGTGTGAGACCTTGCTTAAATTTAGGTATTTTAGGTGTTTTAAGCAACCCAAAAAGGTAGTTTGGAATTTGACCTAAAATCGACCCCTATAAATAGACCTAGACCCCCCCTCATTTTCGCGTACCCTGCTTACAAAGTCTGCTCTCCTTTGCCAAGGCGATCTTCTGGCGCATAGCACGGATCGGCGAACGCTCATTTAACATGGCTCGACAAAACAGATCGCTAGGGAAGCCCCCGCCGAGGCGAATCGCCCAATGGGCCAAATACCCTCGCCTCATTCAGAGGATACTCCAAGAACGCCTTTTCCGCAAGGCGACCTTCTTCCAAAGGAGGGAGGCAGGATCGACCGAGCGCTGCGACGGAGGTCATAGGCGCAGGAGCGGGATATTATGCAGCAGATTCTCGAAGAGATCGCCGAGGAAGACAGGAGGAACAGGGAGGAACGGGAGCAGATAGGGCAGCCGACCGTCGAGGAGCAACTCGAGGCTTGGGCCCGCCTGCAGGAGGAGGAAGAGAGAGAGCAGCGCAAAATTTAGGCTTAGCCCCCTGAAGAAGCAGACCTCATGGGCGCGTCATCGGCAAATATGAAGCCAAAGAGCGCCGCCGAGAGAGGAGGACGAAGAGCCGGGAAGACGACCCAACCACAGCCGGCGGGCCAAAGAAGATGAAGGCCAAAGGCATTAAGGCGGGCAAGAGGAAAGTTGTAAAGGTTGGTAAGCGAGCAATGGGTCCCGTCATCAACGAGCCATCAGCGAAAGCGTAACCCGCCGAATCGACCGACTCCATCGCAGGATTACGCCCCCAACACGTAGGGGCAAGCTCTTCGAAACCCCCGGCCATGGAGAAGGAAGTACCTCAACAGGTGGCACCGGAAGAGGAGCAGCCCGGGCAAGTGCCGAAACCCCCACCTTTCCCGACGTGGGATAGAGTTAAAGCCCCGCGGCCACAACGGGAGGCATATGTGATAGACCCCGTCAAGGTCTATCAGAAGAAGATCAAGGAGCACAACGCCTACATGGCTGGGAGGCGTACAACGCTTACTACCAGGAGCACAGGGTGAGAACGATTGAAGGCGGACGCCCAACAAAAAGCCGCACTCGGCCGCCACCCAAGCCCAAGCCTCCCGAGAGCACCGGAAAGAAGCGGACCAAGAGCAAGCGAAGGAGCGAGAGGGCCCTCAAGGAAATCCGCACTTCCAAATGGGTTACGGACTCTTGATCCCCCGGGCACCATTTCAACGCTTGGTCCGAGAAGTCATGCAGGAGTACAACACGGACATGCGCGTGACCGATGAAATGCTGCTGTGCTTACAGGAGGCAGCAGAGGCAAAAATAGTGCAGCATTTTGAAGATTCCACGGCCTGCACAGTTCATGCGAAGAGGGATACTTAGCTAGACACATCAAGGGAGAACCCCTTGAACCTTTTTGTAAATAACGAAAATTTTTGTTAATATAAAGAATTTTTGTGTAAATAATGTGTCCAAATCTTGCTTCATTAGGTTAGGATATTGAATTCTAGCTTTTGTTTTGGCCGAATTGGAGTTTTTGAGCAAAATTGAGACGATGTCTCACACGTCGCGCCAGGACAGAAAATGAGAATCTCATTTTCGGGCTGGGCGCAACGTGTGAGACCATGCCCAAAAATGCCCAAAACTGCTCCAAATCGACCAAATAAGGAATCAATTCTGCCTAACTCGGCGAGTTCAGTAGAATTACAACCTTAGATCATCCAAATTGACCAAGTTTAGGCCATTTAGAGCCCATGTCTCACACGTCGCGCCAGGTCACCATGCCACATCCCAATGATCTCCAGTTGTTCCAATAGGTTCATTAGTCGATCTTAGCATGCTCAAACCTAAAAATAGTCTTCAAACTCTCAATTGCACCTCTTAATAGGTTAGAATCGCCCAATTCCAGAAAATTCTAGGCCATCCAAAATTAGGGTTTTCCCTTTTCCTATAAATAGGTCTCCCATTTATCAATTAGCACCCTACAAGTCTGCTCTCCACTGCTTAGACGATCTTCCAGCTCCCTGAGGCGCTTCTGCGTCTGTTTGACACTCTCTTCTTCGCTAGATCAATGGCCACTGCTGACTTCAGGCGATGGTACAGCGCCAGTGCCCATGCTGCCGAGGCGGACGTCAATGACATCTTCCGAGTCTTCGGGAAAGAAATCGATGTCCAAGCCACACTGAATGCAACACCAGCATACAGACAAGTCTTAGCAGAGTTCCAAGCTAGGGTAGGACCCTCCCTCGTCCAGCTTCCCCCTTGCATAGGATACTTTGTTCCTCGCCCATCCCTTCAAACAGCCTTGGGTGATGTCCCCAACATCGCCAAGTACTTAACTAACAAGGCGCAGAGGCTGCCAGACTACATGGTCCTGACAGCTAACAGGACCAAGTACTTCTCCTACACCGCCACCCTAGCTATCTTCCTATCCCACCGTGCCGAAAACCCATTGGGGGCAACCTCTATTTCTCCCATGGAGGTGGACCCCATAGCAGCCCGAGCAGAAGAGCAGATGCTTTCGCAGTACCAGCAAGAGCAAGAAGGAAGAGAGGAAGAAGAGGAGTCGGACGACGAAGAGTACACCGAGCTAGACTCAGACGAGGAACGGCGACAAGCAGAAGAGGAGCTGGTTAACTTCGAGCAGAGAGTTGCTCCCCCGCTTGGGCTAGGCATTACAAGCCTAGCCCCTATCATCATAAACGGAGAGGAGTATTTACTCCTCAGCGACATACAGAACCTCCCCGAATGCAGGGAGAGGGAGCTTCGATTGGATGAACTGCTCCACCAACTACGGCAGTCCGACTTGGACGACTTCATCGTCCGGGGAGTCTTGGACTTTCCGCTTCAAGTGCGAGAAGCCGATACCTACACAGGGGAGTCGACTTCTGATATCCAGGCCTACAGCAGCATAAGACAGGTTATGGAGACCGGAGACCTGCCATCCGAAGAAGAGTTCCTCGCCATTTAGGAACGGATGGGGATCAGAGGCAAGACCACCAGCATCCTGATGCCGAGTCCCTCGACACCACCTCCCGCAAGAGGAGCAGGAATCGACCTCAGGCGAGTCGACGCCACAATCGAAGACTACCGAGACATCACCGAGATAGAGGTCGACGAGTACTCCGGGCGGCATAGAGCTGGAGGACAAACAAGCGGAGAAGCTTCAGCGACGCACAATGACAGGTCCCTAAGGTACTACCTGCCCCTGCTGCTGGATGGGAGAATAGCGGTAGTACACCGCAAGTTTAGCCCATGGGGTGAAGAAGGAGTGTTCATGCTTATTGCACTCTCAGGCTTCGGCAGGCACGCTCGAATAGCAGCAAATGTCGACTATACTGTCCTAGTCAAGAGAGCAATGGCACTTGACCTCTTCGACTTCGCCATACCTCATCGATGTCAGGCGAGATTAGCGGTGGCCGCGGCCCTCACATCCGACCGCAGGGTGGAAGAGTTGGCGAGAGCCTTGCAGGGCGGCTCGTCAGCAAGCGTCTTCAGGAACTTGGGTCATTCGGTAGGAACGACCCAAGTTAAGAAGTTCCTTGAGGACAACCCATCTTACCGGCGATTTCAAGATTAGTTAGACTCTTGATCCCGGAGACTTTTTGTACTAAAATATTATATAATATATGAATATAATTTCTTTTGCACTTTAAATGTTTTGTTGATGTATTTTGTCCCACAACTATGCCAACAAACCACTTATAATACAAGAGAACAAATAAAACTAACCATATAGCCATGAATTACTTGTGCATGCAGCTAGAGGCCTAAGCTCAGGGGAACGACAACACCGAGACCACGTGGAAGAACAGAGTCCACCCAGGCCACCCCCGGCAAGGAACCTGTTTGAGGAATTTGGACCCATGACCCCAGAAGAGGAAATATCACAGATGAGGACGGACCTTGAGCAGATAAAGGCTTTGCTTTCAACATTCTTAGTTCTTGTTCCAATTTTATGTCTCTGAGATGCAGTTAACTGTTCATATTCATTTAACAAATACTGCCACATATCTCGTGGATCCATACTATGAATTGAAGCTATAATACCATAACCAAGCTTCGAAATGATAATACCTTTTGCTTGAGCTAAATCTTTTGCAGCATGTTTTGCAGCCTTTGTTGATTCTGCAGATACCTCCAGCTTTGACGATTCTGCAGCTTCATTCTTCATAGTTACGCGCCTTTGCTTCTCAGTTTCTGTGAGAGGATAGACCAAATCCCACAGCCCCTCTGCTTCCAAAGCCTTTTCAACTTTCATCTTCCATGCTTGAAAACCAGAGCCTCCTTTATATACCTTAACGTCAGCTAGAATAGAGGCAGCAACCTTATTAGATGCCATCTCCCTTTTAGACTCAACTTGCTCTGATACCAGATGTTGGAATCAAAAGCTTTGAGCCCGGGAATTGAACCCAGAAGAAAAACTAGACTCAATCTTCTCCCTTAACACCTCCTTTAAAACCGCAAAGGCTTTACCTGTTCAAACCGAATTGAGACCCACAAAGAATTCCACACAGGACTGAACTATAATATCACACAGAACTGGACTATTTCCACACAGAATCGGACTGCCTTTTATTACAGAGAATATCAGATAGCAAATGATCACCTATTCAACCTGCTCCAGCACCAAATCCGGCAGCATACAGGAGCTCCAAGATCGGTTTCAGCAACGGACGCCGGGTTCAACAGATCCGGCCCAAAAAAAACATGACGTCGGCCCTGTGTTCCTGTTTACGAAAAATCCTGTTCTGTTCACCTGTCCTTTTCGTCTACATTTCCCCTTTTTATTTTTGTCTTCCATGCAAAATCCATGAGTAAATGCTAACCAGGTGTAATTTGGATCAAATGCCACCATTTAGGCATGTAATTCCAACATTCCCATACACAAAAGGTGCAACAAGATCAACCAACATCATACATCAACCTACTCATGATAAATAATGAAGATAACATATAATCTACACACATGAATCTACCTACTTGTTAGAGTTCCTTGCTTAGGGTTTGAAACCTAGACTAGGGGTTCTAGGAAGGCTCTACTAGCTAGCAAAACAAGATACTATCTCATCTGGAATCCTAGGTTCCAGATGATCTACCTATGAAGCTACTCTGAATACCTACTCCGGACGAACTTCCTCCAACTCTTGGGGGTTTGGGCTCTCCATGACTTGCTGATGATGTGGATGGTTCCTCCTCCTTTTGACGGGCGCACTGCCTTGGGGCTGTCAATCTGAGCTACTCCACAACGAACAATACTCGAATTTGGATTATGAGCAACGAACAGGTCTCAAGGAAGGTGGAGCCAAAAAAGTGGCTTAGGGTTAGGGTTAGGCTTAGATTACTTATAGGTTAAGGTTCCAAGTCACTCCCACGTAGCTCCAATGGGATACTTCCATGTGGTGGGTGCCAAATAGGGTAAGGCCATATGGAAATGGCCCTAAGCCTAAGGTCGGCGAAGTAGTATAAATAACAGCCATGCTCCCTTTTCCACCCTCAATGGTGTGCAAGGCTACTCAAGCGGACTTGTACAGTGACGCGGTCCAGAAATATATGTATTTATGGCATATATTTCTTGGAAACGCCACATTCTCCCCCGCCTTAGGATAATGCTGTCCTCAGCATTACGCTAAGGTGACGAACCTACAACAACCCTGTAAGACACACAACATGAATATAGAAACTTAACTTTATGGAAACAATCAACTTTCCCTTAGTTAGTTATTACGTAATTGTACGGCTATATTTGGGCTTATACAAAATTATATAGCCAATACAAGTATTACTTATCACCATCATAAACATAACATTATCACAACAAGTTTAGGAGTTCATAGTTGTCTAAAATCTATCCCTTTTCATGTTATCCCTCTTCCATCCCAACTAGAAGGAGATGTGGGCTTTAGGAATCTGCATCATGAAAGCAATCTGCTACAAGGTAAGGGATTTAAAAAGACATTGGACGAGAGGACCACATGTCCTTAGAGCTGCTCTGTAATGGGTAGAGCGCAGTGCAGATGGAACCTAAGCAAGTATTCATGGCACTTGGAGCGGATGTGGACCACCCTCTTGGGGGTAGGCCCTGGTATCTATACCCAAGGAAGATGGTGAGAATATGTAACTCTAAATACAAGAAATTGGAACAGGGTTTCTTTCTTTCAGTAGACTCTGGTATATATAGGTAGATTAGAGGTCGAGTTAATTCGAGGGATGAAGCCTCTACTCTCTCTTGCTTGTGTCTACTGCATTGTCGAAGGTGGAACTTAAAGGGGTTCATTTGCAAGTTGATTAGGATCACTCACTGTTTGAGAAGGATTGTTTAATGGTGCTTTTATCTCATCTCCACACCTGGGAGCTGGTGCTCATATGTTTAGGTTATCTGGCTATCATAGAGCCATGAATAAATGTAATTATTTACATATTATTAATAAAAATAAAAATACTTTGCCTTCAAATACTTTTTTTTTTTTTAAATCTATGACTCCTGTCTTCTCGTAATGTGCTCCCTCCTCCCTGCTTCCTTTCACTGGCCTGCACAAGTAGCATAGTACGTTAGTTTAGTTAATAAGTTTGTGGTTTTAGGGGACCACCCCCCTTATTACCTCCTTGAGCCGAACTACTAGCTCAAGGTTACCCCTACTACCTTACACTCGATCATGGCCCATAGGATTTGAGTTTAAGGACCGTTTAAGACGATCCTACCATCGCCCATGATCGGGTGCTACCTTGTACAAGATCTCCTTGATCGTGTACACCTGTAGTGCCTCATACCCTTGGGGGTTTAAGCTAGAGAACGTCCCAACGATCCCATCATCGTGCATGATCACGCTTACCTCATCATGACCCCCCTATGGTCATGTGCACGTGACGTGCATCATGGCATAGAGAACATCCGGGTTTTAAGCTAGGGAACCTCTGCTGGTCCCATCATCGCCCATAATGTTGTGCTCCTCTCATATGACCCTCCCCGTCATGCGCACTCTTGGTGTGTACTGAGCTAAAGAACGCCCCTGGAGGGGATCTCATCATCGCCCACACCCCAAGATATTTGCGTATGCATCCCACTAACCTAGAATGCATAGGCCTTCCTGCACTTACACTAAGGCATACCAAAGCTTAGCTAAAAGCACCTGACGGGTTGGCATCGACCAATTCAGAGATGACTTGGCCGTCGAATTGCTTCATGAAGTTTAGGTATTGCTTCTATAGATCTTGCTTTAATACCCATGTTGCATCTTCCACGGGCAAGTGCTTTCACTTAACCAAGTATTGAAGGAACTGGGACCTTTTTGTCTTCTTAAATGCCTTATCGAGAATTAGCTCAGGGGTTATCTCGAATTGATCCTCTATCATCTCCAACAAAGTTGGGCTCAAAGTTCTCCCTGGGGTTTGGAGTGTGCCTCTTTAATAGGCTTACATAGAAGACTTTGTGGACTTTGAGATGGGCCGGCAAATCGAGCTTATAGGCTTGATCTCCTACTCGCTCTAAAATCTTGAAAGATCTTGCCCACCTTGGAGAACGCTTCTTACAATTCTCAATCTGAAACTTTGCTTGCTTGATCTTAATCTTGAGCCAAACGTTATCCCCTATTTGGAATTCTCTTTCGATTCTATACTTATCGGCTAAGCTCTTTTCCCGACCTCTTGCTGCCAATAGATAGTCTCTCTTCTTCGACCAACTGCTGCATATCGGTCAATATTTGTTGAGAAACTTCAACCTTTTGAAGATGTTGTGCCATGTTGTAGCAGTATCAATTACAGTATGAGATAATTGAACTGACCTAAAGGATTAAGTTAAAAAGTGTATTTTTTATGGTTAAAGGGACCACGCTAGATGAGTACACAATTTGCTAAATAGGGTTGAACTGAATAGCGGCTGAACCTATCGGTCCGACTAGACAGCCAGATCAACATGATTAAATACAAAGAGAAAGTTTAATTGAGGTATCGAATCTTATAAGTTTGTTATCATAAGGTTCCGACTGTTTGATTCAGAGCTTGGGCTGTCGGATGTTTATAGAATTATAGAAATAGCTACAGTGTATTGTAGCATCCAGTAATTGATAGTTTCATTGCTTATATTTAATGGTGGTTGTATGTTTAGACTTTACCATTAGATATAATAGCTCAAATCTCTGGTGCTCATAAATAAGAAGGTTGTGTTTGAAAACTTCATAGCTCAAATTTTCTTCATTGGTATCAGAGCCATGTCTACCAGATTTGGAGCAAATCTCTTGAATGCTATAGAGGTTTTCAAAGATGAAGGTGGATTTCAAATTTGGAAGCAAAGTATCAGGGAGGTTCTTGAATTTGAAAACTTGTGGTATCTAATAGACGAAAATGATGTCAGGTGTTTTAGTATTGCAGGAACGCCTAATAGAGGGGGAACAAGCTCAAGTTCAACCACCGGGGAATCAATTGGTGAAGGATCTGCAAGGCCTGTGACTGTTACAGTAACTTCAGGAGAATGTGACGACAGACTCAATATTATGGAGGCCCAAGCTATTATTTCATGTAAAGTTGGCTCAGCAATCAAGTTGAAATTAAGAGAAATATCTCTAAAGGAAATGTGGCAATACATGGGAAAAACTTATGAGGCAAAATCTTCTTCTCAAATAGACGTTCTAGAAAAGCAATTAAAGAGGCTTAAGTTGCATGATAAAGATGGTCTAACAGAATTTTTTGAGAAATCCGATTCAATTATTGCATATATTGAAGGAGCAGAAATTATCCTCAATGAAGCGTATCAGACCTTAGCAATTGCTAGGTCTCTCTCTCATAATGCTTACCTTGCCACTTTTCTTAGAAATGTGGCCAGATCTAAAGATCACGCTATTTAGATGGTAGGACAGAGTTCGAGCAAGGAGTTGCTATTGTTGATGATAATCAGACATCTGAAGTATTGTACATGGGAAAAAGCAAAGTAAAAAACAAAGGTGGTGCTAACAAAAATAAAATAGGACCCTGCTACCACTGTGATAGTTATGGACACTTGAAGATTGATTGCCCAAAGCTTGGTAAAGAAATTATTTGCTATAATTGTGAAGGGAAAGGGCATTTGGCTGTTAACTGCCCAAGCCCAAAAGGGACTGTAAGTAAGGGCAGAGGCAGAGGAAGGAGTACAGGGTCATGAGGAAACTATGTAAACGAGGGCAGAAATGCTGCCAAGGCAAATCCCACA
The DNA here is from genome assembly GCA_021234155.1 of Isoetes taiwanensis. NCBI lineage: Eukaryota > Viridiplantae > Streptophyta > Lycopodiopsida > Isoetales > Isoetaceae > Isoetes > Isoetes taiwanensis. The sequence goes on along the minus strand of JAJEKV010000002.1, from coordinate 22,062,086 downwards.
ATTAATATTGCTCAAAACTTTAGAGAATGAGAATGAGAATGAGAATGATTTTTTATCGTCCACTGAGGCCAATCGGCCTATGGGACCCATAAGGAGCGCAGCAAACTTATTACTGTCCGGATTAAAAAACCCCCGCCCCGAAGGGTTTTCGAGGGAAAAACCGTGGCAGTAATAAGAATGCTGTCAAACTGTACAAGTATACATCAATGTTTATATACATGTCAAGTGTGTGCCCGAGGACATAGCTGATCTCGCATGTCCATAACCTCCTGAAGATATGATCCCAGCACCCGTACGGATGCTGTGCTCAATGTCACATGTAACGGCTGGCCAGGCCTGACCAACTCAGCATATCGTGTCCGAATTTGATCATATGCTGGGCAACTTTGAAGGGTATGAGATTCATCCTCAATGACTCCCATTTGGCAGCATTGAGCACAGTCTGGCGTGGCTCACCAATCCATCTGCTGTCTCAATTCCCGAAGATGATGTGCCCCCGTGCGAATGGAGGCAATGAGTCCAGCGCCTTTTCATGGGCAAGTGGGTACGCAGTAGCATTGCGGGCCTCGCTCCAATGTGGGATTTATGTGGCTGGTAGTGTCTTTGTCTTGACTGTTCAAGGGCATTGGCATCCCAAAGCTTGCCGAGGAAGCAATCGTCAAGATATTGCCTCAAGCTATGGCGATCTGCCTCTGTTTGCACATGTATGCACCTGTGCTCCTGCACATTCCATCTAGCCAACCATTGAGCTCTCTTTTTCCCTCCAGCAGGCCTTGAGGCGCTGCGGCTCCATTGCCATGATATAAGCTAGTTTAGGGAGACGAGCATCGTCCATATTGACCACGTTCTGAAAATAGACAATGTGGCGATCAAGGGCCGCCCTCTGAAGAGGCAAGAATCCTGTCTCCTGCAGTAGAATTTGATATGGGACTGTGGACTTCACCCCTAGTGCTCGTACTAAGAAGGCTTTCTGGACCTGCTCCAAGTCATTCCAAGTAGCAAGTGATACTCTTTGGGCCCCATACTTCCACCCCGTATAAAAGGACAGGCTCCACTAAGACCTTGAACAGGGTGGATTGATGGGCCCAATCATAAAACTCCGCTCTATGACTATTGTTTTGCATTGCATATAGTGCCTTCCAGCCCGCCGTCACTCGTAGCCGTATGGATGTGTCCCAGTGCATAGTAGAAGGAAACTCCACTCCCAAATATTTGTATGTGGATGCAACTTCCACATTCTGGCCTCGGTAACTGAAGGAGGGGACCCTCGGCTGACGTGAAGATGATATGAAAACCACCTTAGTCTTGGCGGGTTGACGCCAGCATATCGGTCCATTTGTCGGGGCATCGAGATGTCGTTGCATGTCCGCTGGTGGTGTGTAAGCTAGGAGGTCCACATCATCGCATATATTAATTGTCGATGATCTGATAGAGAAGGTGAGCTCCATCGCCCTCAATATCGCCAACCCGACTCTCAATTGATCAACGTAAAGCCCAAACAATGTTGGGGAGAGAGGGCATCCCTGACGAACCCCGATACTGCTATCAAATGGTTGGCTTGTCTGCTGCAACCGACCCGAGCATCTTTATTATAACACGTACCTTCGCGATTCTCGCAAATCTACGGGAACCCCGGTATTGCGGTCTTGCCCATAGTTTTTCCCCGCCGCGCATTCAAAACGCCTTCATAAAATCCACAAAGCAACAATATAGATCCCGACGGCGGTTCCTGCATCTTCAATCGAGTTCGCAGCGTGAAGATGTGGTCAATGGTTGAGTGCGAGAGTCTGAATCACGCCTGGGTGAGGGCCCGCCTCTCTCGCCTCCTGCCTTGACCCATCAATCAACTGCTTTCGAGGATCCCAACAAGCAATTTTGCAAACACCGAACTGACCATGATTGTTCGATAATTGGCTGGGCAATGTGGGTCACCTGCCTTATATATGGGAACAACTCTGCTATTGGTCCACTGCAGCGGGAAACCTTCCTGTAATGCCTTGTTGAACAAGGCGGTCAGCACTGGTATTATGGACGGCCCTGCCCACTTAAGTAATTCTGCCTGCATACCATCCAAGTCTGGGGCTTTCCCATTGGCAAGACGCTGCAAACCTTGTTCCACGTCCGAATCTGTGATTTCCAGCACTGGGCCTTCTTGCAAGGGTAATGCTGCATGTGCACCCTGAGGGTCGTATAGCTGTTGCAAGTATAGAGGGGATGAAGATGAGCAAAATGAAGATGAAGAGGTTTGTAAATTTGATTTATATGCATTAACTCAAAGAAATGTTGACAACAAGCTCATGATTTTAGATTCAAGAGCTGAAAGGACAGTAACATGTTCTTCAGAAATTCTTAAGGAATGCAAAGTACATGGAGGAGGATTTGTGCGGGGATCTGCAAGAGATAAAAGACTCCGGGATGCTTGAGTTGTATGATTTAGAAGGGAACATAGTCAGATTAAGAGATGTTTTGTGTGTTCCTGGTTTAGTCCAGAATTTGATTTCTGTGTGCCAACTTGTTGACCTTGGATTCAAGGTGGTGTTTGAAAAACTTCAATGTAATATGTTTTTGGATAATAAAATCGTCTTTACTGGAAAGGGAGTTGGCAATCTGTTTGGGTTGAACCTTGAGCACTATATGCCAAGTTTAAATGTTATAACATGCCCTTCTATCAAAACCTGGCATGAAAGATTATGTCATGTACTTTAAAACAGTTGAGCTGCTCATAAAAAAGGGTATCATTACTGCTCAGAATTTTGAAAGTGCTAATTGTAAGTGTGCAGGATGCATACTGGGAAATCACAGTAGACTTCCATTCAAAAAGTCGCTCAAGAGAGCTGAAGGGGTACTGGACCTTGTACACACATATTTGTGTGGTCCATTAAACATCACCAGTTTATCAGATAATAAGTACTTTATGACATTCATCGACAATTTCAGTAGAAAAACAAAAGTTTATTGCCTGAAATCTAAGGATTTAGCTTTTGAAGCTTTTAAAGCATTTGCAAATGAAGTGGAATTGGAGACAGGAAGAAAGATCAAATGTCTGAGGTCAGACAGAGGAGGAAAGTATATCTCAGATAAGTTTAAGAAATACTGCATAAATAAAGGAATTCAAAGACAATTGACTTGCCCCTCAACAAAATGGTATTGCTGAAAGAAAGAACCGTACGATTCTAAATGCCGTTAGGAGCATGCTTAAATATTCAATTTCCTCTGGGAAGAAGCAGTTAATGCATCAGTTTTTGTTCAGAATTTGCTGCCTACAATAAGCACCAAAGGGAGTATTCCTGAAATGTTATGGTCTGGGAAAAAACCTGATTAAAGCTTATGGGTGCTTAGCCTTTGTGCATGTGCCAGAGGAATTGAGGGGAAAACCCAATGACAGAGCCTATATGACCTATCTGGTTGGGTATGATACACAATCAAAATCATACCGACTTTATGATCTAGAAAAAAGGGAAGTATTGATAAGTAGAGACGCCACTTTTGATGAGGATCAATACTATAAAGCCATTCCCAAAATAAATATCCAGGATAATCAAGTAAAGATAGAGAAGGCCACTAAAATAAAGCAACATGGCGAGGAGCAGCCGGAAAAAGGGGTCACTTTTGATATAGATTATATGGAAGATTCAAATAATAAATATGCAAATACCATTGATACTAATGAGTCTGAGCAAAATGTGCAGAATACTGAAGAAGACCAATCTGAACCAGAGAGAACATAGCCACCAAAGAGAAAGAGGAAAATTGAGGCTCAAAAACTTCAAGAATATGCTGTTGTTGGTGGTGAACTTTATGGACATGATGAAGAAGGAAGAAGTAGAAGACTCATGCATGATTCAGGTGAGCTACATGCACTGTTTCAAACCTTGATGCGTTCAGATTATCATGTTCCTAAGAATTATGCCGAAGTTTTAGTGTCACCTAAAAGGGATCAATGGCTGAAAGACATGTATGATGAAATGGCCTCTTTTAAAAGAACAGAAATTTATGAACTGCCAATTGGTAAAAATATTGTTGGCAATAAATGGGTTTTCAAAATTAAAACAGGAGCAGATGGCATTACACCCAAATATAAGACTTGCATTGTAGCTCAAGGCTTTTCTCAGAGGGGAAGACTATGAAGAAACATTTTCGCCACTAGTCAAAATGAACAGTATCAAAATTCTCTTGGCAATAGCAAATGCTTATGACCTGGAAATCCATCACATGGATGTTAATATTGCCTTTCTGAATGCCAAGCTGGAAGAAGAAATTTACATCAAGTACTAGGCTTTGAAGAAGGAAGTAATAAAGTTTGGAAACTGAACAAGGCAGTATACGATTTGAAACAATCTCCCAGAGAGTGGTATAAATGCATGAAAGAGAGCAAGGTTTTATAAAATTAAATAATGATGGGAATCTATATAAGTATCAGTCTGACGATGAAGGGTGCATTATTGCACTTTTTGTAGATGATAACATAATGATTTCGAAGGGAGTTAAAATTCTGGAACACTGCAAAACTATTCTCAATAAGAGGTTTCAAATGACAGACTTGGGAGAACTAAATTTTTTTTTGGAAGTAGAAGTGCAACGAGATAGAAAAAATATAAGACTAAGATTGACACAAAAACAGCAAATAGAGTCCATGCTTGAAAGATTCAGGATGACAGATTGTAAAACTTGCAAAACGCTTGTTGTTCCTGGAAACAAATTGTCTAAGAAGATGTGTTCGAAAAATGCAGAAGAGAGACTACAAATGAAAGATGTGCCATATAGTTCACTGGTTGGATGCCTTGCATATATAGCTAATTGCTCAAGTCCAGACATGGCGTCATTGTCAATATGCTCAGTAAATATTTAAATGATCCCGGAATGAAGCATTGGATTGCTCCAAGCGAGTTTTAAGACACCTGAAGGGAACACAAAATGTTGGGATTACTTACTGCTCTGAAAACTTAAAGCTAAATGCATATTGTGATGCAGATTGAGATGGGGACATTGATGAAAGAAAATCAACTTTAGAGTATCTAATTTTCTTGGGAGGTGCACTAGTAGCATGGAAATGTAAAAAACAAACTTGCACAACCATGTCAAGTGCAGAGGCAGAATATGCTTCTGCCACTCTAGCAGCAAAAAAGATAGTTTGGGAAAGGAGGTTGATGCTGGAACTTGGTTATGATCAAAATAACCCAACAGAAATGTTATGTGACAATACAAGTTACATTGCCATGACAAAGGATCCAGTCCTGCATGAGAGGCCGAAGCATATAGAGCTGGAACTGCATTATATCAGAGAAGTGGTAGCTAAATGATATATCAAATTAATATACATAAACACGTTGAGTCAGCTTGCTGATCTGCTAACTAAACCCTTACCCGAGTCAAAGTTTACAAAATTAAATGAAATGATTCAGTGCAGAGGCTACAACATGAAGGGGGAATGAAGATGCAGTGTCATGTTGTAACAGTATCAATTATAGTATGAGGTAATCAAACTGACCTAAAGGATTAAGTTAAAAAGGCAAGTGTATGTTTTATGGTTAAAGGGACCATGATAAATATGGTGAAGTATTGTGGACCTTAGAATTATAAGTGCAAATAATAGAAGCACCTAAAAAAGAGAATTGGAGATGAGTACACGATTTGCTAAATATGATTGAACCGAATAATGGTTGAACCTATCGGTCCGGCTAGACAGCCAGATCAACATGATACAGGTTTGTTATCATAAGGTTCCGATTGTTTCATTCAGAGCTTGGGCATAAAAATATAGAAATAGCTACAGTGTATTGTAGCATCCAGTAATCGATAGTTTCATTGCTTATATTTAATGGTTGTTGTATGTTTAGACTTTATCATTATATATAATAGCTCAAACCTTTGGTGATCATAAATAAGAAGGTTGTGTTTGAAAACTTCATAGCTCAAATTTTTTCACCTTTGACGCTGGGTTATGCCAAGTGTATGGTGTCAAGCATTGATAACCATAATTAACCATGAAGGGGAGTATTTGTGATGATTCTTGCTTGGTACTATTGTATACAAATTCTATCAAGTAAATATAGTCACCCCATTTTGACTACTTGTTCCACACATAGTTCCTCAACATCTTCTTTTTTATTTTGGTAAGGCTTTGGTTTTCGAGCCCGGAACGCCGCATGTGCAGACGCATGCGGCGTTCCCTTCCCGCCTGCGTTCCCCCTTGCGACATCCTAGTTGCCGGCATTGAATGCAATTTTCAAACTAGCCATCAAGAGCAGCACCTCGATGAAGTCTTCCCGGGTTCCTACGATTCTTCACTACTTACTCAGCTACGAGCTACGAAGTTTTCATCTTCATCAGCGCCTCAGTGCTTCCTCATCTACGATTGTTTCCCTCAGTGGTGCGTTGGGCTTGAATGCTTGGAACGCAAACTATGATGCAAGATATTTGTTACATTACGATTGTTTTTTTTTTCCAGGCTTGCAGCTGCATGTTTAGCTTCTGGAATCGAAGCTAAGGGTAAATTCGTTGCAAAGGAGCTGGCGCCCATCTTCTGGGTTATTGTGTATGTTCTTCCTATTCTCTTTGCACTCTGAAGAAGGTTATCCTTTCGAGCTGTTCATTGTATCCTTTGTAACTCCAGTGCAGGAGCAGGAAGAGGAGGTTTCGACTCATAGAGGAGGTTTGGACTCAGTCTGGTAAATTGTTTCTTATGGAATCGTATTTAAAAAATAAGACGTTCCCTGTAGTCCGTTGATAACCCACCCAACTGTGGTTGACCTTCTGGTCCTGCCATTGGGCAGCTGATTCCATCGGGCTGAGTTAGAGTAGATCCTTATTTTCAGCAACAGATTCACTTGCAAATAGCTCACTTGCAGAATCTTTGGGCAGGGTCTGCAGGGTTTGGATGGGGTTTTGTGCAAGGAAAAGGTTTGCATCTTGCATCTTTCAGCTCCTTTCTTGGCATTTGCATCTTTCAGCTCCTTTCTGAGCTCAGGCTTCTCATCCCAATTACATGCTGGTTTTTAGTGTTCTGGACCAATCTTTCATTGCAAAACATTATATCTCTTGAGCGTTTTTCAGTGCTTTGTGAGCAGAACACTTGACTTTAGTTATTGAAATCCTTTCGAGCCCAAGTTTGCAGCATGGAAATCCTGTCTATTCTCTTGGCTGCCTTTATCCTTTTTGTAGCTACCACTGTATTTGCAGCTACCGCTCTATTTGTAGCTACCACTCTCCATATCAGGCCTCCAAATTGTTTCTATTCTATGAGGCAATGAACTAATTATCAAACACAATGCTGCTTTCATGCTCTGGCTTATGTGTGCTTTCAAAATCCAAGTGGACAAAGGCACGTTCAACTTCTGGAAGGGCTTCAAACTTGATTTGCAAACTCTCACCTATGTCATGTGCAATCTATTAGAGTTTTCAATCTGTTTATACATGTTGGTGATGCCTTTGTTTTTTTGTTATTTTCATTGACTTTTTGTTTGTCTCTTGGCAGAATCTTTGGGCAGGGTCTGCAGGTTTTGGCTGGGGTTTTGTGCAAGGAAAAGGTTTGGTTTAGAGCATTTGCTAAATATACATTGCAAGTTTGTTCTATCATTCTTCTATCATGCTTTGGACAGCTATGCTCCATAAATAATGCATGCTAAGCTTAATTATATTGGATAAAGATTAACAGATCTTAAAGTCACATTGATCTTAAAATAAAGACAAAAAAATGTGGTTGTTAAGGACAGTTGTAGACCTATGCATTCTTTCCTAAAAGGTAAAGCTTTTTTAATAGGCATATGCAGGAATTAAGGAAAGATTCCTGTTAGAAATATGTTAGGACGTCCCACAGTGTTGACCAAATAAGATTTAGCATTATATTTGCTTGAAATTCTTCAACATATAGTGCAGATTCACCGTGGTTTCATAATTCAGAAGAATGGCTGCAGAATGTGATTTGGCATAATAATTTGTCATGTTGAGAGACCCTCTCAACTTTGCTGCATCATGTCAAACATCTTCTGTCTCCATGTTTACTATAAAATGCCAAGCAACTCTGTCCAAGCTCTCCAAACTCTGATTTCATGTGTTTGAATAATTATGTAAAATATTCATCTCAACATGTGGCTCTGGAAATTGGCAATTAGCCAGTTCTGGACTCTCTCATGCCTTCGTCTCCTAAGAATCAGGCTGAAAAATCAGCTCCTTCAATGTTTGCACTGATCTGATGACTTATGTGGCAGCAGCTTTATTCTTTTGTTTGTTACTTTTGTAGCAAATCTGGCTGTTGTTGCAAAGATTCATGTATGATTCTTATTTATTTGCTTTTCTGCAGGAATTTGACCATTTTATGAAATTAGGTATGTTGTATGTTGTTCAATCATGCAATTGAAAATGAATAGTTAATAGACAGGTTGTTCGCTGCTTTTCTAGCATTTTGCCATACTAGGTTTCATATTTTGTTGGATGAAGCATCTATTGTCTCTAGGGTTTCCTAACAGGTGTTAGCATCATCAAACCCAGTTGAAGCACTTCAGGCTCTTTCTGACTAGGGCAAGACTGTTTAAGTTTTTGGACAAGGTTGGAATCAAGGGAAGGGTCCGTATCGAAAGAGCTGTTGAAGTTGTAGAGTCTGCTGGTGAAGGAGCTGCAGTGTGAGAAGCCAATCGTATGAGCACCTGCAATTACTAATACGGGATTCATTCAGGTTAAGAATTTTTTATAAACGAGGATATGAATTGAATAAGTAGGCTAAAGTCTGAAATCTGGTGGGAGCAATCCCTACCTGCCCCAACGGAACTGGGGAGATGAAACCCAGGAGTAGCCCCTTTGGCTATGTATCCGGCGGGCTACAGTCAGGTCCCGACACTTTTCAGCCTACTCTGCAAAGTGTGCACAGGGACCCTAAGCCATGTTCTTATGCCAGCCAAATCCATTGCCATGAATTCTGTCTGCAATGACTTCTGGAGGACCAAGCCGTCAGTCATCCATCTTGAGTCTGAGCCTTTGGTAGAACCTCCATATGTGATGTGCTGATCTTTGTCTATACAGATATGTGGTGAGCCATCCTTCGTGATGTATGTTTACGCTTCCGCAGCTAGGTAGGCCCTGAGGGAGACAGGGTAAACTGACCCCTTCATTCTTCCCACTGGAACTCATCAATGTTGCAGTGAAACGTGGAGGGCCTTGTATCAGCATGGAGCTGGTATGGGGGATGAACTCCTGTTTGTATACAGTGAGTGCACCGTATACGAGTAGGGGACATCACAGCCCAAGGATCTCCACCTGGCCCAGAGAATTAGGAAGGACAAGCTCTAGAAGCTTGAAATTTTTGTATAATAATTTGTAATAAATGTACTTAAACATTTTGAGTAACATAGAAAGTAAAAATTTTTATTAAAAATGAATTTTAGGTCAAAATTGACCCACTCGCATCACTCTGCGCAAAAGCCTCCTGCATCAAGAACGCAGAGCCTTTCCGCATAGAGCAACTTGAGTCGACCTATTTTATAGCTAAAAATTGATGAATTGTCATGAGAAAAGTTGCTAGATCATTTAGAATTTGGTAAATCTTGCATCCTAGCATCTTAAATTCGCCAAAAAATATCAAAATTAGCCAAAGTTGACCCACTCGAGTCACTCCACGCAAAAGCCCCCCGCATCGCGAACGCAAAGCCGTTCCACACGGAGTAAGCCGAATTACCCATTCTTGTACTTCTACATGCCCAATTGACATGAGATAAGTTGCTAGATAGCCTATAATAGAGCTAAACTTGCATCCTAGTATTTTACATTTCCCAAAAATATTATAGAATTGTCAAGTTTGACCCACTTGGGTCACTCTGCACAAAAGTCCTTGCGTCGCGAACGCAGAGCTCTTCCGCGTGGAGTAACTCGAGTCGACCATGTTCGACCCAAAATTGATCAATTGCACAAAAGCATAATGAAGGACAAAGTGAAGTATATCTTTAGGCTAGAGACAATCGAGCCTGATCAAAAAAAGCAAGGTGAGTCAAGCTTAAAAGAGTTGCCTAGGTTAGTTACGAGGCTAATCAAGAAATTTCATGATGTTTTTCCAGATGAAATTCATGAATTGCCACTCTAAAGGGGTGTGGAGTGTGAAATCACACTAGCACCAGGTGCTAAGCCTATCAGCAAGGCTACTTGAGCATCGCAGAGCTAGCAGAGTTCAAGAAGCAATTGCAAGATTGCTTGAACTTGGATTCATTAGGGCAAGCGTATCACCCTTCGGGACACCCATTCTCTTCGTAAAGAAGAAGGATGGAAGTTTAAGGATGTGCATAGACTACCGTCAGTTGAATAAGCAGACGGTAAAGAACAAATATGCCTTGTCTAGAGCAGACGACTTGATAGATCAACTCCAAGGGACGAAAGTCTTTTTCAAGATAGATTTGAGATCAGGCTACCATCAGATAAGAATCAAGGAAGAAGACATAAATAAGACTGCCTTTACGCGGTACGGACATTACAAATTTACATCATGCAATTCGGCTTATCAAATGCCCCAGCAACGTTCATGAGACTAATGAACGACATCTTCAGGGAGTTCTTGGATGAGTTCGTCATCATCTTCTTCGACGACAACCTCATCCATAACAAGTCAATGGAAGAACATGTAGCACATCTAAGAAAAGTCTTGGAAAAACTAAGATGGCACCGTTTGTTTGGCAAGCTCTCTCTAAGTGCTATTTTGCTACAACTAAAGTTGAATACCTTGGCCATGTTGTGTTAGTCGAAGGTATAGTGACAGACCCATCGCAGATAGAAGCCATGAGTAGATTGGCAGCACCAAAGAACGTCTCCGAAGTGAGAAGCTTTCTTGGCTTAACAGACTACTAGCGGAAATTTGTAGAGGACTTTGCTAAGTGGGCATTCCCCATGTCGGATCTCAATAAGAATAAGAAGGTGAAAGATTGGGTGGCACATTGGTTAGAGAATGTTCAAGTTTCATTCGAAAAGCTTAAGGAAGCTTTGGCAACAACACCGATGCTCACCCTACTAGATCCAAATAAGGACAAGCTTGTAGCTACATATGCAAGTAAGATAGCGACAGGTGGAGTTCTCATGCAAGAAGGAAGGGTGATAGCCTATGATTCTAAGAAGATGAACGACGCAGAGCAACGCTACCAAACACATGATCAAGAGCTTCTAGATGTAATAAGAGCTCTTCGCATTTTGGGGCACTACTTGCTTGGAAGGAGATTTCAGTTGTATATTGACCATCAAAACCTCCAATAAATTTTCACGCAACCACTCCTCAATTTGAGGCGAAGAAGATGGATGGAATTCCTCGAAGAATTAACTTCAAGATAGTCTATAAGCCAGGCAAATTAAATGTGGTTGTCGACGCTCTCTCTTGTTGACCATGGGAGACTCGAGTGCATTACAATGCCATCTCCACCCTATGCAGCGAATTTGACAAGAAGATTGAAGAGGTCCTGCCTTCAAGCAAAGGATTTAGGGAATTATGGGCTATCCTGTGCAAGCAAGGACAAATAAAGAAAGAGAAGCTTGCAAAAGATATAAGAAAGAAGGCAATCTTCTATATCACAGGGACAAACTTTGTGTCCCAGAGGCATCAGGAGTAAGGAAGTTAATTCTTCATGACACTCATAATAGTCCAATAGCCAGCCACAGAGGTTTATGAAAACTTGCTTCAAGATAAGAAGTAGTTACTGTTGGCCTGGCATGAAGAAGGATACATTCGGCAATGTCAGTTTTGTCAGCAAACGAAAGCGAAGCAACTCCAAATCCCAGGAATCTTGGAACTCTTGGCAGTACCAAACGCTAAATAGGAGGTTGTGAGCATGGATTTTATAACCGGACTCCCAAGAACAGCAAGGGGCCATGATGCCTTAATTGTTGTGGTCGACAAGCTATCCAAGATGGCTTACTTTTTGCCATGTCGGACCACAGATACCACCTTGCTTTTTGCAAAAGAGATATTTAGATTGCATGGGATACCAAGGGAAATCATCTCCGATAGAGATCCCAAGTTCATAAGCGCCTTTTGGAAGGACTTCTTCGACATGATCTAGACCAACTTGTCTATGAGTACAACATATCGTCCCCGAACCGATGGGCAAATGGAGCGCACCAATCGAATTCTAAAAGACACTAGAAACGTGTGCCCGGCGATGCCAGGCATTAATCGTAGATATGTGGAATGCATTTACGACAATATATGTTTCAGATGCAATACACATATAGATAGAGAACAAACGTTATCTTTCAAGTGTAAACGAAACATAACTTGTACAAAACGTGTTTACTTCTTGGTCTAAGAATTGCTCAACAAAATCTTAAAACAAATATACTGAATGTACACACAAATAGAGAACATCTTTTATGCAATCTAAAACTATAGAGTTTATGTTCATCAGCCTCAAGGGATCTGCATCATGAAGAACCTATTGAAAGAACTTTAGGAACATCTCTCAGCTTAATGTGAAGATTCCACATCCAATACAATTGCAATTAGGGGGTAATGTGCATTCTGCTATTAGATATTGCAATATAAGAGTGCGACCATCCTACTTGGATGCACTGCTTTATGAAAGCATGCCCTAATCAAGCTCTAAAACCCTACATATGGATGCCATGGTTGATAAGATTGCATGCTTCATCTATAAGTTGCATGTTACATCCTCAGAGTTCTTCAAAATTTATAAAACGATCATGTATATCATAAACCATAAGGAGAAAAGATATTTAAGAATCATATTTGATTGATTATATGATGTTTAGAATGAACATCACAAATACTTATCTGCTTTTTGAGGCCAATGGGGCAAGTGCAATTATATGGAACCAAGAATATATCAGGTTGAGAATTGCTCCTAAGAATGGTGCCAATACATAAAGCAAGAAAGTCTAAAGCGATACAAAAACAAAAAGGATATCTTACCAGTAACTCTATCATTTCTCAAAATGTAGACCAGGAATGCAAGTTTTAGCTTGGCTCCCTATAAAAAGGTAACATCCTATAGACATGGTGATGTACCAAACTACAAAAATGGTAACCATGAAGGTATGCATGCATTTGAAAACCGTAACCAGCAAGAGTTTCACAAAGTACTTGATAAGGGATGGAATTTGTTAAATGCAACTTGGATGGATTTTGACAAAACAAAACAGAAGACAATTTATAATGTTGCTAGTGTTATGTCCATGTTCTTTGTTACAATCAAATTGAATGCCACCATAATTATTAATAATTGTTTTGAGACAATGCTAAAGTTTAAAGCATCATTAAAACCTATGTGAAACAACTGATTCGATATCCTCACTTGCAGGACCAAGCAAGCATGCTCAACTCTAACCCTGTGGGCCTCTTAGCCAGCAAATATATCTTATCCTAATGCATGGCTATGCATTTCGAATATGCCGCTGCTCGCTATTAGTTATTTCTATATCAGAATGAGAAATTGAGGCTGAAATTGCGCCAATGCTTAAAGAATATCCGTCCAATTCACAGAAACCCTGATCTTGCAATAAAGAACAAATATAGAAGGCACAAAAGAAGCATTCGACTGTTTGAAATCCACATATTCAAAACATGCTTCTGATTTATTCCTTGGTGCCAAAAATTAAGTTCTCTTTATCAAATGCAAATTTGTCATAAAGGAATAGAAAAACGCTCTAAATCTGTACCTTAAAGTAATGCTTTAGCTGGTTGAAAGTAACACAGCACCACATCATTTGCACCAAGAACTACGTTCAACTGTATTTGACAAAATCTCCTGCAAAGGCACCTTCAAAGTTCCGTCATGAATTGAAAAGAATCATGTATTCAAAAGAATGATTTTGTTGGGCTCAGCTATTCCCAAGACCAAACCTCTGCTTTACTCATAAACATGACAATTAAGCAGAATAGGTTATGTTTCCATTTGTAGACATCGTCTCATCCCTGTTTGTGTTTAATGCCATGTTCACGCCATGTTCACCACAGTTCCAGCACCATGAAGGATCTCATGCACATATAGACATCATCTGTTCGTGTTCAATGCCATGCTCATACAGTCCCAGCACCATAAAGAATTTCATTCACACCAATGCATATCTCAACTGCAATTAGAAAAATATTAATCCACTCAAGTGAATTAGACTTTATATTCTATAGAATGTCAAGAAAGAATTTCATATTGTGCTGAATGATGCACTTGTGTCCGTATGGCAGCATGCACAAACAACTTAGTATTACCTTGCAATTCATAGAAACCGTTTTGTCTACTTTAGAACATGACATAAATAATGAAAACTTGAAGTATCAGAAGGAAAGACACAATGTACCAAAGCGTTCCAGAAAATTGCTAAGAAAAGCTTGCAAGCTCAAGAAGGAAATTACCTGAAGAAGAAACTGATGAAGAAACCGATATCCGTCCCAATTTTCCTAATGTAAATAGCATGGAAGTGATTAATTGTGAAGCTGCATACACTTTTGTAAGTGTACCATTAGCCATGTATAAGAACCTGTGCGTAAGATTCAGTAGAAAGGAAAATAACCAATTCGTAAGAAGAAAAGCTAAGACAGATCTAGGGAATATTTCTAATTTCCTTTCCGATTTTTTGAGGTAAAAAAGAAGCTAATGGCATAGCTCAATTTGTCTCAGCCCTGATCTCTGCCATGCATCATGTGCTTCATGTTGCCTTTGGTTCCAGTTACGCCTCCAAATTGGTGGACATGGACGAAATCTTCCACCACGTTTGACAGCAAGTATTATATTGGATTAACCCATCACAAAGGCCTCTTCACTGCTGATGAAACTCTTCTCACAGATCTCTCTATTGCCAACTTAGTCCAGCAAAACACTAATAAGAAAGTGTTCTTTAACAATTTTGTTAATGCCATGATAAAGATGAGTGAGATCGATGTGAATGGTCAAGATGGCCAGATTTGCAAGAATTGCCGTGTCGTCAATAGCACCTAATGACTTCTCCATAAACAAATCTTAAATGATCATTGAGCATATGATCATTGGGCAGTATATAGATACATTGAAAAATTGATTGACATGGAATTAAACAAAAGAAGATTCTTTTACCAAACAACTTTTTTTTCTGAGTTTGCTTCAGATAATTGTATCAAATCTTTGCTTCGGATTTTTGCTTGTTGCAAATCTTTACATCAAATCTTTACTGTGTATCAGATGCTCTCTCCACTCGACACCCTTGTGTTGTTCAATTTTTGCATTGCATTTGTTGTTCAATTTTTGCATTGCATTTGTAGCCAGTACACAAAAGAACCACATAGACATAAGGAGACGCTTAAAACAATAATTACACTCAAAATCGCAAGGTATCTAATGTGTACATAATGTGCAAAATAGCACTCAAGATAAATAAATTCTTCAAAAATCTATTTTGGCATTGGTACACTTGAAATCATGAGTTATTTGATTTATTCGTGCTTCAGGAATCAGAGACGGATCGTGATTAAAAATCACCAGAAATGTTATTCACAAAATTGTGACGTTATAGATTCTTCAAAAATCCACTTTAGCATTTGCACAATTTAAGCCATGTTTTATTTGATTCATTTGTGCTTTAACTACTGAGAAAAATGACATTTGGTATTGGCAATGTTATAAAAAATCTTGGAACAACAATACAAACACATAACATCCTTAATTAAAAGGCATTAAATGATTATGCAATAGCTATTGCATATAGCCGTGGCTGCATATCAAAAATCTGAAAATGAGGACATGCAATAATATTTTGATCTAGCAAAAGGGATGTTAATAGCATGATACATACCATAAAAACATCTCTGAGAGCTATTACGTCCTTCCACAGTGGATGAAGCTTCCAGCTCCAAAGAAAAGACCAAATAATGCTGCACTCTTGACAGTTGTTTGGCCAATGTGGATTTAGCCAATGAGAACCTACGCCAAGTTGGTAGAGAGAAATGTTCGCGGCGGCCAAGCGATAAATTTCTTGTATCATATTATTTTTAAAATTCGAAATTCTCTAATGGCTTGGTGTGTTAATTATGAATTCGCGCCATTTTTCACCCGGGTCTCAGATTGGGATAATTCTTCGATCCATTTTGGATGAAATTTGATGCTCATGCCTAATTTCCACTCCAATTTCGCTAAAATGTTGATTTGACTCATTCTTTTTCCCTGCATCTATAATTTAGCCTAACTGTATGACCCTACTACTTAGGAGAA
Organism: Isoetes taiwanensis; assembly: GCA_021234155.1. Taxonomy (NCBI): domain Eukaryota; kingdom Viridiplantae; phylum Streptophyta; class Lycopodiopsida; order Isoetales; family Isoetaceae; genus Isoetes; species Isoetes taiwanensis. The sequence continues at coordinate 22,045,926 of JAJEKV010000002.1, read as the reverse complement.
AAAAATTTCCCCCATTGAGGTTCAATGCTGGAATTTTCTATTCCATGCTCTAATAGGCTGGTTAGACTACTTAGCTAGGGATATGGTTAGTGCTAGCTCTTGGTCGATCAAGAACATTGCCCTGATATCATCGCACCAAATATACGACGCCCGATCATACATCTCGTGGAAAATCTCGCAACCAGTCCTCCGGCCGCAGGGGCCCTCTGTCTATCCCGCACCCAAGATATCTCTAGTGCAGGAAAAGGACACAAAAGTGTCTTGCACGCCCTTCCCCTATGGGCTCCTATAATAGTGAAAGCATAACATAATGTCAGCACTAATAATAACAATACATCCAACTACCTCGAAGGGTAGCACATCCATACAACTATAGATACATCAAAGATATCAACATACCGAAAAACATACGAGCTCCTACCCAGGCTTAGACTCATAAGGGAAGTAGATTGATGGCTGGGTCTCAAGATAGAGCAGACCAAGGTATAACAATGGCGGGGTTGGCTATAGACAATGGCCAGGGTTGACCACTCCATTCGCCCCTCCTGTGCATACTTTGCAGGCGAGACTAAATTGGGCTCTGGCATGACTATAACCTATAGGAATTGGGTTGCATCTCCTCAGTTCGATGAGGTAGGAAGGGTTGCATCTTCCCTTCTCGATGTCTACTAGCTCCATGGGCGGCTAGAGGATCGTGGCGATGCACGATTTGTACCCCACTGAACCCCACAAAACAAGAGCCAGGCCGACACCTACAACTCTTGAGAGTCAGGGAGGCATCATTGACCCAGGAGGTGTCAGACCCATACATGGCCCACAAAAAGTGACCGAGTATAGGCCTAGCCCGCTATGGCTCCCCAGTAGCCGCACTCAGCAGGGTCCTCCCTCCACTTTGCCACTAGCCTCGTTGTGTGGTGATAAGTCACTCCATAGCCCCCGTAACCGGGTGGGTTCCTATGCATAGATCACATGTAATGGGTCTAAACTAGGAGCATCCTCTAGATAATGGCCACTACGTCTCTACCCCCTTTCCAATACATAAGAGGTGCAACAAGATCAACCAACATCGTACATCAACCTATTTATGATAAATAATGAAGGTAACATCTAATCTACACACATGAATATACCTACTTGTTAGGGTTCCTTGCTTAGGGTTCGAAACCTAGACTAGGGATTCTAGGAGGCTCTACTAGGAAGATAAGATACTAGCTCATCTGGAATCCTAGATTCTAGATGAGCTACGTATGAAGCTACTCTAAATACCTGCTCCCGATGAACTTGCTCCAACTCCTAGGGTTTCCATGACTTGCTGATGATTCGAGTGGTTCCTCCTCCTTCTAACGAGCGCACTGCCTTGGGGCTGTCAATCTGAGTTATGCCGCAACAAATGGTGCTCGAAATGGAGTTCTGAGCGAAGAACAGGTCTCAAGGCGGGTGGAGCTGAAAAAGTGGCTTAGGATTAGGGTTAGGATACTTATAGGTTAGGGCTCCAAGTCACTGCCACGTGGGCCAATGGGATACTTCCATGTGGCAAGTGCCCCATAGGGTAAGGCCATGTGGAAATGGTCCTAAGCCTAAGGTTGGCTAAGTTATATGAATAACTTAGTCATGCTCTTTTTTCACCCTCAATGGTGTACAAGGTTACTCAAATGGACTTGTACAGTGACATGGCCCAGAAATATACGTATTTATGGCATATGTTTATGGGGAACGTCACATTATTTATAGTATTTAAATCATCATTTGTAAAAGCAAAAAGCTTCCCAACTCGTTTAGCAAAAAACTTTATTTCATTATCTTTCAACACCTTACAATAGTGCTTCTCAAAGTGCACTCGAAATCCAATATCAACTAATTCTGTAACCGAAATTAAATTCTTTACTATATTTAAAATACAAAGAACGTTTCAAGTATGACTGGCTTCCCGTTTAGATCAAATAATTCTAGTATTCCAGCACGCTCCACTTTCTGTAAGTTTCCATCTCCCATTTGTAAGAAGCTTGAGCTCTTGCAGACCCTTTTCTTGAGCTTAGAAGCTGATTTGATCACGCTTCTCTCAGCTTCACTATCTAGCACATAGAGGTCATCATTTTTCAGTTTGCAATCAAAATTAACCACTAATGCTTTAGGGCAACTTACCTCAGCATCTTCATCCTGAATTTCTTCTTCGTCTTCAGTATTTTCTGCAGCCATATTCACTGCTACAAATTTACATCTGCCCCTTAACTGCCCCTGCCCCCTCAAGTTCCCCCCTTAGTATTGAAGTTCTTCCCCCCGCCAGTCTTAGCTTTGTTGTAACCTCCTTTCGAGTTATCGCTTGGACTAGGGCAATCAGTTGCGAAGTGTCCAAAGCCTTGACAATTAAAACACTTGTTACCTTTATTCATTTTGGGACAGTTTGCCTTCAAGTGTCCATAAGCATCACATATGAAGCAAGGACCAATTTTGCCTCGACCTTTGCCTCGACCTTTTCCACTTTGACCAATTTTGCTCAATGGTAACCTATTTTGTATGAAAAATGCTGCTTTGACTGCTTCTTCCCAAAGATAATTTGGCAAACCTGCAAACTTAATCATTGACCTTACAGCATCTAGAACTGTTCGGTTTTTCCTTTCTGCAACACCATTTTGTTGAGGTGAATATCGACATGTAAGTTGTCTTTTTATTCCATGCTTGCAACAAAAATATTTAAATATTCTCGAAAGATATTCTCCACCTCTGTTGGATCTGATGCATTTAAGTCTACGGCCCGTTTGCCTTTCCATCTCACTTACATATAGTTTAAATGCATCTATAGCTTTATCTTTGGAGGACAATATATAACACTTTCCCATTCTACTAAAATCATCAATAAAAGATATATAATATCTTTTACCTGTTCTCCCTTGTATATTTAATGGTCCGCAAAGATCTGTGTGCACAAGATCAAGGGGTCCTTTTGCTCTTTTCATTGATTTGATAAAGGGCAACATGGTTAATTTTTCTAACACACATCCTGGACAAATAAACCTTTCATGTACGTCATTCTTTCCATCAATCAAGCCCTTCTTTATCATATATCTATTCCAATGATATGTGGGTTAAAAGACATAGGGGAATTTGAATGTATAGCTATAACGTTGGATTTGGAAGACAAGAGTGCTAAAGAATATCTGAAAGGTTAAATTATTTGGTGACCCTATGGAGTAAGAATGTGTATATCTTGTATCAAGTGTACAGTGGATGAGCAAGATTGGAAGTAATAAGGAACATGTTTCAAGGACCAGGGTTAAGGGAACCGATCATATTGAACTTATCAAAGAGGAAGACGAAAAAAATGGGCTACTATCCCTTATGTGTGGCCTACCTGGATGGAAAGTTTAATACTTTCACAACTTGTGGACAAGGTGCATGACTTGAAGGGATGTTTATAATGTCTCGTCTGATAATGCTTATTAAGTTAGTTTTGTTGATAAGTTTCAGGAGGAGGTTGGAGCTTTTATCCGGAAGACTCTAATTGCCCTGCTCTCCATGGCATCCCCAATTAGTGAGAGCAGTGTAGTCACAATATCTCTCGTCGGTGCTAGATAGGCAAGTGACTTTAATGGACATAATGGGCCTCGGTATCCTTCAAGCCTAGCTGATAACAAGCCTTGTATCTCTAGACTGTTCCACGTGGCTGATATTGGGTGCTGGTATCAGAGAGATGTCCCACATAGCATGGTGCGTGTCCCCCGATACTGTGACTCTCTTGAGCACTTTCTGCCAGACCACTATAATGCGAGTCAATTTGGCCAAAACTAAGGTTCTCCTGGTGTCATCCTCGAGCAACAGAGACAACCTTGCTTCACTTACCAAGGTCGAGATGTGAAAGTGGTGCAAATGTACAAGTACTTAAGATTGCTTCTTAGCATTAATGGCCAAGAGTTTGACAAAATTTAGACTCACCATGATCATACGATAATTAGAAGGCAAACCCAGGAAGTAGGTCACAAATATTTGAGCATATGTACTGGCATATTCCCATATTATTTTTACCCACCAATACAATGAGGGTTTACCTGTAAAAAAAGGATGCAATTTGGTTTTGAAGTCATCCATAAAGATGTAGTATCGCTATCTAGGTAGTCGTATTAAAGTCGAAATTTTAATGGTCAACCCAAAAGTTTAGTATTAGCATTTGCCTCTTGTGTTGTTTGGATCCCTGACCAATTCGGATTGTTTTTTCTTTGTGGTTGTTAGGCTTCCATTCCATGCCATTTTTGTTGTTTGAGTCCCATGGCCAATTTGGTCTCGGTGACGTTAAAAAAACCTTGACACCCCTCAAAACCTTGAAACCCCTCATTGCTTAGGTAATGGAAACACGTGTCTTTTTTGAATTTTCTCTCCAGGTTTCGTGAGAAACACCACCGCCGAATGATGCCTTACAAAAAATCAGAACTGCCATGGAAAAAAAGGACCTAAACATCCTTCATTTTCATATGGTTACCGTATGCATCTTTAGGCCCCCCATCGGAGGATACAGATGCCCTTTACAAAGTAAGTATTCTTTGCATAGTCTCTACGGTATGGAATTTTTATCTGAGTGTTTCTACAATTTACAATAGATCCCTTCTCAATGGAGCTTAGAGTTTTAATGGGATCTTGTATACCTGCTGCCAATGCATTGCGGTTAATTGCATACGCAAAACAGAACAATGAGCATCCTATTTTATCCAGAAAACAGTTGAATGCTTCTGGAATAGCAGTAGCTGGAGCTCAGCCTCAAGTGCTGAACTTAACGGAGGATTTGGCAGGATGGTTGGGGAAGCTTCAGTTGATAATTTTATTTGCATCTTGCAGAAGTGCAGGAAAACAAGGGATTTAAACTATGCCAAATGTCTGCACACGCATCTCTGCAATACGGGACTGGAAGTTCACAAGAATGTGGGTAATCATATTGTTCCAATGTTTGTCCAATGTGGAAGTGTTCGCGATGCGCAAATGGTCTTTGACAAGTTGGTTTTTCGAAATGAATATTCTTGGACTTCTCTCATATCAGGGTACATTGATTGCGGACAATTACATAATGCTCTTAATCTTTATATAAAAATGCAGGATGATAAAGTCAATCCTAGCAGCTATACGCGTACATCGTTGTTGAAAGCATGTGCTAGTCTGAAAGATGTTGAAACAGGAAGAAAAATCCATGTGGGTATTTCTGGGAATGGGTCTAAGAGTGATGGTTTTGTTGGCAATGCCTTGATGGACATGTATATTAAATGTGGCTCACTTGGAGAGGCACGAGAAGTTTTTGACAAGCTGCCTATCCAAGATATGGTATCGTGGACTGCACTAATTGCAGGATATGCTGAACATGGAAATGGTGAAGAAGCACTGAGATGCTTTGAAAGGATGCAACAGAAAGGCATATCTCCTGATGCTGTCACTTTTGTTTGCATTTTAAGAGCCTGTAGGTGCATAGGAGCTATAGATAAGGGTCGTCGCGTTCATATAGATATTACAAAGAACGGATTTGATAAGGATGTTTTTATTGGCAGTGCTTTGATTGACATGTATGCAAAAGGTGGCTCACTCTCAGAGGCACGGGAAGTCTTTGATAAATTGTTCGTTCGAGATATTGTGACTTGGACTGCACTAATTGGGGGATATGCTGAGCATGGACATGGTCAAGAAGCCCTTGACTGCTTTGATCAGATGCAGGAAGCAGGCATATGCCCAAATGCTTTTACATTTGTTTGTAGCCTGAAGGCTTGTGGGAACATGGGAGCCCTGGTTAGAGGCCGTGAATTGCATGCTGAAATTGCCAGACATGGGTTTGCCAAGGATCTTTTTGTGGGCAATTCTGTGGTTGACATGTATGCCAAGTGCGCTTCCCTTGCTGAGGCAATGGAAGCTTTTGACAAAATGCCAGTTCATGATGTTGTCTCATGGAACTCATTAATTGGCGGGCATGTAGACAATGGATTTGACAAGGAAGCACTCCTACTTGTTGATGAAATGCATCAGAAAGGCATGTCTGCAAATGCTATCACATTTGTGTGCTGCCTGAAAGCCTGTAACAGCATAGGGACTATGGACAAAGGCCAACAAATACATGCTGAGGTTAGATACAAGGGACTTGAAAAGGACCCTGTTGTAGGAGGGGCTCTTGTTGGCATGTATGCAAAAGGTGGCTCACTATTGGAGGCACAGGATGTTTTTGACAAGTTGCCAGTTCGGGATGTTGTATCTTGGACGGCCCTGATAGCAGGATATGCTGACCATGGATCTGGACAAGAAGCTCTGGAACGTTTTGAGCAGATGAAATTGGATGGTGTATCTCCAAATGCTGTAACATTTATTTGCATCTTGAAAGCATGCATCAGCATAGGAGCCATAGAAAAGGGGCGTGCCATACACAATGAGATTGTACAGAATAAGTTAGAAAAAGATTTGTTTGTGGGAAATACTTTGATTGACATGTATTCAAAATTTCGTTTGCCTGCAGATGCACGGGAGATATTTGACAAGCTTCCAATTCGGGATGTCGTGTCATGGAATGCACTACTTACAGGGTATGTTGCAAATGGACTTGCTGAGGAGGCAATGACATGCTTCAAGCAAATGCAAGTAGATGGAATATCTGCAAATGCTATTACATACATCAGCATGTTAAAAGCTTGTGCATATGTGGGAGCCATAGATGAGGGCCGGGAAATACATTCTGCAGTTGCACAGGGGGGTCTTGAAAAGGACCTTTTTGTTTCCAACTCACTGGTTGACATGTATGCCAAATGTGGTTCAATGACAGAAGCACAAGAACTTTTCAATAACCTTTCGGTTCATGATGTAATCTCATGGAATGCATTGATTACAGGATACATTGAAAATGGTCTTGACCACGAAGCATTAAAGTGTTTTGAACAGATGAAATTTGATGGTGTACTTGCAGATGCTGTTACATATGTTTGTGTTTTGAAAGCTACTGCTGGCATCGGGGCCATAGACAAAGCTCGGGAAATTCATGCTGAAGTCAAAGAAAGGGGATTTGAAAGGGATATTTTTATTTGCAATACATTAGTTAATATGTATGCCAAGTCTGGCTTCATTGCAGAGGCAAGAGAAATTTTTGACAAGCTTCCAGTTTGGGATGTTGTATCATGGAATGCAATGATAAGAGGGTATGGCACAAACCACGAGGGTGACAGAGCTGTAGAATGTTTTGAGAACATGCAAGCTTGTGATGAAAAACCAGATGCTATTACATTCACTTGTCTTCTCAGTGCTTGTGGTCGTGCTTCATTGGTCCTCGAGGGCCAGAGGTATTTTCACATGATGAGAGAAAAGTATGGAATGACACCAACAACTGATCATTACACATGCATGATAGATATTTTTGCACGATCAGGGCACTTGTGTGAGGCTGAGAAATTGCTTGAGATTGCAGGGTATCCTTTACCTAAAGAAACGTTGACTGCTGTGCTCAGTGCCTGTGAAACCTATGGCGCTGTCGGCCTAGGTCCAAGATGTTTTCAGCAGCTAGTTCAAATGAGTCCTGAGAATGCAGCTTCATTTGTGATGATGGCAAACATATTTGTGAATTCTGGCAATGAAGTGTATGAATGACGTGTTCAAGAAGATATGCTGGGATCCTAGAAAAAAGCTTGCAAATTGCAAAAGATATGATAGAGGTCAACAACTATGTGCATAAATTTGTGGCGGGTTAACAGTGAAGTGTGGAAAGTGTTTTTAATGCTATAAACTTTGAGTTCACATGTGAGAGAGGAAGGGGACGTGCCAGATCAGACAGAGTTCTGTTGAGGAGAAGAAGCATGATTTTATGGGCAGTGCAGAGAAAGATTCCAAGATTCTATCCAATTCAGAATGCTTGAATGTCGTGATACAAGTCAGAATATGGCATGAAGTGTTCTTTCACAGACAGGTCCGCATTTTCAAGATGACTTCTGTTAAATGGGGGTGAAAATCATCATCAGCTATAACACTTATGCACCAAAGATATAACTGCTGATAGACCACATTAATCATCATCATCATCATCATCATAAGAAGAAGAAGAAGAAGAAGAAGAAGAAGAGCATTTTTAACGTCCACTAAAGACACTTAAAGGAGATATTTTTATGGCCCGGGGACATTTGTTATAACACTGAGCCACAAGTAAATGGAATGTCAAACAAGGTGCAAAAACAAAGTTTTGGTAGCCATCTACAAAAACATGCTTTACTTATGGGTAAATATGTATTGGTGAGATCAGGCTTCTAAGGCCACATCAACAAGGATTCCTGTCCTGCCCTAGTATTTTCCAGCAATCCTGGCCATCAAACAAATCTGCCAATGCTATATTTACAGCATTCGGCTAGTTGCTTCTATAAATGGATGGAGTTCATTTGGAATCCGAGGCATATAACTACTCTAAGTTAGCTGATTCATATCTCGCTTGGAGAAGTTAAGTGTTATGATGGCTAAATTAAGTTCAATGGACCAAATGTTAAAGGATAGCCATGGAAGTCCTTGGTTGCAAATTCTGCTGGTATTAAGTCCTGCATTCAGTTTAGCCAAAGCATTGATCTCTTTGCAGAATACGTTAAAGTTGGGAATGCAAAGATATCAGCAAAATCGTAGCACACATGTATATACTCCAAAATGATTCTTCTAGACATGACAGATACATTTTATAAAAGTGTGGTATTTGATGTATCATATGAAGGATTTCTTGGGTTGTGGCATGCAAGATTAAAAAGCAAGATTGGAAAGAAAAGCCCACTAGAACATTGTACTAGAATTGGAGGGAGAGTAGGCAGATAGGAGTAATATTTCACATAGTGGAATTTGATGCCCATAATACGGACGCTCAGGACATCTCTGCTGTATGCATGAAATATATGAAGGCCTGTCAATAAGTATCAATGCAAAAGGCACGCAGACAGAGGTACGGATTTTAAGAATGTTTTGATCAACTGTAATTTGGATTAAGGATCACAATCCATGCACATTAAAAGGAAACAGCTTAGGAAGCTACAGAGAGACGGATCTATGATAAAAAGGGCATTTTCGAAGAAAAAATGACAATGGTGAAGCTTTTGAGTGTTTGGCAGAGCCCATTCGGGCAGCGGGTAAAGCTTGGGTTAGAGCTCAAGGGTCACAAAATGCAAACTAAATTGGTTCTATCTATCTAAATGCAAAGAACCAAGTATAATAACCACATATGCATTTGTTTGTCATTAAGTTTTGGAAATATGTGTAGTTTCAAAAAAGTTTCAAATAAGAATATCGGAAGAAGAACATACTTAAAAATATGCAGGAGCACAACTATCTCATCTCATTTCATAAACATTTTTTGTTTATGTAGGAATTTCAAGACAAACACTATTTCAATAGCAATGCCTTCTCTTTATAGAAAACTCAAAAGAATTATTTAAATGTGGGAAACATCTACACAGTCTTGCAAACATGTATGTTTCTTTAAGTTGCCGACATGACATCACTGGGTCATCTAAATTTATATATATTGATGACGCATTTGCCTACCTTAGACCTTTATTTTGAGTTTCGTTATATGTTGCAAGAATGTTGACATAGGAGGAAGAAATTACCAGAATGGCCCGCTTGACTAAAATTGCAATAACTTTGTGATTACTCAAATTTAGAAGTATACCATCAAAAAAGCATTTAAATAATAGTAAAATCATCTCAATCTATGATTCAAAGAGCATAATTAAACAACTTTTGACTTTCATGGGCCACAGAATAGAATTTCCATATTTTCTAGAATGAGCATTTGAATTTAAGGAGCCACAAAAGGGTATTTCCAAAATGTCTTCCGTTTGGGAAAATTCTAGCAAAAATTAATGACACTTTTGATGAACTTCCACTTAAATTTATTCAGGGTTCAAAGGGCCCAAATGAAGCCCAATAAATCAAAACCTTAGATCAAACTAATCGCCTAGATTGAGATGATAAAAATGGAAAGGCAAACTTGTTGCAGCTGAAGCAAATCTCCTCTCAGAAAAGAAAAAAATTGGTTGTTTTGTGGTGCAATGTAGTGAGTTGCAATATGCCACATCTCTCAAAGATCTCATTTCTAGAAGTTGAGCATATGCCTCTACTTCATTATAATCCAGCCTAGGCACCACTAGACTTCATTTTTTCTTGACCACATATTTGATCTTTGAAAGTTCTAATTAGCACGAGGTAAGTCTGTCTTATTAGCATCTTAAAATTCCAAATGAAGGAATGGGTGTCTATCTTCTCGCACTATAGAGATGTTAATTGCTGAATGAACAATAAAGTAAGGTCAGAACGTTAGAAAAGCAAAGCTGCAAGAAGAGAAATTATTACCTTAAAGCCCAATGGTGCAATATGGAGCTTTCCCAAATCTATTCTCAATGAAGTTATATCTTTTCTCCCCATATCCCGGCCCCTATGCTCCGTTGCCAAATGTTTTGAAATAAACATCCCTGTTAATGTACGATGTTAAAGAAAAAACTATGCTTAAGGAGGTTAACAGTTAACAGCAGAGGAGTTCCAAAACGTTACCTAGAGTCTTGAGGCATATGTATTGAATATTTGTTCCAGCAAATTTCATGCAGCAACTTATAATATGCTGTATCTCTATCATGATTGCATTCAGATATTGACTGCGTAGAGATCTGCAAAAAGATTTGACATGATCACATAACCAGCAGCATGGTATGAGTTTAAGGACAAGACTTTTTCAAAACAGCGCCTTCCTCTCCCAAGACTGACATGCACTTTGCAAGCACTAAGCAAGCTTATCCATCCCACAAGTTCAGATTCTGCTGTGGATTGAAGTAACTTCTCTGCTTCATGAAGGCATCCTGCACGACTTAAGAGGCCAACCATACATATAAAATGATGGATGGATGGCTCGATCCCGTGTTGTTGGTCCATGGTTTGATAATACCAAAAGCCTTCATCTACTAGCCCTACATGACTACATGCAATAAGAACACTAACAAATGACACCTCATCTGGCCTCATGCCGTTCTGTTTCATCCTTTCAAAGCATTCCAAAGCCAGATGACCTTCTCCATGCTGCGCATAACCTGCAATCATTGCACTCCAAGACACCACATTATGGCTTTTCAACTTGCCAAAGACTCTGCATGCCTCATTTAGACTTCCACACTTTGCATACATATCAACCAGTGTAATTCCAACTGCCTCATTCGATAGAAGTCCACTTACAATAATCTTGTTATGCATAAATCTTCCTTTCAATATTTCTCCTATGTCCGAGCATGCTTTCAAGATACCTAAATATGCAATTTCATTTGGTTCAATTCCTGCTTCCTGCATTTTCTCAGAATATTTGATGGCCATATATCCCTTTTTGTGTTCGGCAAACCCGTCGATTAGTGAACACCATGAGACCACATCCTGATTCTGAAGTCTAGTGAAAACTTTTAATGCCTCATCAAAGCAGTCACATTTACTGTACATATCAACTAGGGCATTGCCAACTACCATGTCACCTTGATATCCATCCCTGATAATTTTTCCATGAAAGAGTTTTCCTTTATCTATTGCATCTATGCTACTACATGCCTTTAGCATGCTCAAAAATGTGACTTTATCAGGTTTTATCCCATCTTCTTGCATCTTCCTATAATATTCTAAAGCTTGAAGGCCTTTGTCTTCAAGGACATGTCCTCCAATCATTAAGTTCCATGATATTAGATCTGGTTTTACTCCTTCTTGCATCATTTGTTCGATCCCTTCTATAGCCAAATGGCATTCTCCATGTTGTATATAACCCGCAAGCATTGCATTCCATGATATAATGTTTCGACTTGGCATCTTACAAAAGACGCCTTCTGCCTCCTCAAGGCTCCCACATTTGGCATACATATCAACAAGTGCACTTCCCACAACATTATTTGACTGGTAGCCACTTCCAATGATCTGTCCATGAAGAAGCCTTCCTTCTTTTATTAATTTTACATTTGCCGATGCCTTCACTGCACTAGAAAATGTAAATGCATCTGGCTTAATGCCTTCACGTACCAAGTCATAGAAACATTGTAGCGCCAGGAAGTTGTCACCGTTCTTGGAATGTCCTGCAATTATGGCATTCCAGGACACTAAGTTCGGTTTAATACCCGCTAACTGCATCTTTTCAAGGCAGTCCAAAGCCAAAGATAATTCACCATGCTGAGCATATCCTGCAACCATTGCACTCCAAGATATGACATCTCGATTCTGCAAGTTTCCAAATGCTTCAGAAGCCTCCTCAAGACTTCCACACTTGGCATACATGTTAACTAAGGTACTTCCCACAACAATGTTTAGTTGATATCCTCCTTTAATCATCTGCTCATGGATGAGCCTACCCTGCATAATCGAGTTTGTTATTGTACATCCCTTGCTCACAGCAACATAAATATATCTGTCTCCCTCCATACCTGACAATTGCATACTGTGATATAATTCAAGGGTAACCTGATCTTGCCCGCACTTCGCATTTGCAAAAATAATTGCAGCCCAAGTATGTGGACCTGGTTTTACAATCTTATAGAATACCTTATTTGCTTCGACCAGATTTCTATGATATGTGAAGATCCTGATAAGAAAATCTCCAAGAACAGCAATCGTGTCAAACCCATTGAAAACCATAACGGATTGGATCATCCTAGCAGATTCCAAATCTTTTTCTTTCTCACATATTTGCAGAAGCCAGTATACATAATCCCTAGTTATATTTACTCCTAGCTGCAGGGTAGCCCTTGCAGGATTAAGGGTATCTTTGCAGAGCTTGAAGAACTCTTCAAATGTCCTGTTCAGAAGTGTAACTACATCAATGCGAGGCAAAGAATGAGGAAGCAGGATTTTTATATGAGCCCTACCTGCGTTCAATATTGCCCCGGTGCAGAATGGCAACAGAAAACAATCTGGGCCATAGCCGAAATGGAGCAGCTAGAGTCATATTCTTACGAAGGCGATGACCATCTCTTTTGCATTGATAAATTTCTCGTCTAAAAAATAGCATGCCAATAACAAACATTTTTGCCTTTTTACACCTTTGCCTTATGTTTTATGTCACCTTTTTGCCTTTTTCTTCCCTTTAAAACGGGCCAGATATGATACATTGCATACTAGCGACTAGCGACTTAGAGATGGCTAAGCTTTTCTTGGCTCTGTATTGGGTGATACATGTTGCTATGGCTAGTTTAGGGTTGGGCCTTGCCCGCCCTCGCACTTTCGGAATCGATTATGGCCAAGTTGCCAACAATTTGCCACCCCCCACTCAAGTTGTCCCCATGCTCAAGTCTATGAATGTTGCAATGGCCAGAATTTTTGACTCCAATCCTGCCACCATTCGTGCCTTTGCAAATAGTGGCATCCCATTATGGATCTCAACTAGTAACTCTGAGATTTTCCCTCTAGCTCGTGAAGAATGGTATGCAGACTTTTGGGTTCTCCGTAATGTCCTGCCTCATTACCCCTCCACAGAAATCCAAGTAGTATTAGTTGGAAATGAGGTTCTTGGATCTTGGAACCATGGAATTGATCCCAATAACCTTGTTCCAGCCATGCAGAACCTACGATCCGCATTAGATAGACATGGTTTCACAAGCATCATGGTATCTACTCCCCTCTCTGGAGATGCTTTGGAATCTTCTAGCCCCCCTTCAAGTGGAGCCTTTAGAAGAGATCAAGCACACATCATTGAGCCCTTAATCCAATTCATATCTGAGACCAAATCAGTCTTTTGTGTAAACCTTTATCCATATTATGCTTATGACGGAAATTCTCAACAAATATCATTAGATTTTGCTCTTTTGAAAAGCCCAGAGGCTGTGATTCATGATGATAAATATTCTTATACCAGTCTCTTGGATGCCATGATTGATGCTTACCATGCTGCTTTCGAAAAATTGGGCTACAATGATATGAAGATTGTCATCACTGAGACAGGTTGGCCCTCAGCTGGCGGCGTGCATGCTACAAAGGAAAATGCAGCTATTTACAACCAGAGACTAATCAATAAATTGCATAAAGGTCAAGGCACTCCTAGGAAGCATCATTATGCAGTGCCCACATTTATTTTTTCCTTATTCAATGAGAACTTGAAAGGGGGGCGACCAATAGAGAAGAATTGGGGATTGCTATTTCCTGATGGCATGCCAGTTTACGATATTAAGTACTGACATGTTGAGTACTTTATTTACATTAGAAATGGACCATCAGAATACTTTTCACTTTGTCGTGTAAATTTTTTATGTATTTTTGTAAATAAAGTTGTTGTATTTCTAATATGTATATGATAATGTATTTGTCAACTTTGTCAGCATCATTACTCTTAGAAGCTAGTAGGCTCTTGATTTTTTGGATTGCCCATGTTAAGGGGGATGATTCGCCGGCCAAGGGTTGGTTATAGCATTTTCAATATTCTAAGCATATCTTAGATTTGACTGTGGTTGTATTATCTTTTGGCATATTGCCATATTCTATTTATATGCAAGAAAAAAAAATCCAATCAAGATTGATCTTGTTACTTGAACATAAGTTCAATCGTGAAAGTAATCATCGGGATGTTCAAATACTCTTCAAGTCACATACGTGCCATAAAGCACTATTTCATTCATTTGAGGAAAAAAAAAATCCTAACTTGAGAATTTTTAAGCAACCACATTTTACTCAAGCCAAAGATAAATTTATGGTACATCCGTATCCTCATTGACAACCAGGTCCCTTAACCAAGAGCCCACATAGCTTGGGATCATAACAGTTGAAGGCATCCCTTTGTTGTCCTTGCAAAGTCAATGGTTTTTAATAGTTGGTATTGAGGTTGATCATTAGTGTTAGATCCCCACATCTTTTCCCAATAATCAATGTGGGATAAAATATAACTCTCTTATTGACACCCTCCCACAAGAGACATACACCTCTTCATATTGAGGCTCATTTGGGTCTTCTTTTGTAAAAGCTAAACACGTTAGACAGCTATCAGCTAGTGTCACAAGCAAGACTATACCCTTCTTATATCTTGATATGGATCAAAGATTTGATGGGATTTTTTAGTCTCTCGTTAGCTGGATCTACATATGGTGGTAGAACATTACTTTCTTGCTGAATCACTACTTCTGGTTCAACCATAGCGTCTTGCCTCGTGTAGGAAGAAATATATGCATGTAAGATGAATCAGGATCCACATCTCAAAACGCACGTAGTAGATCCAACCAGTAGTCAATAACCTCGTTCATGTATGCATTAGACCACAGATGCTGTTCTTCTTTTGATATGGCTGCCCAATGCATGATGTACTTTTGTTATGGAGCATCTCAAAGCACCTATGTCCTTAAGAGGTTTTCTTGGAGGTACAAACTTTGGTACCCCTTGAGGAATCATAGGTGCACCCTCTGCATCTTCCTTCCACATTTTGATAGCCTTCTCGGACAACCACTCTTATAGAACATTAGAGGCAAACCATCTCTTTTGTAAAACTTGAATAGAAGCAGTTCTAGATGGCCAACCAAACATTCTGAATCAAAATGTAGCCTTCCACAAAGGTCTTCTAGTCAGGGATCTAGCACCAAAATGGTGAGTGCCTCTGACCTTCTCAAAAGGGTAGAATAATTGCCAAATAGAGCATCTATATCATCATGTGTATGTCCAAATATCATGAACCTCAACTGCATCCCATCGAACACATCTCGCCCGAACACATATCTATTTTTATTCTGGCCAAAGCAATTATCAAGTTGTAGATAAAGCCTCCTTGGTAGTTTTTTCGGTTGTGAGACCTCCCTTCGAGGTACATGATATTGTTTGCTTGAGTTATTGGTCACTTTGATCTTCAAAGCCTCACATCCTAGAATTGAAGAATCCCATGTGCATGTCGCTTTAGCTGTATCATATATGTGGCCCCAATTATCTTCAGTTGAATCTTTCAATACATGATTGAGAGATCCAATGTGTAAGTTGAGAGTCATTTGGTCAAAGCTCAATCGAGAAATGGTCTAGTGCACCAGATCCATGACCATTCATCAAAGCCCCAATAATGCTAACCTTCAGATGCTCTCCTCTCCATATTGACTTGGCTAATTTCTCAAGCCTAAATGCCATAGTCTGATTCTGGTCCGTTTTATCATGAATATTTGTAAGAGCTACAGTGCTTGCCACGACCAATAGAAGCTTTTGCAAGATAGTTGTAGGATCATATGAGCCTACCTTTCCACTTGTAGCTCTCTTCTTGCCAATGGATCCCTAACTTTAGCCAATTTCTCTTTGATAACTATGCGTATATTGCATTTAAAGAAAGCTACGCCAACCTCTGAATGATTTTCCTTCCAAATATGCAAGAAAGAAGAATTAGACACATGCTTACCAGTCAGCTCTTCTACAGAATATCAACTCCTTGATGTATATCCTTCTTGGTCAAGATAGAAGGCAACTTTAATATATTCTCTCTTGTCTTCTTCGATCTATATGGCATAATCTCAGTATTCTCAACAACATACAATGTGAATATGCTATCCGCTGCTAAAGTATGAAATCTCAGCTTCCAAAAACCTATATTTTCATGCTCACCTTCCATGCGTCCTTCCATGAGATTCTTTTCCATCCATAGAAAGTTGACAAATCTATGTCATAAGCCATCATACCTAGTGATGACCTTAAATGCTGCTTTAAGTGGAGAAGGATGTTTTTCATTACCAAGGACCTGCCAATTTATTTTCTTGATTTGTTCTTTAGGAGGTGCCAGTTGACGGATCACCCTATGCTATTTCAATCAAAATATCAGCTGCAGGAGGCAAAGTATGAATGCACCACATGCTTGCTCTACAATCTCTATTTTAGGCTCACAAAATGCAGTCTAGCTATATCATCTAATATGGTCTCAAAGTATAAAATAGCACCTAAGACAAACCTTAGAACATAATATTTGGAAATATGCTAACGGTTAAACTAAGTTAAAGTTATTATTAGATATGACCTTTGAGAAAATTTAGACGAAGGGCTTAAATGATATTTGAAGAATGTCGAAGGTAAAGGAAAGGGACATCAATGAAATAGGAAGCCTTTTCAAAAAGGCCTTCACATCGACTATTAAAGGGTGGACAAGGGGCATTCTGAACAGGAAATTGAATTGTTATAGTAACTAGGCGGACATCTTCATCCGAAGCAGAATAGCGATAATGCTTTTTGGACCAACATCTAGTAGCCATCGAATATTCTACAGAAATACCATCGAATTTCCACGTAATGCAATATTCTGTATTTTGAATCCTTAGCATAAACTTTTGTGGTGTTAACTAATTGAATGGAGAATCCTTCAGTTCTTCTGATGAATTCTCAAATTCCTATCCTAGACATTTCTAACCCTTCCCCTGAATGTGCAAAAACTACTAGAGAAGATTCTTTAGTGCTAAATTTATTTTCCCTTAACCATTCCATCAATCATTCCACACATATTTATACGCTATAAGTACAAATACATTATTCATTATTCATGTTATTAATTAACAAGGTAAGGTTAGCTATGTTAGAATTAAATATTAAAAAAAAAGCCAAGTATCATTAACCGTATTAATTAATTGTTAATAATTCAGTTTAGGGAGTGCCACCTGGCCCAAACCGATTGGGCAAGGTAGAGATGCTAACTTTGGGTCATTCAAATTAGGGCTTCCATCCCAATTTGCCCCAATTCGAATTAGAGGAGGAGGAGGAGCTTATTCAACTAGCAGAGCATGGAGGACCTGAGAGATGGGAGATCTAGCTCAGCTACCGGTTAGTAGGCTTAGTTAGCTTGAGATTCTAGGTAGAGATTAACCCTTGGTTGTTTAGATGGATGATGAATCTCTTATTGATGTTCTATATGAAGTTATGAATGGATTTATATATTATGGTAGTTTTTCTGCTGTGCCTCTTGTGCTTGTGGGATACCTAAAGGCTATGTAGAAGTAGAGATGTTCCCAGCTAGAATCTCATAAATTCCATTAAATGCAGCATGTGCACAAGAGCCCACCTAGATGTGGAGCTATGATTGAGCACCAGATAACGGATACCATGGTGAAGTGGAAGTGGAGCCTTGCTGAGCGTGGCTACTGGGGCTCTTATTAGCTGGGCATATAAACGATCACCGCATGTAGGTCAGGTAAGGGTCCGACACTCCCTGGGTCACAGGCACCGTCCGAAGGGACGTCCTGGGCTCGCTAAGTGCAGTGAGCCAACCTATAGATTTAGGGAGGTCAGTCGGGTACCGATGCATGGACGCCAATGGTGCCACGATCCTCTAGCCACCCATGTAACCATGGTGCTCCGGGAATGGACTTGTCCCATTCCTGTCTCATCGGACCGGGGAAATGTAACCTGGAGTAGTCTCATAGGGTGATTCTATGGGATTACGTCTCCGGAAGGCTACAATCCGCCATAGCATATTTCAGCCTATCTGCAAAGTACGCACAGGAGGGGCAGATGGAGTGGACTACCCGAGCCATTGTTCTATGCCAGCTAACGTCATTGCCATGATTTCTTCTGTTGTTATCCAAAAATCCCGACTGTCAGTTGACCCCCTTGGAGTCTGAGCCTGGGGTAGAACCTTTTCTTTAGCGTTCAAGTGTTGACTCGCCTCACTTCCTAGAGAACGGATCTCTCTTGGCTCAACCAACTAGGGACTACCATGCAGCACCTCTCTAGGCCATGGGTTTGGTTTTCTTTAACCATCATCCTTCAATACTTGTTCTCAATGGGTGTGCTCCTTTTATAGACCATTTCCCCAGATCATGGGATATATTCTATGAGACATACTGATTGCTTGTATTGAAACCCCCATAGCAATGTCAATACTTTACTCGAACTTATCTAGAGCATAAATTGTAGTATTATTTTGTACCAAACTCCACCGCCTATATGTCATTGATTATTGGTCTGCACCACATGCCATGGTGGCCAACCCTCTTTTGGAGTTGTTCTATCATAACAGTCTGATCGTATCCAACCATTGCTGACTAGTCACCTCCTTCTATGATATCTAGATATGGCTGGGGCAAAGTGTTTTTAACCACTACTTTAGTACCTAAGCATCATTATGTTCCATAAATAAACTTACATATTTCAAGGGATTATATAAATATCCCAAAGGACAGTACCACTCAAGGACCTCTCAAGGAAGGCCTCTTCTATTAAAAAGGTTTTTGGTAAATTCAATTCACCATGTTGTCCTAGGAATTAAAAGTCTTCTTCCCTAAGCCACGCAGCAAACCTTTAAAGAGCTTTCCAGTCCTTGCTGCCTTTCAAGCCAGAAACCTATCCTCACCTGCTAGAAAAGGCCACCCCTCAAGTCATGCCACTCATCCAAAAGTTGTGAAAGTAATAACCTTCCCATCCAGGTCGCTAAATATAATGAATAGGGGTGCTTCATTCCTTTCCTTCTTTAATATGTCGTCTAACGTCCATGGTCGATTTTCTTTACCCTGGCCCTTGAAGCGTGTTGCTTATTAATTCCAACATTGCTCATCGACTGTACACGTGATACATCTTATTCAATTCACCCTTTGGTTGTGAGCCTTATTCCGTAGGGTCACCAACCCATTTATTCCTTCAGATATTCTTTAACTGTCTTGTTGGCTTCTAAGCCACAATTATATGTCGTATGATATAATAGTCTATGTTCTACCTTTATGATGTGGCTGAGCCACCGACTTCTTAAATGGACAGTGGCCAACCCTATGTTGAAATTGTATATGCTGCCTACATTTTGATGGGGTCCCCAGGTACTTCAACCATTCGTTTAGTGCCTTATGGTACTTCAGTCTCGTACATAAACTATGATCCCCCCACCACGGGATTATGCCACAATCCCAAAGGTTACTACTCCATCCGTATAGCTTTTCCCAAGACTCCTTCAGCTAAATATTCCTTGCATTTCTGATATCAACCACGTCTTCTCACAATTAACTTAGTATTTTCTCAGGTTATTATATCAACTTCGTCATTTGATTGGTTTCTTTTTTAGGACCCCGTCTTGATGATATGGGGGCACAAATACTCTAGATCCTATAGTTGTAAACTCCTATGTTGAACCTTCTTTTATCAACCGCCGAAGGGTTCTCCATTTTTATTGTCCTCTTAAAGTTCTTAAAGTTCTTAAAGTCATAATCCATATAGGAGGTGTATATCTCAAGGCAAAGGATCCTCGTGCCTCTACTTTGGGGTCTAGCATTGTTCCCCCGTGGGTAGAGTAACTCTTAGGATATATGGACTATTGGTCTATATAATCTCACCCCTTCTACTCTATACAACTCGTGTTGATTCTTATTGGGACTTGGAATTGCTATGTATTGCCCTCTTGTCGGTTATCCCTAAAGGTATAATCGGCAAAGTCACTGTCCTTCTCTTTTTCCATCATTGGACAAGATATTTCACACATCCTCTAATTTCTACACCCAATAGATACTCTCAGCTTATAAAGCTGATTTAATTTATCGGTATCTAGAACCCTTAAATAGTTAATCTTCCATTATCTCTTATTTCAATTATGTTCTAACCATCCTGGTGGTGTTTTTAAATGAAACATCATTGTATATGCTAAACTTACTCTGGCTATTTCCTTGACTTAAACTCTTTCCATGTCTCTGTACCTACCAAAGATAGTCAACTCCAACAATTGGGATAACTTAAATGCTTATCTCTGGTAGATCATACTTAACCCAATATCTTTATATACGAGCATATCATTATGCTTATTCTTTAAACCTTGTCAGGTAACAATCCACTCGCCTATTACGAATCTCCTACTATCTTCTTGTATGTCATACATCTGAATGTCACAGTCGATGTCCTTGATATTATCTTTAATGTGGTATTTGATACTAAGAAAACTTTTACCAATATTCACGACACGTGCCTTGTTATTATGTATATAGTGACATGTGTAAGTCATTCCTAAGTCTATAGTCATATGTGATTGTTAAACATAATAGCATAGTTATGTTCATAATTGCCGGCCATATCGTTCAATCCTCAGTACCTACAAGTCTAACACATGTGTTTCTCCATGTATAATCTTATATATCCTCTCATTATAATCCGCTATCATATGACAATCTAGTGGACGATGTTATCCACCAAAAATTTAAAAATCTTAAGCACCTTCTCAAACATTATGATGTACCAGAACAACATTATTGCGCCTGCTTCCAGATGTTCAATACACTCATAATCATTCATATAAATATCTGGCGGTTAAGTAGATCCGGTAGTTTAGGGGTAGATAAAC
This sequence comes from Isoetes taiwanensis, assembly GCA_021234155.1. Lineage (NCBI taxonomy): Eukaryota > Viridiplantae > Streptophyta > Lycopodiopsida > Isoetales > Isoetaceae > Isoetes > Isoetes taiwanensis. The sequence goes on along the minus strand of JAJEKV010000002.1, from coordinate 22,024,700 downwards.
TTTCTAATCCAGACTTTTCTCATGACCAAATATCCCACAGACGTATCACTAGAAAAACAGCCTTTGAACTATTGAAACCTAACCATGTTTCCATGCGCAATATTTTCGCGCGTATTTTATACGACGGAATCGTATATGGACGCTGAAAGGGAAATACGCGCTTAACTTTTGATTTGAAATGCATCAAACGCAGGCAGCGTCCCTTTTCAACTTTGATGCTCTTCACTTGCATTCACTGCCACTGCTTCTCATGAATGCTTGTACGACTTATAATCTACTGCCACTGCTCTAATAGGCTAGAGCTTGCAGAATTATTAGATGAATTTCCATCACTCCTCCTTCAGCTCATAAGTCTGCAAGTCTGGTACTTCTGCTATCTTTAACTTGGTCTTTAATTCCCAGAATTTGTTTGAAGGAAGAGCCTTTGTAAAAATATCTGCAATTTGTTTGTTAGTATCTATATACATCATTTGAATTAATTTTCTTTCAGCCAATTCCCTTATGAAATGGATACTTAGCTCTATGTGCTTGGTCCTGTCATGCTGCACAGGGTTCTTCACTATGGCTATACAACTTTGGCTATCTGTCCATATTATTGTAGGGCTTACTTGTTCACAATTTAGCTCAAGCAACAACCTTCTAAGGCAAACTATTTCTTTAGCAACAAGTGATGATGCAGCATATTCTGCTTCTGCAGAGCTCATTGCTACTGTTGCTTGTTTCTTGCACCTCCATGTAATCACACCACCACCAAGGAAGATAGCATAACCTGAGGTAGATCTTCTAGTAGATAGATCACCTCCCCAATCTGCATCACTGTAGCAAGGCATTGTAAGATCTGTTGAATCATAACATATTCCTTGTTTTTTAGTACCCTTTAAATATTTCAGTACACGTTTGGCTGCCTCCCAATGTTCCCTAGTGGCATCATGATTCCTTCTGCTCAAAATGTTTACAGTATAAGATATATCTGGTCGAGTGCAATTAGCTAAATAGAGGAGACATCCAACCAAAGCTCTGTAAGGTATATTTTCCATTTTTATACTATCTTCATCTGTAGATTGCTGAATATCAGTCAGTCTATGTCCTGGTGTCATGGGAATTTTTGCAGTTTTGGCCTCAACCAAGTTAAACCTCTTAAGCATATTTTCTATATGCTTACTTTGATGTAATTTGAGCCATTTTTGTTCTTTGTTTCTGACCACCTCAATTCCTAAGAATTTTCTTAGCTCTCCCAAATCTATCATTTGAAACCTAGACTTCAGGATGTCCTTGCATTTTTTTAGAACATTTAATGAGGTTGCCACCGTAATGCAGTCATCTACATAGAGGGCTATAATACAATATTCCTTATTCTGCTCAAATCTATAAAGATTACCATCATTGTGAAGCTTGTTAAATCCTTGTTCTTGCAGAAATTGATTCATGCAAAGATACCATTCCCTTGGGGACTGTTTCAATCCATACACAGCTTTGTTTAGCTTCCAAATCATATTCTTGCCTTGTTCATACCCTGGAGGTTGCTTTAAGAATGCTTCCTCTTCTAGTGTTGCATTTAAAAATGCTGTTTTAACATCCATATGATGTATTTCTAATTGCATAGCATTAGCCATGGCCAATAATATTCTGATACTTGTCAATTTGACTATAGGTGAATATGTCTCATCATAATCTCTCCCCTTTTTCTGTGTATACCCTTGAGCTACTAATCTAGCTTTGTATTTTTTTGTACCATCTGGGTTTAGTTTAATTTTGAATAGCCATTTGCTGTCAATAATATTCTGCTTGCCATCTGACTTTACAAGTTCATATGTCTTAATTTCTTCAAATGAGTTGAGTTCTTCATTCATGGCTGCTGTCCATTTATCCCTGTCAATGCTTTCTTGGACGTCTGCATAGCTCTGAGGTATTATTTCATCTTCCAAGATAGCCATAATATATTCATGCTCAATGGTCTTAGCCTCAATTCTTCTGCTCCTTCCCATTTCATTTCTACCATAAGCTTGATTACCAAGTCTAGCCTCTTCTATAAGCTTTTCTGTCTGCGTTTTCCTTTTCCTTTTTTCAGGATAATCAATTTCAGGTTCAGCACTAGTTTGTTTTGATTCATGGGTATCCTCACAAGCAGCTTTCTCCAGCTCATTCTTTTCATCTGGTTTCTCTGAATCATCATAATCTTCTTCTTCAAATTCAAACTTAGGAATTTCTTCAGGCTTATCAGTTTGAATTTCATTCCCCTTTCTGAATTTGTGTTTACACAATACCTGCTCATTAAATAACACATTTCTACTAATTCTTATCTCCTTAGATTCAGGTAAGTAAATTCTGTACCCCTTAGATTCTTTATCATATCCCACTAGAAATCCTCTTTCTGCTTTGTTATCTAACTTCTTCCTTAACTCTGTTGGTACATGTACATAGGCCATACACCCAAATACCTTAAACTTTTCATAGTTCAATTTATTTTCTGGTTCCCACAACTGTTTTGGAATATTTCCTTGCGAGCTTACTGATGGAAGCATGCTTTGTATTTCAACAGCTGTGTGTAGCTTCTTCCCAAAGATTGTTAGGCAGACCACGTTCCTTTAACATTGATCTAACTGCATCCAGCAAGGTCCTATTTTTCCTTTATGAGTCACCATTCTGTTGTGGCGAATGTCTACAGGTTAATTGTCTCTTTATTACATGTGATATGCAGAATATTTTAAATTGATTTGAGAGATATTCTCCTCCTCTATCTGATCTAATACATTTTACTTTGAACCCTGTTTCTCTTTCCTTTTCTGCAACATACTGCTTGAAGGCACTTAGAGCTTGAGATTTTCTGTTTATATTGGTTCTACTTCTGACATTTAAAGGACCACATAAATTTGAATGTATCAGCTCAAGTTTCTGTTGAGCTCTACTTTTCCTTTTATGGAATGGCAATCGATTTAGCTTTCCCAAAGCACATCCTTCACAAATCAAGTCAAGTTTATTTGTATTTTCACATCTTATGTGCCCTTGCTTATGTAGAGATTCCGGTTTTTTATAATTGGTGTGTGCAAGTCTATTATGCCAAACTTCTAAACCAACTTCTTGAACTGCATTAATAGAATCATGTGTAACTACATTATCCAGCCCATACAAGTTTCCCACACGTTTTCCATAAAATTTAATTTCATTATTCATCAAGATATTACACTGATCAGCATCAAATATTACTCTGTATCCCAGATCACACAACTGACTAACTGATATTAAGTTCTTGATAATGCCAGGTACACATAAAACATTCTGAATATTTACAATATTTCCAGCTAAATCAGTTAGTTGTAATAAGCCTCTTCCTTGAACATCTTGCAAAGCTCCATTCCCAACCTGAATCCTTCTTGACTTTGCATTTGTTATATTTTTCAGGAGATCAAGAGTTTGCACTATTGATCTTTCAGCTCCACTATCAACTATCAAATGATCAGAATTGTCAGAGCACATATTTTCATTAATAACTGCAAATTCATGAGGTACCTCATCATCATCTTTTTCAATGGCCTTGTCCTTATCTTCTTGTTCTCTTGTCACATAGGCTCTTTCATGACCACGTCCTCTACCTCCTCTTCCAGATCTGGCATCACCTCGGCCTCTTGCAGGTCTGCCATAATTTTTAGGTGTAGGGCATTTGGAAGCAACATGCCCTCTGCCACCACATGTATAGCAATTGAACTCTTTTTTAAGTTTTGGACATTCATTCTTATAATGACCTGTCTCATGACAATTGTAGCATACCACTTTATCTTTTCTCTTAGCCAAAAGAATTTCTGGAGTTTCTTCAGTTTGAGTTTGCCTTAATATGTTTTTCTGCTCCCATTCAGTTCTTAATATGTTTTCTGCCTCTTCTCTTGACTTACATGAGTTCCTAATAAATAGTGCCAAGGTCTCATTTTCCCCAATAGTCCTGGATATTTGTAGGACCTGACTTCTATCAGAAATGACAACCCCAGCCCCATTCAAGTCAGCTATCAGATTATCAAATTTATTGAAAAATTCAGTTATATCCTCTTCTTCCTTGAGCTTTAACCCCCTTAATTCATTTTCAAGGTGATCAATTTGAGATGAAGTCTTCTCCTCATAATGTTTGAGCAAGAACTTCCACATTTCTCTAGGACTTAAAGATCTCAATTTCAAGCGTATAGTGGGACTCACCTTACAAGTGATTATACCTTGAGCTTCTCTTGTCTTAGCCAGCAAAGACTTGCCTCCAGCTCCAGATGCTCCAGCACCTGTTCCTGTATCTCCTGATGCTGCAGTCCCTGTTGCAGACTGCCCTGTAGCTCCAACAACTGAGCTTGATGAAGCTGTTCTTGTAAGTACGCCTGCACCTACAGTACCTGCTGGGTCTACCAGCTCCCAAAGGTCCTCCACTTCTAATAGATGTGTTATAGCATCTTTCCAAACTTGGAAACCTGGACCTCCTTTATAAACATCAATAGTGTTTAATAATGATGCTCCAAATCTGCTAGACATGTTAACAAGCTCCGATACCACTGATAGAATTTGAGTAAAATATATTCTTGAATTCAACTTAAATGTCTAGCAAGATTTTTCTTCTACAACTTATCTTCGCAAGCAATAAGGAAGCCAAAAGATGGTCACTAATCCCTTATGCTGCATTAATCATAATTTAAAAATCTTAAGCACCTTCTCAAACATTATGATGTACCAGAACAACATTATTGCGCCTGCTTCCAGATGATCAATACACTCATAATCAATCATATAAATATCTGGCGGTTAAGTAGATCTGGCGGTTTAGGGGTAGATAAACTTTCTAATCCAGGCTTTTCTCATGACCAAATATCCCACAGACGTATCACTAGAAAAATAGCATTTGAACATTGAAACCTAACCATGTTTCCATGCGCAATATTTTCGCGCGTATTTTATACGGCGGAATCGTATATGGGCGCTGGTTGGATGATGAGCTTATCCTTAAGGGTGGCTTAATTTGATATTTTGAATTGTCTTTTATTGTTTGTGTTCCAGCTTGAGATTGTTCTATTGCCAATAACTCTTTAGATCCTTATCAACTGGTATTAGAGCTTCCTGATCCTAAACAAACTAATCCTTTGGATATGACTACCAACCATTTTGGCATATTTGATGGGCAATAGGACCAAGTTATTAGTCAATGCCAGCTACATAACAAGCCAAATTGTTATTACCATTTTTTTCAATCAAGTAGAATGTCAAAGACAGTTAGTATATTTATGTTTAGCATATATATTTTTACCACAGCCTCCAATATGAACCAATGTACCACATAAGCCACAACATCCTCCAGCATAGACCAACATACCCCAGACTGCATCTGCACCTTCTTCTAAATGGTTAGAAAAAGTTGCAAATCTATCTAGTTTCCCTAGTGAAAAGAGAAACCCGCCAATAGTTTTCGATTTATTTTACATTGGAAATCTATTTCGAGTTAGGAAGCACTATAAAAAAACAAAACTTCAGGCCATGGACAAATATTTGACATATATGGGTAGAACTTGGTGGCAAGGAAGAAAACAAATGGATCTAAAGATATTAGGGGAAGCTTTAGAAGAGCTTTTGAAGGATATAATCTGACTCCCAATTTCCATGACGACATAAAAAAAGGATGGGACCTCAAGCAAGACGGTAAAGAATCAGTTTATCAGGTTATTTCAAAGTTCCAGTATTTGTCCACTCAGATGGAGGGATTGAACGAGAAATAACTGCTACACAAGTATATAGCAGGGCTCAAAAATTCTTTGTATGCAGAATTAAGCTTTGTGGATCCTCAGACCATAATTTAAAGCATATATAGGACATATATCCAGAGGATAAGAGCACTGTCAAAATAGACACCAATAAGACTTCAGATAAAGGGAATAAAGGCTAAGATCTGATACGGGAGATAATTAGGACCACTCTTAAAAGCACGAATTCATTATTTAGATAAAATACCGGGATTTTAAGAATTTTGAGTACACCCCCTCCAGGCCCACCATAAGCAAAAAGTGGTTCACTTTAATTTGAAATTTTGTCCCGCCCAATTAGGTGCATCAAAAACATTGGCTTAAAAGACATCAAAAACACATCCACTTTAGGTGCATCAGCAACCAGGCCTGCGGGTTCTCTGGCATGAGCAGAGAGCTCCATTTTGGGAATGAACTTCATATTCTTTGCCATAGCCAGGGCTTTCCGGAATGAACTCCATATTTTTCGCCATAACCAGGGTCGGATCTCATCGCCATAGCCATAGGGCTTTCAGATTGCAAGGACATCTGCAACAGCCATATTGCAAGGCCAGATCTCAAGGCCATAGCCTGAGCTTTCCGGAACAATGTTGTTAAAAAACCCATTTTTTATTTTTAACGTACCTCTATAAAAATCCTCACGTTTTTTAAAGGATTTTTATGATTTGGTATGGCCAAAAATAAAAAATAAAAAAAATTGCACATTCTTTGCGCTGCTTTATTGGACATATTTGCTACTGTTAAAATGCACATTCTTGCTACAAGTTATAAGACGTAGCATGCCAACAAGTAAATCAGAAGCTTATGCTGCTATTAGAAACTATTAAGTTCAAGTACAAAGATATCATAGATGTCTTGCCATGCAACTCTTAAGAAAGTTTAAAAAAAATATTATTATAGAGGTTAAAAAGTATAAGAATTTTATATACACGGATAAATAAGTTCAAGAATATCATATATTTGGATAAAACAAATCACAGTGTAAGGATTTTTAAAGATTTCTAACGTATTTTATATAAAATACGTTTTTAAAGATTTTTTTCAAAAATTTTAAAAATCTTCAAAAAATCTTAAAAAACGTTTTTTAAACGTACGGATTTTGACGTACTTAACAACATTGTTCCGGAATGAACTCCATATTCTTCGCCATAGCCAAGGGCCGGATCTCATCGCCATAGCCATAGAGCTTCATTTCAGGGACATCTGCAGTGGCCATAGCCAAGGCAGGGCTTCGCATCTTAAGGATTTTTGTACTGGCCGTTTTCTTATTTTGTTTTCCCGTTCTTATATTGACTGAAGCATATGCATGGCAAAGCTCTCAAATCTGTGATATGCTGCTTCAAATCCGTGATATTTTGCCTTCAAATTCGTGATATGCTGCTCTTAAGTTCCCAGGCCTGTGTTAGTAAGCAACCACATGTATCCCACAGCCAAAACGTTTCTTCTATTCTACTGTAAAATGGCAGAGAAACAAGGATTTTCTTATCCAGTTACCCGTGAGTTCAAAAATTCAGGCATTCTACTGTAAAATGTCAAAGAAACAGGGGATTTTCTTATCTAGTTACCGGTGAGTTCAAAGTATTCATCTTGTCTTTTTGGTATATAGGTGATTCTGACCATCTGATTGCAAATCGGCTGTTTTCTGCTACAGGCTTAAGTTTTGGAATACAAAACCGCTTACACCATACTCTACTTTGACCTCTTCGGATGGCTGAGCATATAATCAATTTCTTCTAGAGTATTTTCCGTACAGAATCTTACAAGCTTTAATTTATGGAAGGTATGCTCCATGAAATCGCAATGGCGATATGGATGAGCACAATCCAGGGGACACAACCATATCCTTGCTCAAGCATCTCTTGAGCAGAAAAAAATTATTATTTGATGCTTTTTTTTTATAATTGTATTTTTTTCTTAAGCATTTTCAATATTAGATAAACAAAACTGCTTTAAATATTATTTTATCTTTGGGTGTCTAATTTGCACCCATTTCTTATTCTAGAAGATTGCAATGGCTGTGCAATATCTATGTCAATTACAATGTCATATATTTTAAATATGCCTTAAAAATTAAATATATTGGTCTTCAATGTGCAAAATAATCGCGACTACGATTTGTCCAACCTTTTTTGCTTGTCTTGGGTCATCAATCAGGTCCTCGTGAAGGTATTTTTGTGATTTATATGGCTGCTGCAACCTATTTAAAGCTAAACGAGAAATCCAAATTTCTCGATATAATGAATTCGTGCTTTTAAAAGGCACGGGGAAAAAGAAAATCAACATGATAGGCTATATCAAGGAAAATCGAATGTTTCTATTGTAGAGGACCATATCTTAAAGTAGACTGCCCAAAACTAAATGCAAAAGGAGATCGAAATGATTGAGGTAACCGAGATGAGCAAAAGGATCAAGACACAATGGAATACAGAGCAAATCCTCACCTTACTGGACCCTCAATCCAAGTGCTTCAAATAGAAGAACTCCCATTTGAATCAAGCACCAAGACGAATAAACAATTTTATTCGCGGACGAAGTGCAAAAGGAAAAGCAGAAATTGCAGATTGCTTATCTCAGGTAGTTAGTTTTAGTTAAGTTTGTTAAGGTTGAACAGACCAATACCATGCAAGATTTGAAGGCACAAGTTGGCCGAGCAGTACAATCTGTTGACAATGCACACTAGCTCATTGGAAGATAAAAGCTTTGGCAGCGCAGGTTGCAACAAATTTTCCTCTACCCACTGGCTATCTTGCCTATATGAAGTCACGATGCTATATCTTTCTTGCAAATTGGTTGGCTTCTGATGAATCTATTGATACCTCTTTGACGATCAAAAATCTTATGAGCATTTGGCCTGATCTCCTCATTTTGGATAAAAGTATTCTCTGTGCTTTATTCAATTATAAATTGATTCTCTTTGAAGATCTAGAATTTTTTGTTATATGCACGGTCCAAACAATGCCTTTTGTCATGTATGACTTTTTTCTCGCCCAGATCAATCAAGCTTTCCTTGAAGATCATGTGCTCCCTGGCTTTAAGGGTCGGGATGAAGATCAATTTCTTCTCATTAAAGGCAACAAAATTCTCTCTGATGTAGACTGGGCCCGTGCCCTACAAAATGATTATATGTCAGAATTGGCGAGTCTTCTTTCTCTTTGAATCAACAAAGATTTGGATGCAGTTCAACAACACTGACATGCTCCCAATGATCTGGGCTATGCTCAACTCTATTTATAGCACATAGGTACATATAACATTCTCAAGTCTTACCATTACAATCATGTCCTATCGGTCGACTAGAAACTGTTGAATACTCCTCTCATTTCAGAATTCAAAACAATATCTCTGCAGGCCTTGGCACATCCAGCTATAGCTGAAGCAAGTCCATATGCTTCCCTTGATGCTCCACCTCGTTGTTAATATCTCACTACAGACTGGCGATCCCAATTTTAGATAGACGCCATGACCCTTCATGCAGACTGGACGCTTGCCCATTTTAGCATGGACATTCTTGCCATGTTTGGAAAGAAGGTGAAACACTGGATAATATGCAAAATTAGATTTATATTCTCGATGGGTTGGAGAAGTGGCCGCAAGCTCAATGAACTTTGTTAGCCCCCATTCTGCCTGAGCAAGGTTTTTTCTTAATTGGTCAAAGTGCTCTGAAATGTGGGTTCTGCAGGAACCCCTTTAGTTTAGTTGAGTGATTTCCCATGGGCACTTACACTTCCACATGTATGCACCAAGTTGTTAGGCATTCCATTTGGGTTGCACATTTATGCTCAAGCAGTTTGGGCGAAAACATTACAAAATCTCAAGCAACATCTAAATTGGTGGAGGGTAATAAACTCACCATGATAGGGAGGATTCTGGTGGCTAAGCTTGTGCTATGTGGCATGCAGATATACATAGCCTCTTGCATTCTTGCTCCGAAAGGCATGGTTAAAGAGTTGGAAAAAACCATTTAAAATTTTATGTGGGGAGGAAATGAGGAAGGGGCCACAACGAAGGTTGCGTGATGGAAGCTTGTGCAACCTAAAGGTGTTGGGGGCCTATGTATGCTTGATGTTTCTTTACACACTAAGGTCTTATTATCCAAGTTCATCTGACAAATATTATATGAACAACAATCTCCAGGGCTAGCTTTGCTGGCACAGTCACTCTGCCACTCTATTGTTTTCAGAAAGCTGACATTTCAGGTGCAGCTGCCATAGGTATTGTTCGAGGATCTAAGCCAATTTCCCCATAGTTCGCCCTTCTTTGAAGGGGTTTTGAAAGTTTGAAAGGTGGTCAGACCATTCTTCTCAGTGGATCTAGATAAGTGCATGGTCGCTTCATGTCATTTCCTATGGGTACCCGTGAATTCTACTCCTAGTCCATCTCCTTTATGTTCTTATCTTCATCCACGTACCCAACGCCGATGGATTGCAGCAGGTGTAGCGTCCATTTATGATTGGTATTGGAATGGACAGGTGGCACCTTGGCAGATCTTCAAGGAAAGATTTTACCTCCAAGGTTAGGATATACGTACTTGGGACCGAATTGCTAGCGTTATTCCATTAGAGTTGTCCATTCTAATGAACCGTGTTTAGAGCACTTAGTGGCATTGACACTTCCAAGTTTGTGGCTTTGGCATATAAACATTTAGCTCTTCAGGTGACTTTGCCACCTTCAGATAAGTGGGCACTTAAGTCACCGGGGAGTAAGTGGACTTCTATGTGGAAGTGGGATGGAATACATTACCTTCTCTTAAAGTCCGCGCTCTTCATTGGCAAATTCTCCACTGAAACCTCAGGGTAAACGCCAGACTCCATAGATTTAGGCCTCATGTATTGAAAACATAGGCCTTATGCGGTTTGAGATGTGTGACTATTGAGCATTATTTTATATTGTGCACAGAGGTTCAGAGAGCCTGGACATGGGTGAAGGCCCTCTTTGGGACTAGAATGGGCAGCCAGAAGATTTTATTGGGTGTCTCCCCCCATAATTGGTCGGATGCCAAGAGGCAGGCTTTCCATTTATGTAGAGCTTGGCTTATATAGTTTATTTGGAAGAGACGGAGGTTTAAGGTCTTTAGAATTGCGGTGTTGAATCCTTTCTGCTTAATATTAACTAGTTATGGTGCCCGGCGTTGCGGGGCCTAGTGACAATTTGAAAGGTAGTTGTTTAATGCTCAAAAATGTGTTGGGGCATGTATTTCATATGCAACAATTTCCGCATTTGCACTACAACTATTGGCGTTGCAGGGCTTAGCAAGAATGTTCTGTGTTGAGGGGTAAAGTTACAAAACATAGATGGCCAACAATATCAATCATAAGAAGTTCTTATTGTCAAACGTTTTCCACCACGAAACTCATGCACCTAGCATGTGCCTAGCAATCATACCAGCATCTACATATCAGGCCAACTTGTGATAACAAATGCCATCGACATGGTCATATATTTCATATCATTTAGCCTTCAATTCGTATATTTGTAGCTAGAGAAGTATTTGCAGATCCTTTGTAGTTAGAAATGGAGTCCGCACGAATCATTAATATTATACATGGATTTTTTTTTTTTTTTTTTTTTCTTGGGGGGGGGGATTTGGAGGTTGGGGGCATAAATACAAAAAAAAAAAGTTAATGTGAAGCATTTGGTTGGATGGAGTAGGTGATGCTAGACAATGAAGTATGATGTTGTTCAAGTTGGAATTACCATATAAAGATACAAAGATGGTGCAAGAAGGTTTGGCTATATGTAGAGAGCTCTAACTTCAAGTCAATGCTCCATGAGATGGGATACTGTCATGTAGATGCTTTCAAATTGTATTTTGTTGGTTAGATGGCCGAGTTATTTAAGCAGTAAATATTACTCAAAGTGGAAAAATGCTTTAGGATTCCAGATGCTAAGAGGTTGGGTGATACAATACAATTTTTATTTTTATTTTTTTATTGAAGGCATGGTTGGTGGGACAATTTGAGGCATCACTATATAGATTGTTGTTTTACAATGCTATATAGATTGTTTTATAATGCTATATTGCAATATGATAAGATGTTCACAACAACTTAAGACATAATGATATTTTCCAGAATAATGATAAACATGTGATACAAAAAACAAATACTATTGCCAAATACACTTTTTACATCTAACTCATGGAGAGACCTCTAAACACCCAACATTTCAGCTAAAACATGCTAGCCCACTGTGCAACCAACACTGGATGACTTCTCGCATGCAATTTAACCTGGCGCATTCTCTTGGGAGCCATATGCCATAGACCTTCACTTTAATGTATCTTACTTTTCAATAAAAAGCGTTTATAAAGTCTTTAATAACTTTTCTCAACCTTAATCATACACATATTTCTGATCTTCCTATGCATTATGGACTCAAGCATTACTTTATAATAGAATGTGGATCAAATAAATGATGTACCGGAAGAGAGACATAATGTTATCATATCTCAAATAAGAGGATAGCGGATTTTGTGGAGAAGTGCCTTTGAATCACATTGAATGTCATCTCATTCATCTGATGATCTCAATTGGCAATAGACACAACATTAGATGGTGTGGTTTAAAAGCCAACGGAGGAACATATACCTCTTGTTAATTGTAATTGTATCTAGTATAAATTGTGCTGTTTAGCCACGGCCAGCATAACATTGAACTTGCCTCATGTTTGACCTGTTGTTGACTAATGAAATTTAAATCATGTGTATATGCAAATCCTTACATAATTGTACTTTCGGCAGTCGTATTTTGGTACTAACTTCCCCGTTATGCCCCAATTCCTGCACTGCTCGTGAAAGGCTTGTGACCACATCCCCAAGTCCTCCACCCTGGCCAGTTGGTCTCCGTGGACGATAAAATCATATTCTATTCTATTTTATTCCTATTAAAATTTAATAAATTCAGTCTTCAAGCCGAAAACAAAATTTATCCTTATATTGAAGACAGATCAAATGGAAAGAAACTGGCATGCAGAAAGAAATGCACACCTCCATCCACTCATTCAACCAAAAATGTTTCGTAAAGAACAACATTACTCTTAGTAACATCCTTTCCATATAACAAAATAAGCAGAATGGAACTAATGGAGGGTACCTAATATGACAGAATGAAAGCAATATGTGACTCAAGAACGTAAGGGATCAAATACCTTAGCAATGGGTGCCATCTCAACTGCAATATGAACAATGTTCATCGGTGGTTCTTTCACTATGCCTCCAATCACAGGAATATGATAATCTAGGCCACCCCTGTTGTCATACAGTCCACCATGTTCGTCCCCTCTTTCGGAAAAAACAAAATCCATCATATATGCATCTTTTGGCACTTTCACTGCATAAAAAGTGCTTATAAGAACTATAGATAGATAGATAGATAGTATTTTTACTTGCATAAAAGAACTATAGATGTCCTCTAGAGCTCTAAATCAAGACTTGACAAAGATTGAAAGCATGCACTCAAGTGGAAGATGAAGAAAACAATAAAGTTAGAGTCACTGCAGTTCCAGGCAATTTTGCAGTAGACAGTGAGAAAATTCTGGCAACCTCCATTGGAAAAAAAAAATACTACATGTGCACAAAGCCAAGTTATATCTAGGGTCTGGAGCATTCCAAATGTCTTAGGAAGAAACAAAATTAGTCTGCGCACTAAGCTGTTAGAAAAACTGAGACAAACCTGAGGTTGCAGTAGGAAAGTGCTTTTCCATATTGTATTCAATTTAATTACATCTCGCCAAACTTCCAGAAGTACTCCTCGGATATATTATTAAGACTTCATATCCTTGCTGAATCCTGCAACTACCAAGAAAAAAACTCTTTCTACGCAATGACATGATCATGCTGCAAGCAGAAAGTAGAAGGATGCTATCTCACCTAATATAGTACTTTTGTAATTTGAAGATGTGAAGAAGGGCGACCATCATCAAGATTCAATCTGACAGGAGTGGAGAAAAATAATAATTAAGGTGGCATGAAAAAACATATGTCCAACAAAGATTAAACCATTATAGCTAGCAACATCGTAAGAAAGAAGTGTCATTACTCAAACATCTCATGCTCAATTGTTTATCAACGGTGTCAATGAATTGCCCCTGCTGCTGGAAATGAAATTCAGATGCTAACAATACTACATTTACCATTACTAGTTATGGTGCCCGGCGTTGCCGGGCCTAGTAACGATTTGAAGTGGTGGGGGTAAATAGAGGAACTTTTGACATGCAAGTAATTGAGATGAATTAATATTCAAAGTTGAGAGCATATGTTGAATGTGATCTACATGCCAGTTGATGAGTTATTGTGCTTCTATGTAGTTATGTACATGGCAGTGGATGAGTTTTTGTGGCTTATGTGAACAGCCTAACTACCTAGGTGCTTGAGGATGTACTTGCTATACATCCTTGTATCATTTTTGGAATGATAAATGTTGATGGATAAGAGTGAGAAATATGTGTTACATTTTATGTGTCTGAATTGAATGCAATTAGGACATCCAAAGTTAGTATTCTCACATGAATATGAAATTACTGGACAAACAATTGTAGTATACAGGTGCATCACGTTGGATTAATGGTCTGTTATAAGGCTGCCAAGTACATGTTCATGTAATCTTTCCTATCGTTTGATTAATGTTCTTGGAGAAGGTATGTTCTTGGAGAAGGTCGGGCTCAATGATTGTGAAGTGTTTGCATTCATTGTAGTGCCCAATCAATACACATGGAGATGAGAAACGACATTCCACCTTGTTGTTCAACCTTGCCATAAAAACAACAGCAAAGAGACAGTGGTCAAACAATTATTATCTCATTCATTGTATCTCAAGGACATGTAAGAAAATTATAATCTTGATGAGGGCTGCAAGCTTGCTAAACATACATTCTCACAGTCTGATACTATGATGCCTCGTAAAATAGAACATCTTGTGAGTGCTTTAGCAGGGTTGCATATCTTTAATGATCACGTTCACGTACAAATCCAGAATATTTTTTGCCATGATACCTCTTTTCAGCTTAATCCACAACTAATCTTTACATTATTTTGCCATTTACTGATCATAACTGCAAATCAGCTTACTATGGTGCTTATCATCTGCACATCGCACATTCGAAATGAGACAGTGTCTTTCAAGCATACGTGTTCTCTGCAAAACAATTATTGAATCTTTTACCTTGATCTTCGAAGTTGAAATGCATGATTTGCATATCTAGAATGGTGATGCAGTAGGATGCCGCAACCGCCATGCATGCCTTATAAAAATGTCAAAGAAAGCTATTGATTATAGTTTGAATGAAATAAAAAAGGACCATCGACCACGGACTTTGAGTAGCAATGGTCTTGCTTGTGCGTTAGTTCCAGAACACTGATCAATATATGCTACAGAACTCTATGTTCCACCGTTGCATTCAATGGCCGATCCGCAAAGATATATTTGAATATGCATGCTGTTGTTACATTGCATCTTTTAATCTTTTCTATCAGTCAAATATCTTTGTGTCTCTTCAATTGCATCCTCCAGTACGAACAATGCCCTAAAGAAAGAACCAAAAAAATATCAATGGAGCTAAAGCCATCCATAAATATTAGAAAACCTACCAAAGTAAGAGCATGAAGTTAGAAGAGAAGCAAGTCTTGATGATGATGACGACCCTGTATTCTTGGCCTTTTTATGATATGCATATAAGGAAATGAACCGACGCAGACACACAGAGGCAAGCTAGGTGCTTCATACCTGGAGTCTTAGGCAATATTCTCACAAAAGAAAAAAAAGGTCTGCATCTTGAAGACCTGGCACCGCCAAGCTTGCAAGATCTAAACCACGTATATGAAATAAGCAGCATAAGAAATGATATAGACAACATAGGGATCTTGAAAAGCTCCAAATGACCAAATGCCTATCTAGATATATGCAGAGGACGTTTTCCAAGATCTGCCTAATCTTAAAACAAAAGAATGCTCTTAAAACAACTTTTGGATGATAAGAGCTTTACCATAACATTGAACCTTCATAGGAAAATGTCTGCAAATTGGGTTATTCTGCACCAGAGAAGTAGATAAGCCCTGAAGAAGAAAATATAAAGTGTCAAAATGAAGGGGAAAACTTTACCTGGAAGGGAACTCTTTTGTTGCTGCTTAAACCTACATGAAATCGGCCAATAACAACAATACACCAAAACCTGAAATCGTGCAGATGAAAATGTAGAGCTAAGCTAAAATATTTCTGATCTAATATGCAGAATATATTAATGTGCAAGCATCTAATGAGCAGAAACTTAGATTTAATCCAAAAGCGAAGCTAAAACCTATGCAGAAGCACGAACCCAGGCATCTTTTTGCTCCTTTTCTCACAAAAGTGGGTTATGAAAATTGGAATATGTGGTTTTGCAAAACCATTTTAGCTGAATCTCTAAAACATTTGACCCGCAATCCAAATCGAAGTTGAAGCTCCTAAATTGATTCAAGGATTGCAAGAGCTGGGTTAGAAGAAAAATGTTTTAAATCTAAGAAGTCGATCGATTATCCTTGCATGACATATGAAGAAGCATGGATATGGCTTAGGTAGAGTTCTACCTGCTCAACCGATTCCTCTGCGATGTGCCTACGGCGTATGTGTCTAATTTCCAAGGAAAGGATACCAATCTAGCTCTGTGCACCTGTTATTTTTGGGCTACATTAGCATCAGGTTATTGAGTATCTTTTCTCTTGAAGGTCTCTAATTCTTAAAGCATGGCCTCGAGTCCTTGCATTGTGAAGCTGCATTGAGAGGTCTATGATGTCTGCAATAATGAAGCATATCGTGATGAAAAGTGATGCTAAGTAATGCTGTTGCTCTAGTTTTAAGAACACAAATGCAAAGCATCATGATAATGGAATCCAGCTATAATTTCACCAACTTACATGAGGTTTTGTTGGTGGGGCAACTGCTGGATAATTTGATGTATGTGTGACAGAGTGGCAAAGTCTTATGAGCTGCCACGATGTGATGGAGTGCCACAAACAGCATTAACTGGAAATGGCGAACAAAAAGAGGTATCGATCGCACGGAAAACTTTATAATCTTGATCAGGAGTATTGATTCTAAGGGTTTTGTAAGATAGGGTTTTGTAAGATACCTTGGGTATGAGTTGATCTATGTGTAACCATGTGTTAATGTCCTTGTATAGCGTCCTCCCAAGGTGTTATGAGCTGGAATTGCACCACGACAACAAATTGGCCTATCCACCAGGATGCAAAGCACAAAGAATAGAGATATGGGGTTCTTGCCATGTTATGGTTTTGTAACGCACCTTATGCCCATCCCAAAAACAGCTTATCTATATGGATATAGATGTAACCTCCAAAAAGGAAAGATGCAAAAGCTTAAAACCTGAAGAGAAGCTCTTTAACACGATCTATGGATAATATGACTGAAGGCCTCGCAAAATAAAAGGCCATGCACAACAATCTCCACCTACACCAAATTATAAATGCATGTCAAAAAAAGAAAACATAAAGTTGAATCTATTCATTAACCATTTCTACACTGGAACGTACCTGCACAAATGGATATCACAATCTGCTTACGTTCTGCAACAACAGATGAAAGAATAACTCATTGGAACATACCTGCACAAATGGATATCACAATCTGCTTACGTTGTGCAACAACATATGAAAGAATAACTATGATAACAAACTTCAAAAAACTAATTTATGCTTTGGAGCAGAGGGAGCACGATAAGTAATATAACTACCTGCAAACATATTTTCGTTGCAGCAGTCATGATCTATACGTGTTCTTTATACAAAGATGCTTGAAAACTAAGGGGACATGCATCTTCTATTATTGCTCTTGCAATATCCTGTTCAGAAATTCTAAATGGATTTAAGTTGATCTAAATTGCAGATGAAATTCCTATCGAATGCATGTGTTCAATCAGAACCAAAATGGAATAAATCAATAATGTATTTACTTGCAAATAAAATGCTCAATAAGCTTCAAGATGTCAAATGGAATTTCGACAAATACTTAAAAGCGTCTAAGGTATTCTATTGAAATGGTCTCTGGTGAATTCCATCCGAATAAGCTAATCCTCTAAAACAATTAATGGATACCCTATTTTCATCAAATGCACACATCATGATGCAAATAAAAATCAGGAGGCATATATTGCAGTTCCAAATCTTACCATACATAGAGGACAAAATCCAAGAATTATGTCAAGAACCTGGGAAATAATCCGAGCACTTTCTGAAACCAGAAGTCTTCAGCAGGGAAATGATGCAATACCAGTCATAAAATTTCTCAACAGTGCATTCAGGCTAAACCTCTGGTAACGTGCTCTAGCTCCTCGAATCGGAGCTTCTTCAATCGCAATAATTTAGGAGGAGCATCAGGGTAGTAAGAAGAAAACAATGATGGAAACACTTTCGTGCCAAAAGAACTGCTGCATGAAAAGAAAAACCCTTATTTTTTTACTTCCACGATACTCCAGATCCTCTGTGAACGGCCCAAACATAATCTATAAGCATGCCACCGAGATGCATGCATGCTCTTTGTGGCATGCCCTTTCTACGGGATGATTGTGGAGCCAAAATCATACAATAAAATATTCTACGATTTTTGGTCGATCGAGAAGTCTTTCCGGCAGCCAAAAACCATCAAAATCTTAGGAAATCAACCTAAACAAATTTCCAAAAACATTTTTTGTCAAACCGGAAAATCCCAAATTAACAAAATTGATTGATAATAGTCATCTGATTTCAGTGTAATGGGAAGCTGCACTTCCCTTAGAATGTGGGATCATGTTAATTACAGCAGGCAATACATACGATCGAGAGTTATTTCCATGTGAAGTGATAGTAGCGGAAAGGGCAAGTACAGATGAAAGCATGAACTCAAAAGATGACAAAATTAACATGAAATTAGGGAAATGAATTGAACTTTTGCACCTTCAACTAAACCTTAGCAAAATCAATGGGTTTTTTAAAAAATGCAGACCCAAATCATAAACAAAGAGCTACTATTGTTTAGAGTACACCTAGAGCTTCATAAATGGAAGCAGACTTTCAGAAATAAAACATTCATATTGCATTAAGATTACCTCCTAACCGTAAAGTAGAAAGAATTTCTAAGGCAAAGCGATGCATATAGTTGTGAAATCATGGTACTGGAACTGCATGAGAGCATCGAATCAAGCATTTAGGTGCAAAGTTAGACATATGTTTGTGAAACCATGGCATGCAACTACATGAGAGAGCATCCAATCAAGTATTTAATCGTTGTAAATAATTTATAACTACATGATATTACTTACTCATTTTGAGGGTCTGCATGATGAAACTTGCTTCCTTCTTTCCGGGTTGATCCCTATAAGCATTATGCCATTCAATGAAAAAAAAAAAAGGTTTTATTTCAGGTTGTAAGGAATTACAGTTAAAAGAATGATTGGCATAAAAAAAATATCTAGACAAAAGTCTCCAAAATATTCACAGTGCTGATACAACATTCGCCATGAAAAACACATAGTGGAAGTTCTGAACTACCAAAAGCCTAATTTGCACCAACAGTCCAAACTGAAGCAATTTTATCCATCAGTAGTGAAACGACAAAGTAACACACCCTCCAAATGATTCGATTCAATGGAAAATAGCGTGTCAGTATAGCTAGCAAAAATAATGACTTGTTGCATATACATAGTTAAAGAAAAACTGCCTACACCCATAAAGGCTAATGCATACACTGGCTTCCACCCTAAATCTAAACAAACATAACATTACATAGAAAAAAAACATCTACCCTAAAACCAGAATTGTGCAGCTCAACAGCATTGAGATCATAAACACCTTCAAGACGGTGGCTTTTTTACCGAGCAGAAGGATGTTCATTTTAGAAGAGGGCCAGAATATGTGCATTCTACTTTAAAGAGAGCAATCATCCAAAACCAAGTAAGTCAAAAAAACAGAAGAGATTACGAATGGGATAATAATGAGCTCTTATCAATTCTACATGGATCTAGATAGCCAAAGGACAAACCCTGATTTCAGTGTAATGGGAAGTTGCACTTCCCTTAGAATGTGGGATCATGTTAATTACAACAGGCAATACATATGATCGAGAGTTCTTTCCATGTGAAGTGATAGTAGCGAAAAGGGCAAGTACAGATGAAAGCATGAACTGAAAAGATGACAAAATTAACATGAAATTAGGGAAATGAATTGAACTTTTGCACCTTCAACTAAACCTTAGCAAAATCAATGGGTTTTTTAAAAAATGCAGACCCAAATCATAAACAAAGAGCTACTATTGTTTAGAGTACACCTAGAGCTTCATAAATGGAAGCAGACTTTCAGAAATAAAACATTCATATTGCATTAAGATTGCCTCCTAACCGTAAAGTAGAAAGAATTTCTAGAGGCAAAGAGATGCATATAGTTGTGAAATCATGGTACTGGAACTGCATGAGAGCATCGAATCAAGCATTTACGTGCAAAGTTAGACATATATTTGTGAAACCATGGCATGCAACTACATGAGAGAGCATCCAATCAAGTATTTAATCGTTGTAAATAATTTATAACTACATGATATTACTTACTCATTTTGAGGGTCTGCATGATGAAACTTGCTTCCTTCTTTCTGGGTTGATCCCTATACGCATGATCCCATTCAATGAAAAAAAAAAGGTTTTGTTTCAGGTTGTAAGGAATTACAGTTAAAAGAATGATTTTGGCATTAAAAAAAAAATACCTAGACAAAAGTCTCCAAAATATTCACAGTGCTGATACAACATTCGCCATGAAAAACACATAGTGGAAGTTTTGAACTACCAAAAGCCTGATTTGCACCAACAGTCCAAACTGAAGCAATTTTATCCATCAGTAGTGAAACGACAAAGTAACACACCCTCCAAATGATTCGATTCAATGAAAAATAGCGAAGCAGAATAAAAAAGAATGAGATGGTTACTCATGAGTCGTGATATCTACCGGATGGAGCTGGAAAACCCAAAAAAATTGTTAGACTACGCAAAGGACTTTGTGACGTGAGATAAAAATGGAAAATTGTCAAGCACAGAAGGTGTAAGAAGATACTGCGTGGGAAGGTCTCTCTGGCAGATCTGCAGTACCGGCCAAACTGCAACAAATCCTCCAGCTAAGAATGCATTAGAAGCCAGGAGCAATCCGATGCCCTTGAGTTGGAGTAATCGTGGCATGCAGTTTCTCGCAAGCATGACAGCCAAAAGAAAAATCGAAGCCCTTAGGAATCATAGAGAAAAACATTTCGATTTTTGGAAGACCGAAAATTTATTCCGGCGCCCAAACTTCTCTAAACCTTTAGAAATTAACTTAAAAAAAATTCTAAAAACATTTTCCTCATACTGGAAAATTCCAAATTAACAAGATTGATTGATTGATACTCAGATATAACTTATGGCATACTTATCAAGTTTCAAGTTCTTTTGACATGGTAAAGCGTGAGATACGGTCCACATTTTTGCAAATCGTTGATCAGAATGGGCATTTCATCCACTAGCTATAGGTTGAGAGGGTTCATTGAGGGGAGATAATTGTATTTGCTCTCATTTTAGCCTCTTAATATATTCTTGACTTCTCCAAAAAAGATGGGGGTTAATAGAGGGCGAACATCCTTCAGCTCTTGTTAAGTGTTTATCTTAACATATATAATTATTAGGGGGAGGAATCTTTGGTCGCGCAAAAGCAGGGGGCGTGCTTCTTCCTCCTTTCTGGCGACCACCAAATAATCGACAAGCAAGCTAAATCGGGGCCCTGCTTTTTCGTCGTGACCACGGAATAGTCGACAAGCAGGCTAAACCGGATAAGGTTGAATTCGCAAGGCAGACATCCAAAGAGCGACACGTTTTTTGGTCTGCCGCTGTAGCCAGGGATGATTTTTGCAGATGGAGACATCTGTGCAATAGTTGGCAGCTTCGGAATGGGTTGTGACGTGCATAAATAGCTTCCTTTAACTACCGGGTTGGATTCAAGGGCGAAGAAGGTATGTCTGTCTATTGTGGTTTCTCTTTCTGCTAAGTTATGGAATGCCTCTGGCTTCAAAATATAGGCAAACAAACTGAAGATTGATTGCATTTCTAGACCCTATATGCTCTCATACAGCTGCTGCATCTATCATTGGAAGAAAATGACGATGGCCTGCCTCTTCCTATAGGCAAAAAGGTACACGGGTAGATAATTGTTTCTTTTACTGAAGTCGCATTCAAATTATGTAGCAGAATGTTGGGGCCATTTTTTGAGAGATACAATACATTTTTTTTTCCAACATCAACTTCAATGGGAGTGCTGGATCTACTTAGGTACAAGTGAATTGTCAAGAAGCTACCTTTGTAATATCCCAGGTGATATGCAAAAAGTGCTGAAATGCAAGGCCCAGACCACTCGCCCAGAAAGGTTGAAGCTGATATAAACCGCTATGCTCTGCAAAGGCATCCTGGTTTATACCTTCCCCTGGGCACAGATTTTTAAATTGAACATGTCTATCTGTTCTTTTTCTTGAGAATTATGTGTCTCATATCCCTTCTTGATCTGTGTGGAAAGACTGTATCACTTTGGATGTTTAGAGGAAGCACTGCATGTCTCAGAGAGAAGATTATAGTTGTCTAATGACATAATTCTACTTACAGGTGAGGAAATTGAAGATGACCTTACGACATTTGGACAAGAGGATGCCATGTTTGCTTTAGAAATGCATTATTACTGCCATGCACATCGGTTCTTTCATCTGTTCTTTCATCTGCACTAGTGTCAGTTGCAGCAACGTGTTTGATAAATTATAAGGCATGTGAAACTAGAAAAATTTCTCAAAATTAGTTTTGGAGTATTGCTATGTTTGCAAAATATTTTTCCACTCTTGAATGCTACACTACACAATATCCCAGGTGATATGTCAAAGGATGCTGAAATGCAAGGCCCAGACCACTTGCCCAAAAAGGTTGAAGCTGGTATAAGATTGTAGTTTTACCGCTATGCTCTGAAAAGGCATCCTGGTTGTAGTTTTACCGCTATGCTCTGAAAAGGCATCCTGGTTTATACCTTCCCCTGAGCACAGATCTTTAAATTGAACATGTCTATTTGTTCTTTTTCTTGAGAGTTATGTGTCTCATATCCCTTCTTGATCTGTGTGGACAGACTGTATCACTTTGGATGTTTAGAGGAAGCACTGCATGTCTCAGACAGAAGATTATAGTTGTCTAATGACATAATTCTACTTACAGGTGAGGATATTGAAGACGACATTGGGCAAGAGGATGCCATGTTTGCTTTAGAAATGCATTATTACTGCCATCATCGGTTCTTTCATCTGCACTAGTGTCAGGTGCAGCATTGTTTGATAAATTATAGGGCACGTGAAACTAGAAAGATTTCTCAAAATTAGTTTGAGTATTGCTGTGTTTGCAAAATATTTTTTCGCTCTTGAATACTAGACTAGATAGTACTGTGTGAATGGTAACTTATCTACACCAGAATACATATTACAATGAACCAAGATAAAGAAAAATTTTAGGCAGCTGATGTTTTATGGAAAAATTTGGTTTTTAAAATTCCCAGTCCTATGGAAAAATTTGGCTTTCAAAATTTCGAGTTCTATGGGTTTTTGAAGCACACTTGAAGACCAAACAATCTATATTTGTGAAGAATCTAAGCATGATTGAACTTATCACGTAAAAGATTACCATGCAAGAGGATTTGGACATAGTGCAAAACGTATTCATTATTCAGGATGCATTGTTATCTTCATATTATTGTATGGAGGATACTCAAAGCTTAAAGATAGGCAGCTAAATAATTTTTGCCATTCGAATTGATGCAATAGTTTGCATAATTTCACTACATTTGTCTTTTCATAATACATGGTAGTTTCATTTTAGATTGTACACATCAAGGATCCTCTACTATAATCCTGAACATGACTTCTCGAGTTCATCAAAACTTTACACGCATAATCCCTTACACTCTTTATGCAGTCACAGGCGATATGTTGAGGGACATGGACATCATTCAACATCATTTTGACTTTGAGGGACATGAACATCATTCAACATCATTTTGACTTTGTTATGCTGTATTTTAGCTTAATTACTCAATGGTTGTTTACTGCAAAATTTTTATATTGACCAGGCTCTGCCCATGGCATGTTCGTAGTAATACTTTGCATTTTGGATTGACACCGTGTTGGTAAAAGAGAAATGTTCACGGCTACTCTTTCCACCAATAATACAAGATCTTGATCTTACGTTTCTCGTCGTTTTTCGTTGTTTGTCCTGCACTATTAGAGGATAGCCAATAGCAGGATAGTGGGAATACCACCATCATTATGACATCCGAACACAAGGCAATAGCACAGGTTCAAATCTTGCATGTTCTTAAATTGATACATATCTATAAGCTAGTCATTGCAGGAATATGTTTGCTTAGTCACTATGTCAGTACCAACGCCCTTCCCCAAATGCAAGGGAGCTAGGAAAGAGAAATGTTCGCGGCGGCCTTGGCCGCCGCGATAAATTTCTTGTATGATAAAGGGAAGTGGTTATATGATATACAATATCTTCTTTTGTTTTAAAACAAGATACTCAATTTGTTTTGTTGCCTTAATGTTTTCTTTGCATAAGTCAATGCACAAGTAGGAAATTTAAAACCTTGATTTTGACTCTAGCTGGCTTCCATGGTTTGTGCATGATGCCTAGATTGGTAAACATGCAAATATGAAAAATGTTTAGGGATTGCAGACATGTGTAGCACCTTGCTCCATGGCGTAGGGCATACATGTCACATAGGGGAAACTTTACCCTGTCTATTAGCTATGTACAAATAACCAGTGATCTGCTATATACAAATAACCAGTGACCTACAAATACGCAGTGATCTGACCGACATAGAATAAATACATGCAATGGATTCTTACAGCTAAATTGGTCCATGACGAGAATAAAAGGACATTTGGCTTGTAGCCAAGTTGTTATGCATTTTCCGGACTACATGAAAGGCATGAAGTAACTTTAGACTTTGGAAACACATGTGAATGTTTTATCTTGATTAAAAAATGACATTAGCAACTAAAGTTAGTGGAGTTTGGACCATTGTTGGATGCACCATCTACAGATAGCTTGACTGTTGTATGGAAAGATAGGGCTATTGAGGATTGATTGAAGTCGCTTGGACTGCTAGTAAGGTTGTTGGTAGTAACTATTGCTGACTTTTTTGGGGATCATTTAAGGATGCTCCCTATTTTCTAAACCATGTATCAATATTCACATTCCTCAAACTAGAGAGAGAGAGAGAGAGTAATAGAGATTTTCGAAATGGGACCGAGATAACATTACATCAAGGAAAGTGGATCAACATTCTTGAATATGATCCAATCGTTGATTGCCATGTGGCAACCATCCTAATCAAGAATGGAAACAAGGTCTTCATTCTTGGAGTTACCTGCTGCATCCGGTGTCGTCTTCATCTGATTCTTTCCTTGACGTCGTGGAGCAGAAACAAGTCAAGCATTCTTGTCCTGGAATGGGAGCTGGCTACCTCCAGCTAGTCGCGGCATTCTTGTCTGGCTGCTGGAGGTAGCCAGCTCCCATTCCAGGACAAGAATGCTCTCCTTGTTTCCGTTCCACATAACAAGTATGATGCAGGATTTCTTGATATAGAAATGTCATACATCTACTACAAACTAAAACTTTAATAGTTCTACAAGGCACAAATGTGAGTGGATATAGAATAATTTTAGGTATAAAAGTTGCTTCAAAGATTCTTGTATAGTCCCAAAGATAAAGGCCATAAAGATTTCCAGAGATTCTTGTATAGCTCCAAAGATAAAGATCATAAGGATTTCAAAAACAGATTAAAAAAGAGAAATAAAAAATGAAATGAAAGTGCCATGCATGCAGCAGACAATAACAGACAGTGTAGACAATTGGAATGGAAAGGATGGAAAAATCCTATTCTGAAGCAGATGTATCAACATCTCATGGACACATAAACATTGTACTTCGTATTATACGCATGGAAATCTACCCAGTACAGTATTGTACACCGTAGTGGCCTCCAGTATAGCCGAAGCGATTCCGGCCAGCTTAGGCATGGTGCGGGTAGAGAAGGGCGCTAACCAGAGTTCCGCCATACACCCAGATTGCTTTTACGCCTTCGTTTTCTCAAGAAGTGAGCTGCCTTTCCGATCTGAAAAAATGCTCAGCTATTCCTCGTATCTCAGTCTATATATAAAAATGTCGGTTCAATCATATAAATACTTTTTTTGTTCTCTGTTTATATTTTTATATTTGCAGTGTATGTGACAGTGAAATGCAGTTAGTTTTTTCCTTTTAATCTGCATACTATATTTTACTTTGCTTTTCCAGAGACGGCTCTATATGTGGTGGGTGAATAGAAAACAGTTTAAGAAGATCTTGTGTTGAATTTTTTTCCCAGTTCTGTGTGAGGTTTGGTGCTCGTTAGTTTTGATTCATTGGTTTTGGAATGGAAAGCATAGTAACAAATGCTGTGTTCCGGCACTCTGCACTTGGCTTTGAATTTGGGTCCTACTCTGGACCTCGCACAATGCGAAAGCTCGAGCAAACAGAGCTGAAAAATACTTGCATCGTCTTCTATTTTCGAATCCTTGAAAATCGCTTAAATCTGGGTATGCCGTGTGTTTTATTTTTGGCTGGAGTACTTCTTCTTAGAGTTTTTTGTAAGCGAAAGCGAGGTTTTTATAAGAGCAAAACTGATTTTCTACTTGTCAGCATGCAGGGATAGTGGCCAGGGAAGGTATTAGCGAAGATTGTAGAGATTGATAAACAGGAAAAGCTTGCTTTGTGGAGTCTATGCATGGAAGAGAGGGACTCATCAGGTTTGTCAAATGAACAGATTCATATGCAATCTGCTGCAGCATCACACTTCGGCATTATCTTTAGAGGAAATCAAAACTATCATTCAGCATCAATGCCTGGTGCACCAGAATCCCCCATGCCTGTACATGCACCAGCTGCCATGAGGCCCCTGATTGCATGTGTCAATAGTCCTAATTCTGCTAGCCATGGTTACAATGATAGTTTGACAGCCATTGTCCCGCACTCTATGGGCCCTGGCATGGGAAGTTGTGACCAACCTGTAAAGAGGAAACGGGGTAGACCAAGGAAGTATGGCGATGGTGCTACTGGGAACACAGCATTGGGATTGACGCCATATCCTCAAGCAGATAAAGCTGGAAAAGGGAAAGGTGGCTCTGGAAAGAAGCAACAACTAGCTGCCCTAGGTACTCTCTACCATGGATCAGTCTGGTCTCCAGCATAACATTTATCTAAACTGATTATATACTAGTGTTTTTGACAGCCTTTTTGAGAAAAGGAACAATTTGACATTTGAAATTTCTTTATGGGATTTTTTTTGTGATGCTCGTGCAGTTTGGTAGTTTCCCTCCTATGATGCATGCCTTCCACTGGCAAACTTGACATAGTATTATGTTTGTTTGTTCTGGGTCACAGGCATCAAAGATATTGATTAAATTCCCTAAGTCGCTGTATGTTTTATCACTACAGGGTCTGCTGGGCAAGATTTCACCCCACATGTGATAATGATTGCAGCAGGGGAGGTATTTGCTAACTACGACTATTCTTTTTTTGCAAAAACAATGTGCATTATCTCAACTGCATCTTTTGTGTTCAGGATGTGGCAACAAAAATCATGACATTTTGTTATGTGGGCCCTCGAGCAGTCTGTGTGTTATCTGCTAACGGTGCAATTTCAAATGTTACATTACGGCAACCTTGTATGTCAGGTGGAACTGTGACATATGAGGTACTTATGGTTGGCTTGACTATATTGTTTTTAATTCAGGAAGATGAAGTATTTAGAAAATGAAGAGGCATAAAATTAATATTCGAAGTGGTAAGACATTTGTTTTCCATGGTTAACATGGACAGATGTTTACACAGCACATTTATTCTGTATAAGATGCCATGCCTATTGTTTTATAAATAGATTCCTTTTAGAACTTTGATTATACTGATGGCTTGTAGATATATTTCACAGGGTCGCTTTGAGATACTGTCTTTATCAGGATCTTTTCTTCTCACAGAGAATGGTGGAACAAAAACAAGATCTGGTGGTTTAAGTGTTTCCTTAGCTGGTTCAGATGGCCATGTTGTGGGTGGGAGTGTGGCTGGGTTACTCATGGCAGCAACTCCAGTCCAGGTTGATATTAAGCAAAGAACTGAATGTAGTCTGGCCACGGGGTATTTCTTAACATGTTCTAATGTTTCAGGTTATAGTTGGAAGCTTCATTGCAGAAGGTAAAAAGAATAATAACCGTGCTGCCACTGGAAATGCCGATGGGGAAGTGACAACTGGAGAGTTGGCTTCCCCAAATGGTGAAGCAACAGCTCCAAGGTGTGCAGCAAGTCCGGCGGGCTCACCCCTTAACGAAAGCCAAGGAGGAGTAAGCAGTAACACAGCAATGTCACAAATGCAGTGCTTAGCAAATCAGCAATCGATGGCATGGGCTGCATCTTCTGGTCATCATTTCATGGTTGATGGAAGACGCACGGATATCAACATTTCTCTGCCAAGTGGATGAATCTCTTTTGTGGTAATGCTAACAGAATTAATGCCTGACTTAAGTAATATTGCATCAGGCTCTCGTCTTTTATCCATGCTATACCATTATTGGCCTTTACTGTTTTCCAGGCCATGTGAGAGTTCATGCCACACCAGTACCCATCTTCTCCTTGGCTTAGATATCCTTCATGAAGAAGTATCAATATTTTCTTTCTTTTAGGTATCTATCACCTGGAAGAATCTAACTCAAATCGAAAATGTAGTGAAAATTTGGAGCATTTCGATTTTCCCCTTCCCTTTTTTGGGTTGTCTGTGTATCAATGACAATCAATAATCGCTGATTATTGTTAAAAAGGCCGTTCTGTTTCCTGTTCTATAAAGTGGATCCAATGACTAAAATTTATATTTTTGGAATACTTTTTGTGGGAGTTTTTGGTAAGTGGTTTAAGTAAAGTAAGAAGATTATTTCCTAGGTTCTAAATAAATTAGTGCCCGGTAACTGTCCAGTTTTTGTGGTTCTTGACTGTTAAACTGGCAGGTGGCTTGCAGATAAACTGCTTTCTGTGGTGCCGCCTGCCGGTTTACTGACCAGAAACCACAAAAACTGGCCGACTACGAAACCACAGAAGTTGACTGGCAACAAAAACTAGACAGCAACGAAAAGTAAGCTGCCGTATAGTGGGAATTTTGGATTTTGGGCTTGTTTTTCGTTGCTGATTCTTTCAAGTAGGGTTTCTCCTGAGGGTTTTTGTGCTGTTTCTTCTGAGTTTTAGGGTTTTTTTTTTTTGTGAGTTTTCGCTTGCACCTTGTAAAGAACTTCGGATCTTTTATTGTCTTCGATATTCATGCCATGTCCAGAAGCTTGGATTTGAGCTCGATATTGAAGTGGATTTGCAAATGCTCTACCAGCTGCACTTGTTTGTATAAGGGTACCTTCGCACTCGCCGTTAAGTTAGGATTTTTGTCTTTGTCTCTTCCCAAAGTTTTAGGGTTTTTTTTTGTGAGTTTTCGCTTGCACCTCGTTAAAGAACTTCGGATCTTTTATTGTCTTTGATATTCATGCCATGTTCAGAAGCTTGGATTTGAGCTCGATATTGAAGTGGATTTGCAAATGCTATACTAGCTGCACTTGTTTGTATAAGGGTACCTTCGAACTCCTTTTATTGTCTTTGATATTCATGCCATTTGAGCTCGATGTTAAAGTTAGGATTTTTGTCTTTTCGTCTCTTCCGAGTTTGTTTTTTTTTTGTGAGTTTTCGCTTGCACCTCTTTAAAGAACTTCGGATCTTTTATTGTCTTCGATATTCATGCCATGTCTAGAAGCTTGGATTTGAGCTCGATATTGAAGTGGATTTGCAAATGCTCTACCAGCTGCACTTGTTTGTATAAGGGTACCTTCGCACTCGCCGTTAAGTTAGGATTTTTGTGCTGTCTCTTCTGAGTTTTAGGGTTTTTTTTGTGAGTTTTCGCTTGCACCTCGTTAAAGAACTTCGGATCTTTTATTGTCTTCGATATTCATACCATGTCCAGAAGCTTGGATTTGAGCTCGATATTGAAGTGGATTTGTAAAGTGGAAGAATTGGCTGGAACTCTACTTTGCATCCCGTACTCCCTTGTAGCCCCCTTGCTCTGTTTCTTCTGCCTGATGAAATGGCTTGAAATGCTAAAAAGCCTGGCATGATTAAACTGCTGTAAAAACTTTAGACATAGGCCTAATGGAATCAAAGAATCGGTCGAAATCTTTTGCTCCACCCTTGTTCCTATCGCCCATGTTTTGCATTGAAGCTTTGCTAGACCTGCAAGATCGACCTGGCTCAAGAACAATGGATCTTCAAGCGTAATAAATAGGGAATCTTTGGCCATATCTCGTTCTGAATGCAGTCTTATGGATGTCCTCTTCCTTGATTTTGATCTGGTGATAGCCTGACCTCAAATCTATCTTGGAGAAGACCTTTGCTCTCTGCAGTTGATCCATCAGGTCGTCAAATCGAGGTAGGGCATATTTGTTCTTGATGGTGTGCTTGTTCAATTGACGATAGTCAACGCACATTCTAAGACTTCCATCTTTCTTTTTGACGAGGAGTATTGGCGCTCCAAATGGGGAGACACTAGGTCTTATAAACCCTCGGTCTAGCAACTCCTGCAATTGCTTCTTCAATTCCGTCAACTCCTGGGTTGACATCCTGTAGGGTGCCTTGCTTGTTGGCTTAGTTCCTGGCTCAAGTGCTATTTCACACTCGACTCCTCTATAAGGTGGAAGTTGCTTGATCTCATCTGGGAACAAATCATGGAATTCCTTCACCAAGCAACTGAGCCCCATCCAAAAGGTTTATTTCTTAATTTAACTCCTTAGAAAGTAAATACATATAAACAACAGAAAATGAAACATGACAAATGTGCAAAAGGCATGGAAAAAGGGAAAAGGAAAAGGAAAGGAAGGGAAAAAGTGCACAGGAAAAGGATCGGCAAAGGAGGAAAACGGAAAGAAAAAAATCCATCAAGAAAAGGAAACGAGAAAAAAGGGAAAGGGAAGCAGGGGAGTGATGGAGGGGAGGGAAAGGGAAAAAGGACATGAGGAAAGGAAAAGAGAAAAGAAAAAGGAAGGGTTGAAAGAAAGGAAAATTGCACGGGAAGAGGGAAAGGGTGGGAAAAGGAGGAAAAGGAAGCACGTGAAAAATAGAAAGAAGAAAAGGGTGGGAAAAGGGGCATGGGAAAAGGGAAATAGAAAAGAAAAAAGAATGGAAAAGGGGGAAATAGAGAGAGGCACGGGAAAAAGGAAATGAGGAAAATGGAAAAGGGGAAGATAGATAGATAGATAGATAGATAGAAAAAGAAAAAAGAAAAAAGGGAACATGGAAAAGGGAAAGAGGGAAATGGTGAGGAGATGGAAAAAGAGAAGGTAAAAAAGGCATGGAAAACAGGAGGGAGAAAAGAAAAATGGAAGGGAAAAGGGCACACAAAAAGAGAAGGAAAAGAGTGGGAAAAGGAGGAAAAGAGAAGGGAAAATAGGCATGGAAAAGGGCGAAAGAGTAAAGGTTGAGAAAAAGGGAAGATATGGAAAAAGGGTGGGGAAAAGAGAAGGCATAAAAAAAAGAGAAAGGGGAAGGGAAAGGGCAAAGAAAAAAGAGAAGAGAGAAAAGGTGGAGAAAGGAGCAAAAGGGAAGGGAAAAAGGTTATTGGGAATAGGGGAGGGGGAAGGAAAGGGATGGCAAAACAAGGAAACATGTGAGAAAGACGAGAAAAAAAAGGAAAAGAAAAAAAAGTAGAGAAAATAAGAAAAAATGAAATGCGGGATACAGCAAAAGGGAAAGAGAAAGGGAAAGGGATAGGGCTTTTCTCACTGCATCCCAAAGCATTTACAGGCTCTCAACTTATACCCAGCAACACTGGGCACCATTACTAGTTAAATTCTGTAGCTTTAGATATATTGTACTACAATTACAAATAATGATTAATAATCAAGGAACATACAATAATATTGAAGAACTTTTAACAGAAGCTCACAACATAGCTTATAACATCAATAGTCTGAACTACATTCAATGCAACGACATCTTGTAGATATAGTGATCAAATTGCACTTATCTCTAACCCTTGAAGGAAGATGTTATGCAACCAACTCGGGCATCTAGAGGGATATTGGCCATCTCTTACAGTTCCTTTTGAAGATGCATATGTGGTATCTATATATAATAATAAAGGCGTTTTATGATAGTCTGTGCAGCATCATGTCCCTTCATTTTTTGAAATTATTTTCATCCCTTGGATTTACCATTTTTCATGCCCGTTGTATTGCCTAGGCTCCGAGAACTTTGCCGGATCATTTTTACTTGTAGATGATCTCTTTGCGACTTGCTTCTCCTATTTGTCGCCTCCATTTTGATATCAAATTTGACCCATTTCACGTTACTCATGTTGCCTCCCGAATTAGCATAGTGCTCCTTCCGATTGTGCTAGAAACCATCTATCCATTCCAGATTTTCATGCCTCTGAGAAGGTGCAGTCGCTTTCAGCAGACCGAGCTTTCACCCATTCCGGTGTATTTTAGGAGGGCAATGAAAGCTTCTTCTACAACATGAACATTTTTACAGAGGTAATAACAATAAGTTTTAGCTTTCATGCTTGCCATTTTATCTTTGATGTTTTAGGGTTAAGAATCCAATCTGCCTGATATAGACACGATATTTTATCTATTACTCTTGATAAAAATGAACAGATTTGCAATGCTCTGTTTCCCCTAACATTTGTTTCCCGAAAATCTGTAGCTGGATATACGAAATGCGAAATTTGATGGAGTCTATATGTGGCCTTTTCTAAAGCCAAAGCTGGCTATGAAACCCTGATCCAGCATTTTTTGATACGAAATAGCTGTAAAAGCTTCTATACTGGCGATTTTTCTGGATTTCCATTGCTTCAGATGCTTTCAAAAAGGAGAACTGTTGGTAAGCCCCTGGCTGAAATTGCTCATACTTATGGATTTCGAAAATAGTATGAGCTTTAGAGATCCATTTCCTGGTTTTCAGGCAGATAATAATGCGAAATGCAGTTGCATGGAGTCTGTCTCCTACCAAATATGGCATTGCCAAATTATATTTTTGCCGTAGATGGCCTTGCCAAGTTTTTACGTGCCAACTTTTGATCTGAAACAAAGGTATAATCTTTGCCTAAATGGTTATATGCAAATAGCCTGATATGCCGTTTGCCAAATTGTGATACATAATGGCGTATGATACATAATGGCCTACAATGCTCTATTTTCCCTGACATTTGTTTCCCATATTACGTTGAAAATCTGTGATTGGATATACAAAATGCGAAATTTGATGGAGTCTATATGTGGCCTTTTCTAAAGCCTATATGTGGCCTTTTCTAAAGCCAAAGCTGGCTATGAAAACTTGATTCAGCATTTTTTGATACGAAATAGTTGTAAGAGCTTCTATACTGGCGATTTTTATGGATTTCCATTGCTTCAAATGCTTACAAATAGGAGTTCTGTTGGTAAGCTCCTGGCTGAAATTGCTCACACTTGTGGATTTCGGAAATAGTATGAGCTTTAGAGATCCATTTCCTGGTTTTCAGGCAGATAATAATGCGAAATGCAGTTGCATGGAGTCGTCTTAGATGGCTTTGCCAAGTTCTTACGTGCCAACTTTTGATCTGAGACAAAGGTACAATCTTTGCCTAAATGGTTATATGCAAATAGCCTGATATGCCTTTTGCCAATGAATTTTTAGGCATACAATTATAAGTAGCTCCATCCGCGCATAAAATGAAGTCCCTTGCTTCTGACTGATTGTGCATAGAGGTATAATAATAAGCTTTAGCCATTACTCTTGAGTAAAAATGAACACATTTGTTTTTCATATTAAGTTGATGATTAAGTTGAAAATTTGTGGCCGGATATAATGGAGTCTAAATGTCAGTATGGTGGCTTTTTTCTAAAGCCAAAACTGGCTGAGAAACCTTGATCCAGCATTTTATGATACAAAATAGCTGTAGAAGCTTCTATACCAGCAATTTTTCTGGATTTCTGTTGCTTGATATGCTTTCAAAGAAGATGCTTTCAAAAAAGAGTTCTGTTGGTAAGTCCTTGACCGAAATTGCTCACATTTGTGGATTTCAAAAATAGCATGAGTTTTAGAGATGCACATCCTGGTTTCCAGGCAGATAATAATGTGAAATACAGTTGCATGCTGGCGAATGGGGCATTGCCAAATTATATTAATTGTCTTCATTCTCTCAAAAAATCTCTGAGCCTCAACCATCATATTATACCAGCAAAAACCATTAATAAGTGCATTGTACGTAACAGCATTAGGAATACATCCATTATCAAACATTTCTTGAAACAAAGTGCGAGCTTCCTCCACTTTTCCTTTTATGTTGAGCTTCATCTTGCAGAATATGTTGTTAAAGTGGTTATAGAATATGTCCAATGTTTATTTTGGTTGGGAACTTCTTTCATGATTGAAGAGCCAAATGGGCCTACTTACTTTCTGAACTGATACAAAGCTCTTTACAGCATTACTCTTTGTTGCAATTATTGCGATGGCAAGGATTTGACATTCGCAATCATTGTTTCACTTCGATGAGATGGTAAGGTTTCTTGCATGCGCTCCTGTTTTTCCTTATATAATCTACCTAAGCAATAAAATTAAGACGTTAAAGATCGCAGTAGAAAACACTATCTAAATCGAACATGGCTTCTTCTGTGGCTGCTTCTCAATGGAATTGGATGGCAACTTAAATAGCAAGCTGTACATGATGACCCTTTTGCAACTGGTATATGTAACATTAGATCCACTTGCCTATTGACTATCCTCTATAACCAGGTCTTCCCATTTCTGCTCGTTAAGAACGGAATTCTCCATAGCCACTTTGGTGTCTCTGCTGCAGATAATACATGCGACAATTTGGATGAGGAATAAGTTATACGACAGCATTCTTAAGTTCTTTGCATAGATCGATTAAGTTTTCCCAGACATTCTTATTCCTATGCTTAATGAGTTTATTTATCCATTTCTCTGTAGTTTGAATGCAGAATGCAGCAAGATGAAAAGAACAATAATCTTTTCTAAAACCGGATCATTCTCTCTTCTCCCATCCAAGTATAGCAGTTCTTTTAAATACTAATTTTGTGATTATCTGGATGAATCCAATTGCTTTGACTACAGTTGCTTTGGCATAAGTATCAAATTAAGTACCAAATTCCTCTGAGATAGTATTCACAATATAGTACTCACATATGTATAAAATAGTTGGAACCATTTGACATTTACTTGATTTTCTATTCTCATGTACTGAACTCAGAACTCAGAAAGTTGATTGAGATAACACCAACAATTAGTAGCATACGTTCTATGTTATATTATTCTCCATCACATTGCCTTGTCCAGAGCTTTATTAAACATAATGTGGCTGGGACATGGTAACAACATAAATAGAATATCTATAATAGTATGCTACAGGGTGACAGAAGACCATCTGTGCCGGAGAACTTGAAAGTAGATGACAAATTATAATTTAATATAAGAAATGATTTTTGTTAGCTGTACTTATATTATGCCTTGCCTTCTTGTCGCAGCTTCACATTGCTCCTATCACAAACTCAGATTGCTACAATGACAGCATTGACTTCTGGCATGGAGCATATGGCATCAACATTAAGGATTTTTTGTGGCATGACTTTAGAGGAAAAGAAAGACAAATTGCTCCTTCTCATGGCACTGTGAGCTATGTTACCACTTGCAAAATAGTGTGCATTTGAAGGGCCATGTGCCAAGGCAATTACAGCTGAGAATGTATTGTTGTAACCCATTGTCTACTTTTGAAGATCCCTTGGAAGGTCAGAAGAATCAAGTGTAGGAGAGTAACAGTGAAGAAATTGGAAGTTGTAGTTGCAAGTTTCAATGTGCCTTCTACGATGACAGGTGCTATTGTAGTTCCAGCTTTGGTTATTACATATATTAGGTGGAAGAAGAACCTTGACAAAGATTGAACTGAAGAATGTTGTGGGCAAATTTGTTGTCACCAGTTTTAGAATTCTAGAATTCACATGATAACATTGGTATGGCAGCTTCTCTCTATGGATCTGCCCTATCGTTTGAATTATCTTTTGCGTACGTTTCTAGACTCTTAGGAAACAACTCAAAATCATCTATGGAAAGCGGTTTCTATTGATTCACATGGCAATGGACAAGGTCAGTATTTCCGGTCCATTGTAATATGCCATGGCATACCACCTAATAGACCTGACTACAACTTCATGGTTGACTTCCTTGGCCATGGCACATGTTTCAGGGAAGCAGAATACCTGTTGTATTGTTGCATATAGCATTTGTGCAACCTAGAAATTGAAGTTAAACAGTTGCAGCATAGTGAAAAAGTAGTATTCTTGATCGTTTAGGTCCAGTATTATCAGCATATAATACAATCTGGAAATTGGATCAATTTTCAGCAAGAGTTTCAAAATCTGTTGCCACAATCATACCAAATGCTTATTCATTGTGAAAAAAAAGCCCATAACAGAGCATTGGTAAGCTCGATCAATTCCAGCTTATATTGAAGTTTTGGCTATTTCTTTTTGTAGTTGGTTACGGTGTGGAGATAAACAGTTAAGCAAAGGGTAAAGTTAATCCAAGTTAAGCAAAGGGTAAAGTTAATCCAAGTCTATGGTGTGGAGATAAACAGTTAAGCAAAGGGTAAAGTTAATCCAAGTCTATCTGCTCCAACCACAAATGGAGAATAGTGGCCTTAACACAAAGGGTAAATTTAATCCAAGTCTATCTACTCCAACTATAAATGGAGAATAGTGGCCTTAAAGGGCCAAGTCTGATATTATGATAGAACCGCTTCAA
Organism: Isoetes taiwanensis; assembly: GCA_021234155.1. Lineage (NCBI taxonomy): Eukaryota > Viridiplantae > Streptophyta > Lycopodiopsida > Isoetales > Isoetaceae > Isoetes > Isoetes taiwanensis. Next base: position 21,988,029 of record JAJEKV010000002.1, on the reverse strand, counting down.
CTCTTGCATATTTGAGGTGCACATAAATAATAGATATACGTTCCTTGAAGCACACCCCATTTCTGCTATTTTGCTATCATGCTAATATGTTTTGCAAAGACATTATCTAATGATGTTTGCTATTCTGTTTTTAATGTTCACACTATGTAAGTGTTCCTTACCAATAGATGCACTTTTAAATTCTTACATATGACAATAAACATGATTCTAAGGGATATGGCGACACTACCTATGCCCCTAGAATAAGTCTTAGCCACTCTCTCCAAAACACATTGCTACAAAAGATCAAAACACTAATGTGCAACTAACTATATAGTATTTCTATTGCATCATATCTACAAATGAATTTATTGAGTTACTTATTCCACATATATAAGATTCTTGCAACATGTCTGCATTGGATTTATGAGTTACATATTTCACATCTAAGATTATGCTTAATTCGATTACCCCAATCTCCATTTACTGACAATCTTATAACGAATATTACCTAACCATGCAATCCTATAAAAATACCAAAACAAACTCTGTCCTTGCCCACTGAACAATAAGAATTCTAGCGAGATTCTAGCAAATCCTTGAAACCTCTTCCATAACTCTTGGAAATAGACGCCCAACTTATAACTTGCCACATAGCGCATAAAGAAAATAAATACTTTACACACAGTATAAATATCTCACACAATGGAGGTGCAAGACAAATGAAGGTACAATCCCATTATCCAATGGTTCGATACAGATCTTTTTAAGGTCAAACTTTAATGTTTATTTACGTTCTAACACCAACAAACAATAGGTGGATGCTGGAGATTCCATACAAGCAACATTCTATTAGGCGATGAATGAAGGGCTTAAAAAAAGCTAGACTATGCATTAATTACCTTTATACATTATAAAAATATCAAATATTAATAGTTCTAGACTTTTTGCCCTGCTCTTCTTTAGATGGTCTAAACTTATGTCCAACATTTTTATTAGTTTTTGAAATTATACCCTATGAAAAGCCCAGCAACGCTGGGCACTTTTTCTAGTATATAATAGAAATTCATAGTTTGAAAAACTACTATCGTTTATGATGGTAAGTGGGGATGTGTAAAAGTCTATAATAAGAATTCATTTTTATTTGGCTATTAATGATTTAATATATAAATATTATAATATAAAGAAAGGCTAATCCCTTTTTCTTTAAGGAAAAGGGGGAAAATAGTTTGGCTAATCCTAAAAAAATAATGGAGTACTTGTTTTAACTATGGCTATTTTTTATTTTTTTTAAAAAAATCTCTCTTCATAAAATTCGCCGCAAAAATTGCCTAGACCCCTTAAAAAATCGCCATTTGGCTATATATAAGCACTAATTTTTTCCATGGCAGGTACGTTTCTCCTTGGATGATGACCGGGGTTAGGCTCGTGATGCCTAGCCCAAGTGGTGGAGCTGTCCTTGTCGCTCTTAACCCCTCCTCAAAACTCGGAAGGTCTTCCTCTGCTTGTTGCCTTTCTTGTGTAGGGTCGACGTCGATGATGTCTTCCACATCAGACCCACGTCCTTCCTCTTCCTCCTGCTCTGCCTCTTCGTACTCCCTCTTCACCTGCTCCCATGGCCATAGGCTCAAGCTCTAGGGGTTGGACAAAGGGTTCTTCTATCTGGGTTTGGGCTCTTTGGGACAGGAGTATAGCTACAGCCGCAGTGTAGGAGAAATATCTCCTCCTATTTACAGCCACTGACATGTAATTGGGCATGCGGGTAGCCTTATTTTTTAGGTACTTGTCTATGTTTGGAATGTCCTGCAGAGTTGCACGAAGGGCCATGCTAGGTGTAAAGTATCCTATGCAAGGGGGAAGTTCTATTAAAGAGGGCCCTAACTTGGCATGGAATTCAGTCATGATCTCTTGGTAGTAGGGAGTAGCATTGATGGTGGCATCCACATCGATCTCCTTATGAAAAACAGCAAAGATCGAGTTGATGTCAGCCTCAGCCACATGAGCAGTGGCATTGTACCATCGCCTGAATGCAGAGGTTGCCATGATGCTACAGCTGCTAGGGTTATCAAATAGATGCAGAAGTGCCTCTGGGAGCTGAAAAATCGCCTTGGAGTGAGGAGCAATACAGTAGGGTGCAAATGAGGGTAGCATCATTGTAGCCACAGATTTTGTAGTTGTTTCATTTGGAGGTGAACATGATCATATGGATACATATGATCTGCTGCTAGGAAGGAGATGGCTGAAAGCAGTGGACGCAAGGCCAATTTGGTCGCAAGGAGTGTGCACAATCTCTGATGGCTTTAGAACAGCAACTATATTTAACAAGCAAGGGAATGAACATGATGCTCTTTTTGTAGATTGGGAAGATATATTGGAGTCTGCAGGCATGGGAGAGTTGCAAATCCAAATGCCTCAAATATATAAGGGAGAAATAGTACCTCTAATTGAAGAAGAGGTACCTCATGGCAAGAACAGTTTGTTCTTGTGGTTCGACGGCGGAATCTCTAAGAAGGGTCAACTTGTTTCTGCTGGAACAGTACTCAAGGATAGCCATGGCAATATACTTCAGCAGTTGTGCAAAATAATTCCCCATGCCACCTCTAATGCGGCAGAATATGAGGCTCTCTTAATGGGAATAGAAGACGCAGCCAAGCGATCATTTGATCACCTCATTATCTATGGAGATTCGATGCTGGTCTGCAAACAAGTTACAGGAGAATACAGGGCCAAACACGGAGTCATAGAATCATACAGGGATGAAGTCCTCAGCAGGCTTGCATGTTTGCCCTCTTGGTCGATCCATCATGTACCACGAGAAGAGAATACAGAAGCAGATCGCCTTTGCCGAGAAACTTTGCTGCAACAACTTTCTGAAGATGCCATACATGAGGATGAATTAGAAGAAGAAGACCTGAAGCATTTACATCCAAAAGTTGTGATTGATATAAGTAGAGAAGATAAAACACAGTTGCTGAAAATCACTAAGGGAGGTGAAGAACGATCCATTTCTGTTGGAGAGCAATTGACCGAGACTGAGTGTGATGCATTGACGCAGCTATTCCAGAATATGGCAGATGTGTTCGCCTGGGATTATCATGAATTGAAAGGGATTCCTTCACAGTATGGCCAGTTAGAAATCAATCTTAAACCTGGTACCAAACCAGTTGCACAGAAGCTGAGAAAAGTAAATCCATTTTTGCTGCCGTTGATCAAAGCAGAGGTGCAAAAGATGTTGCAGGCCAAGCGTATTTCTGAAATACAACACCCTGAATGGGTGTCTTGCATTGTGCCAATCCTCAAGAAAAATGGCAGTTTGAGGATATGCATCGATTTTCGAGATCTCAACATGCACACATTGAAGGATCATTATCCGTTGCCTTTTCTGGAGGAGGTCTTGCATGCGGTAGCAGGGAAAGAATGCTTCTCATTCTTGGACGGATTTTCGGGCTTTAATCAAATTGGAATATTGGAGAGAGATTAACCAAAGACGTCCTTTATCACGCCTTGGGGTACGTATGCCATGCTTAAAATGCCTTTTGGGTTGATGAATGCTCCGTCTGTCTTTCAAAGAACCATGGATAATGTTTTCAAGTCTATGCCTGCTCATCATTTTAGAGTGTTCCTGGATGATCTTTGTTTGGCAAGCACACAACAAGCCCATTATGACATGATCCATAAACTCTTACTGCTTTGCCAAGATTTTCAAGTCTGCCTCAATCCAAAAAAATGTGTCTTTTGGACCCTGCAAGGAGTGCTGCTAGGGCACACGGTGTCTAGCAGAGGTATACAAGTAGCCCTTGATAAAATCGCTGTCATAAAAGCACTGCCTATTCCTCAAACCCTGAAAGATGTCAAAAGGCTGATTAGTATGACCAGCTTTTTTTTTTTTTTTGGAAGAACTGTGTCATCAATATATTAAAAGAATGGTAATGTTACAAAGCAAGTGAGGAGGAAGGAGAACTGCCCCAAAGAGACAGTGATACCTCGACACTCCACAACAAACTCACAGAAAAACTGCAACTCTACTGCTGTACAAACCGACCATCACCATCTACAACACCCAAGAAATCCCGCCAAATGGCAAACTTCCGCTCTACTACTCCCGGGAACACCAGAAAGCTTTGAAATAGCTTGTACCTGAGTCGAGGAATCGAGAGGCCGCAGTCAACTGAATCCCCGAAAAGATCCACAACCGCCACTTCCAAATCAACCACACCAACCAAACCCACGCCCGGATGCAAGGCTTCTTTGTCGCCGCAAGAGCGCCAAGCACGATACACATGAAGCAAAGAATCTGGCTGGCTAGTCAATCTCACCAAAAGAGAGCCCTAACCCAATCCCGTAGCCTGCAAGTGAGGGCATAAAACCGCATAATGCTCCACGGTCTCACGATGAAGGCCACAACAAAGGGCGCAGGGGCTCACACCCGCCTAAACCCGACTCACAAGGGCATTCACCCTGATACAGCGGTGCACCACCTGCCACAGAAGCACCCTAACCTTCGGTGGGGGAAGTGAGCTCCATGTCCATGTCCAAACCGAGCGCCATCGAGAACCCGGAAGCTGCAGAGACCACTTGCCTAAAGGGGCAAAGTGTCATGAATAGCCAAAGCACCCAAGAAGAAGACCGCACAAAGCAAGAAGACACAACATCCAGATGAACCTTCCAAACCTGCACCACCACATCATCCTGAGGGACTATAGGTATGTGTAGCGGAATATTCTCCGCCACGTGCTCCCAGATAGCCCGGTCACTGCCCCTCAGGCGAAAGCGAGCTCGAAAGAACTCACACGAAGCTAGCTGACCACCCCAATACCAATCTCCAAAGTGAGCACAGCAGCTCGCCTCCAACGGGCCTGCGTCCAAGCATGCACAGTGGCAGCCAAGGGCAAGTGCGCAGGGGGTAGAGGAACCCACAAGAAAGGAGAAGAGTGGTGAAATCTAGCTGGAAAAGCACACGCACATGATCCCAAGCCCGCAACACTCCTGTGACCAGCTTTCTTCGAATGCATATTCCAAATTTTTCACACCTCATGAATCCTATTTCCAAGCTCACTAGAATCGGTGCTGCCGTACCTAAGGGCAAAAGCAAGTATGTGGCTATCCAATGGACCGCTGAATGTCAAGTTGCATTTGAGCATTTGCTGGACGAATTGCAGGAAGGCCGAGCACTGTCCTCACCTTGCAGAGATGAACCTTTTGAAGCTTACATTACTGTCACTGCAAAAGCAGTGGGAGTGGCTTTGGCCCAACATAAAAGGTTCTTTGGCTTTGCGGGTAAACAATGGAATGTTCAAGAAGAAAAGTACCCAAAGTATGAAAAGTATGCCGCTGCTCTTATTTACTTGGTGGAGAAACATGGTTATCTATTCTTGCAGCAGCATATAACAGTATATATGAAGCATAATCCAATGACGTTGTTGTACAATAAGTCACAAAAAAAGGATAAGTTGTACCGGTGGTCCGTCAAATTAATGAGCTATGACTTGGAAGTAGTGGTGTACAATGCCAAGAGAAATCCCAGCCTTTATATACCACAGGCCTTTTATTCACATGATCTGGAACAGAACAGCAGCGAGATTGCAATGGCAGGCGAAGTGCAGGTGTCTTTGGTGGAAGGGAAAGTATCTTGGAAGCATCCTATTGAACAGTTCTTGCTGACACAGGAGCCACCAAAAGGAATGACCAAATCTGCCCTGAGACGATTCAAAGAACAATGCCTCAAATACTCTATGATTGGGGACATCCTCTGCAAGAAAGATAAGGCAGGTGCTTATCTAAGATGTCTTGATGAAGAAGAACAGCAGGCTGCGCTAGCTGAATGCCATAGTGGAATATGTGGGGGACATTTCTCAGTAGACACAACAGCAAAAAAGATTTTGCGAGCAGGATATTTCTGGCCCTCACTATTCAAGGACAGTTACAGTTTTGTCAAGCGGTGCAACTCATGTCAATTTCATGGCAAGAAGATACTGCATCCGGGAGCTTTGAATCCTATTGTGACTCCTGCGCCATTTCAGGTTTGGGGACTGGATTTCATTGGGAAAATCGAGCCTTCCTCTTCTGCACAACACAGTTACATACTAGTGGCAACTTACCTGTTCACCAAATGGGCTGAAGCTATACCTCTCAGAGAAGCCAATGCAAAGGCAACTGCTAAATTTATATACACTGAAATATGCAGTAGGTTTGGAGTACCTCATCACATCATCACGGATAGGGGTTCGCCTTTCATCAACGACATGATTGAGGAGCTGATGCAGTGGTTAAAAATCAAACACACTAAAAGCAGTGCCTATTATCCGCAAGGGAATGGACAATCGGAGTCAACCAATAAGACATTGAAGGGGATTATAAAGAAAACTATCTCTTTGCATCAAAGAGATTGGCACTGCAGATTGATTGATGCTCTATGCGGCGTATAGAGTCACATATAAAAATGCTACAGGATTTACTCCTTTTCAGCTTGTATAAGGCGAAGAGGCTTTGTTGCCTATACATTTGGAGTTACCAGCTCTGAGATTGATGTACCAGCAAGCCGAAGTTCTGGACGATGCTTTATCTCACAGGCTAATTATGTTGGAGCAGTTGGACGAGCACAGATTTGCTGCCTTTGAGCATATGTCCCTGAAGAAGGCCAAGGAAGAAGTGGCTTTTAGAATAAAGCACAAGCTGCAAGAGGCTTTCAAGATTGGAAGCTTAGTACTCAAGTGGAGTAAGAAAATTGAGAAGCATCCCCCAAAGTTTGCTAACCTTTGGGAGGGACCTTTCTTCATCAAACGGGTTGCAGGTATTAATTCATATGTGTTGCAGGATTTGCAACTAAGAGAACTGCCAAATCCTGTTAACATTGAGCAACTTAAAAAATATTATCCCTGAAGCATGGGCTGAGGAGACCAGCCCATTTTGTTTTTGGGCATCTAATGTTGCCTCATTTGAGGCAACATTTTGTTTTTGGGCATCATTATCTAATATGTAACAGATTTGAAAAGGACTCAGATGAAGACCTGGTGTGTAGGAGCACCTCTTATAGTGCTTTATCAGCATAACAAGGCCATGGAGGAGTTACCATGGCACAGACATTGCTGGATCAAGATCCCATTTGCATTTCCTGTTTATGCATGTTTGCCATTTTCGTTTTTAGTCATAGGTTCCATAGATTCCATAGCCTTGTTTTTTCCGATGCTTTCTTTTCCTTAGTCTTGCATATACATCACAAAAAACAAAAAAGTAGGCCCATAGTCCTTTTCAAAATACCGTTTTTTCATCCTACCATTGTTTTTGCCTAGTCTTGCATATATCACAAAAAACGCAAAAAAATAGATCTTTGTTTTCCAAAGCCATGTTTCCAAGCTCTACCCTAGCCATATGGTCATATAAATTGTTTTCCCTAGGCTTGTTTTCCTTGTCAAATATCCCCATATGATTTCCAAAACACAAACGTTTTTATGATCCTAGCCTTTGCCAAAAGCCATTTTCCTAGCCATATAAGGGCCTTATTTGTTGCATAGTCTTTGCCTTGCTAAAACTTGGCAAGAATGAAACGGGATGATCATTTAGCCCACTAATGCAAGATAGCGGCACTCTAATCTTGGCTTGGCCATAATTAATCACGACAAAGGGGCCATGATGAATTCTAACGATTTTTGGAGGGAAGCAAGAGTCTAGCAAAAAGGGGAACAAGAAAAAAAATAACCACACCCATAGAAGGAGTTCTCAGTTCTTGAAAAGACCCGGAATGTGAGGTTGTCGAAGAAAATTTCAAGTGATTTTAAAGGCCTTAATTGGCCAATGTTGTTGATTGATCGCAAGTTATTTTAAAGGCCTTAATTGGCCAATGTTGTTGATTGATCTTATAAGTTTTTGAGGAACCAAAAGAATTGTACCTGTTTGTGCAAGGAATTGAGTATTTGTGAAAATCTGGTTTCAAAACTGCCGTGAAGTGTGATTCCTATTCATCTTGGTATTTCGTTGTCATTTCTCAAGTGCCAAGTTTGTTTTCTTTTTTTTCAAGCAATTATCTACGTTGATATTGCAATTGTGACTCTATATTCATCAAGTGCAAGCGTTCCTGCAACCCAGGCAATCTTACAGGTGTTTGATCAGTTGCTTGGTGCTTGGCCCAAATCTGAGCTTGGATCTAGCTCTAAATAAGATCCTGGAGGTTCTGACCAATCAGAACTTTCATGAGAGTGTTGCCTGAGCCATTCTTCAGTGCAACAGAGAAGACAATCACAGAGGAAGAAACTGATTTGGCATCAGTTGGAGAATCTCCTTCTAAGAATAATTCCAAGCAGGTTACCTCCAGCAAACGAGCTCCATCCAAATCAATAACTAAGAAACTAAGGTGATTCTAGTGTGTTTCTTTCTGCCTGTTGTACTGATATAATTCTCTAATAGTTGTCATTGCACAGTGCTAGTGTTGTTGGCAAGAAACTTTTGGTTATTGAGCCAGAGGATTTCCTGTACAAGGTTTTCAAAAGGCTAAAAGCGAAGACTGATGTGGTGGAAGGTGTCCAACTTCTTCCATCAAGAAAAGAGGTTCTTCTTTGTCGAGGGCGAGGGCGGTCTCATGCAATTCATCACCCAACATTTTGTTGTTGGTATATGGTCTTCCAATCACTTTCGGTGATTAGTCAGCTCGAGGTCTTTCATGCCTCGGTCCTTAGTGGATAAGTTTCTTTTCAAATGGATGGTGCAACCTTTGAAAATGAAAGGAGGAACTTCTTGCTACATCAAAAACTCACAAAATTTTATGAGAAATGTCCGAAATTTAGCATGAGGACAACTTTGTTTGATTGATCCTTACAGTGCGTGAATTTTAAGAATAATGCGATTCCTCGCATCACACCAAGGTCCTTCGTGCGACATAAAATGACGGTGATTATTACCTGGTTGAAGACTATGGTACCTTACTTGGAGAAGCTAATAACGTAGTGAACGTAATTGCTTATGTGTAGAGGTCTGGCATTTTCAAATCAAGATATGACGAGAAAAGCACAAAAGTGTTGGAGGTACTAACGACCATGGATTTGTCCTAAACTGTTGTATGTTTTTTTAATATTAGATCCCTTTTTTATTGTAATTTGGTGTTTATGAACACCACAAACGTTTAAAGAACTTTATAATTCTCTGGTATGCAGTTCCCGTTATAGTGGGCTCAAATGGATAGCCAGCACTGTTCAAATGGATATGATTATATTACTGTAGCATTCACATTCATATCCTTTATGATTTGCCCCGAGAGCCCAAGCACTCGATTACACTAGCCGATTGCACTGTCTCCATACCATGGCAACTCCTTCAATCTTATCTCTGTTATATAAACATCGGCACGTCGGCATTCTTGGTCTTGCTATTTTCTCTTTTCTACCCAACAAAATATCCCACAGGCGTTCTCACATTTTCGAGGTCAACAGGGTTTTTGCATATCAATATCCCACATGCATTTGAATCATTCTATGCCCTCGAACCATTGAACCATTGAAACAAATATAGCTTAATAATTAACTCAGCTCATGTGTAATCTTTGGACTTAATGCAAACTCTATTCTTCATTCTTCAACTGTGTTACTCATGAAGATCTTCACTGCCTTTCTGCTTGTCCCTCAACCTGAATACATCATAACCCTTAGGTATGAGCAAAGTGCTATCAACTTCCCTTAAGGAATAATCATATAACATGATAATCCCAACAATGGCTCTCTGGCTTGTAATCTTCAGTTACAGGCCAGAGTGTCATGACCTTTCTAGATGTAATCCTCGTCCACCCTTTTTTTTAGTAATGGCCTCAAATATCCCACATGCATTAAATGTTGCACATGTTACCAAATCAACAATTGCCAAATCAACAAATGCCAAATGAATCAACAGGTGTGAATCACCCCCAAGCATTTGGTAAAGCATAACAATTTTGACCTATGATATTCTATGCATTATGTTAAGGCATAAATTGTGTAAGTCAACAACATTCAAGTCAAGAAGTGTGAATCACCCCCAAGCAAATGTTTGACTTTTATTGACCATGGTAAAGCGTAAGTCAACAATTTTCGAGTCAACAAGTATGAATCACCCCTAAGCTAAAGTTTTACTTTCATTGACCAACATGTTTCGTAAAGCGTGAGTCAACAATTTTCAAGTCAACAAGTGTGAATAACCCCCAAGCATTTGGTAATCATGAGTCAACAATTTTGACCTATGCTATTCTATGCATTATGTTAAGGCATAAATTGTGTAAGTCAATAATTTCCAAGTCAACAAGTGTGAATCAACCCCAAGCATTTGGTAAAGCGTAAGTCAATAATTTTGACCTATGCTATTCTATGCATTATGTTAAGACATTGTTGTGTAAGACAACAATTTTCAAGTCAACAAGTGTGAATCACCCCCTTTGTTACATGTTTGACTTTCATTGACCAACATGTTTGGTGAAGCGTAAGTCAACAATTTTGAAGTCAACAATCAATTTACACTAGCTAATTATAACTAGAATTACTAAACAAGTGCCAAGCCAACATAATATGACTGGTATCCAAAAAAGAATGGCCATTTCAGGATAGATATATATATATTTTTTTTTATGTTTTAGAAAATAAAATTATGGTCATTTTGAGGTAATTATTCGTATCCTACTAAATCATTATGATTAAGATACTAATGGTACGAAATCCTAAAATCGTAGCCTATTCACGCCAGCCTTTATAGGCTATGGTCGTGAGGGAGAAGCATCATCCAATTCCTTCAACAGAATGTCGAAGCGCTGCCGCTCTCCCTCCCGCTCTGCCTCCCCTTCACCTTCCAAGCGCCGGGCGCTGCTTTCCATTCCTTTGGCACATGTCCTTGCCAGTTATGGCATAGGATCTTGGCCAAATTTTCCTTTGCAGGAGCCCGATTTTTCTGTCTTCGAGCCTGAAAGCCCTGAGCTTGAGAGCCCCGAGTCTGAAACCTCCTTTTCAGAAAGTTCTGAAGATCTTTCTGAGCTTTCCTCTGAAGATCTTTCTGAGCTTTCAGAAGAGGTGGAATCCACCTCCAATTTCGATTCCTCTGATGCAGATTCTTCCGAGGAGCAGATCGGTTCTGAAGATAATGAATGGAGCGAATACGAGACCAGCGAAGAAGAAGAAGAAGATTGGCTGGAATTCCAAAATTGGCTGGAGAGTAAGTAGCATGCATGCATTCAATTTTTGCTTTCTTTTATTACATTCTAAACTAATTTTCTTCACTTTTCTTACAGATGAAGCTTGACGTCCCGGGAAGCCACCTTTTGTTTTCTTTTTTTTTTTTCTTTTGATCAAGTTCGACCACAGGCCTTTTGTGCCTTTGTATTTTTTTTTAAAAACAGATGCTATATAGGCCTTATTGCCTTTATTTGATCTCACCCCCTTGTTGATCTCACCCCCTTGTGAAACAGGCCTTAGTGCCTTTGAAATATATGATGGCCTTAGTGCCTTTACTTGAACTCACCCCTTGTGACACAGGCCTTAGTGCCTCTTTGTAATATATGATGGCCTTAGTGCCTTTTTGAATATATGATGGCCTTGTGCCTTTTTGAATCTGATATTTTATGTTTTTTAAGTATTCTGGTATTTTCTGTTTTAATATATGATGGCCTTGTGCCGACTGTAATCCAGCCTTCTGCCTTTTGTTTAATCCAGGCCTTAGTGCCTTTAATCGTAATGGCCTTGTGCCGACTGTTAGCTAGTGCTAAACCATTTCAGAGCTTCAGCAAGAAACGGAGTATCCAAACTTACCCTATCACAAGATGGAACAGAAAAGCAAGATAACAGGACAGCGGCCATAACCTGGTAGCAAGCTCACTGCAGCAGCTCGAATCTGATAGAAAAATGCTTGGAACCTGGCTATTACTTCGGATCTCAAAGGGTCGCGGCGACCACGGATCTTTGCTCTTCCAACACTTCGATGTGTGTGCGAGAGGGCCTTCCACGAAAGCTTAGGCCGCCCGCCTCCGCCCTATCTGCCGCCTAACCCTAACATTTTTTTCTGACTACCATCGTTTTTCTTTTGCTACTCAACAGCTACAAAACTTGTAGCTGGATTTACAATTCACCAACTTCTCATAGTATGTCCCTTCTATGACCTCATCCCCTTTCACAAACTTATGCCCTTGCATATCTATAAAGTCTTCTAACACCAAGTACTTAGCTTTGGTACTGTTTGGGGTCTGGGTTCGGGAACTCCTGCAAGACAGCCCTCTGTGAGGACCCTTGGATCTAACAGGAGAATCCGGGGGACCATGTCACGCGGGATTTGCAAGAAAAGAACAAGAAGAAGAAAACAGAACCAAAGAGAACAATGAGAGGAAAATGATAAGCTTCCTTGCTATCAATGATGAACATACATGAGCTCTCGCAATCGAGAGAAGACTGAAGAGAGACAAGACTCAAAACTTATCTAAAAACTCATGTGCTAGCTCTACTCATATATATAGTACAATGGCCTTTGGCCCAATATAGACACTCTGACCGATCTCGGTGCGACTCACGGAAGGAGGCCCGATTTGCAGAATATTGGCGTGCCTCTTGAAGTGCCTCGAATCACGCCGACGACGACGCTGGCGGACGCGGCGGCCACTTGTCCGAAGCGGCCTTTTGTTGATCTTCCGGACGCAGCTTTGACCGCATGGTCTCGCCGCTTGGTCTTCTCACGAGCCTTTGATGGCTGACCCGCGGGCGATCGTGGATCCTTGAGCTTGACCTGGTCCGTCAGATGCATGAATAGTCCTGAACCAGAGGCACATGACTAACACTCCCCCACCAAACGACACTCGAGTGAAGAAAAAGGAGGAAGTGTCTCCGAGGGCGGAAGCCATCGGTCCGAAAAGTGATCCTCACGGGAATGAGGACGGGCACCATTATGGTAATCGGCCAATGAGATCCCGGCGTGTTTGAAGAGCGGAGGAGGAGTTGAGACCAAGGGGCGGGATCTCGCATCAATGAGAAAACGAGATCGCACCATGTCTTCAAAGGCGGGCGATGGGCGCCGGAAGAAACAAACCGACATTCCATGAGGAGGCAGGTCCGGAGGCGAAGGCATTGGCGACGCATTGGTATTCGATTGCAAAAAAAATGGACGCCGCCGATTTAAGGAGCTGAAAGCAAGATGCATTGTAGAGCAGCACAAAACACGCTTGAAGGTGGATCAAGGATCCGGTGAGGTGGCGGCGATTCGCAAGAAGGTGTCAAGACCATGGAGCGATCAGCCGGGCGGCGCCAACCACGCCATTAGCAATATAGATCCAATTCGTGGTGTTATCAAGAGTGGCACCCTCCTCCCAATGGGAGCTGGCCGACAAAACGGGGGATCCCACCGAGATCCGTCGAGATCCGAGGTGGAGTCCATCCAAAGATGGCCATCCATGACCTTTGTCCAAAAGGGGAGACGCCAATCGAAGTCGGGAACACGGGCGTGGAGGAACACCCGAAGCATAGGGAGAGGGAACCATGCCCGGTGGGCGGGGTTCTTGAGCCTGCTCCCCGAATTCACCGACAAGGGCGGATCAAGAGCTTTACACCAACGATCCCAGATAGAGGCAGAGAGTTGAGAGTTGACAGGAGGGCTATCCCAGCCTGTGGGGACTGTCTTGCTATCCAAAAGAGCACGTAATTGATTGTAACCGGCGAGGTGTTGCATATAAATTTGTGCATAGGGAAGATCCTCAGGATGTCCCAGATACTTCCTTATTTGTTGCAGCACTTCCGCTTGCCAGAGAGGTAAATGATGTGCAAGCTCAGGCATGTACTCTTGATGAAGAGCGTGTGTCTGAGCATGATCAGTCAGGTAGGGGTTGTTATCCCCAAGCAACCATTGAAGGGTGGGGTCACCCTGATAGTTCTGTGGTGGTCCATCCCGAAATCTCTCCTGTGTATCACCTAGATAGAAATCATGAAAAATGTAAGCCATGGGCTGAACAACTCTGAAGGTGATGAAATCCGGATCTTCGCAGTGAATGAGATCAAAGACTAAAAGGGCACAGCAGACACCTTTGTCTTCAATAGAGAGTTCTGGCCAAATCCGAAGAAAATCTGCAGTGCGCAGTGGAACATCCACGGGACCATCAGCCCCATGCCACTTCAGAAGAAAGAGGTGGCGGCGGGCAACCACATAATCGGATAGCGAGGAAGGAACTGGGAAATCAACAAAGCGGGTTGCTAACGATTGTGATATAGCCGTCCAGTTTGGTGCGAGCCTCATCGGCCAGACCCGAATAGCGTCTTTGTAGGCTGTTGTTCGAGGTCACGGATCCCCGTGGTCCTTTTCTAACGTGGGCGTGGCGGTCCGTCACGACCCTTTTCTGAGAAGTGTTAACCTGTGAGGAGGATTGCCCAGGAGCATTGAGTCGAAGCACGGCAATCTCCGCGTCATCAAGAAGTTTCTGTTTCTGAACCTCCGTAAGCTGATCTTGGAGGGATGTGAGCTGAGAAGTCTGCATGGAGAGCTGAGCCGTCAAAGAGGCAATTTGAGCGTCACGCTCTGTAAGGTGTTGAACTTGAGTGCTGTAATTGTCACAAAGCTCGGAGTACAAGGCGTTGAGCTGAGCAATATCTTTCTCCTTGTCACTAAGGAGGGTGGCTTTGGACTTGTTTTGCTCCAATAAGTCCTGAATTTCGGATTGAAGCTGAGCCTGTTGATCTGCAAGTAGGCTGGTCTGATCCTGTGCACTTTTGAGATCTATGCGGGCCTGTAAGAGAGCCCCGTGCTTTTCTTGAAGTTGGGCTTCCAAAGTTTGAACTTGTGCAGTTGCAGCTTGAAGGTCACGGTGAACCGCATCTGAGGCCGTCAGGGCCGTGTGAACCCCATTCATAAGAGCTTCTTGGGATTCTTGTAACTTTAGAACAGCAGCTTGAGCATCCTGCTGATACTGATACAACAGCTGACGAGGGTGCTGTGGTGGTGGAGCCGGCTGTTGCCTTGTTTGTGACGTTTGGGACACATGATGAGGACTAGAGTGCTTGGTTTCTGTAGAGGAGGAGGAGACAGTGACATGCGTGTGCTGAAGGTTGACATGACCAGAAGAAGAAGGGCGTGAAGTGCCAACTTGGTGAGTCTTAGGAAGGGACTGCTGAGTGGAATTTTGAGAATGAGAGTTTGTGGGAGGAAAGTAATGACAGATGAGGGCTTGAAGATGGCCGCCCACAGAAGTTTCAGAGGTAGAAGTGGCAGCCCGAAGACGGTCTACTTCTTGGAGAAGACGGTAGAACAACAACTGGGGCCAATCAATGTGGTGTTGGGAGCGAGTAGCAGTGATCACCATATTATAGAAAGGCTTATTGATATGGGTGTTCTTGATAGAATACCCAAGGTACTTTTGCCCTACGAAACTTAACAAAAATTTCATGGGGCTTGTCAATATTTGTCGGCGATGCACATTTGCGTGATAAGCGGGAGCACCAAACTTCGGTAACATCGAGATCCCGTATGGCGGACCAAGATAAACAAGGGGGGTTTGCAAAGGAATATGGAATACCTCGTAAAATCGAGATGTTGAGTCAAAAATGGTGGTGCCATCGACCAATCGCGGGTGTATCCATGCGGCTATTGACGATGTTCGCGATGAACCGCCTAACCGGGTCGATTTGGAGCCGGAAGTTCCATTTGAGAGAATTGTAAAGTTTCTCATGCGCTCATGACCGCAATTCTGGGCCAACAAGGGCTTCACTGAAGTGGGCGTCCAAGAAAGATAATCACTTTAAAAGAGACAGCCCTTTGGAGCAAAGAGGCTTGAAGTGTAGGAAATTTTGGGGTCAGCCATGGCAAAGAGCTTTAAAAGAACCAAGATGCAAAGGCGGAGAGCGGAGACGTAAGGGCTTAAGAACGGAGGATCTAAGACGCAGAGGGACGAAAAAGGTTTAGGGCGCCGCGAAATGGAGGTGAAGAGGCATGATAAGGGCTTAAGCCAAGAACCGCTGATGGTGCCAGGTGTCGAAAGATGCCAAGGAGGCGATTGAGAGGCAAAAATTTGGCTAAGTCCCCAAACAACAAAGGGAGAAGTAATGAACGGTGGAGATGAGGCGTGAGAGAATGATGGGATGTGACAGATGGCCAAAGGACACACATTAATGTTTGACGGGTATGAAAAGAAGGAATGTCATTGAATGCTGGCAACTTGAAGTGGGATATCATTAAAACGAATGTGTCAGAGGGTACCATGGCTAGATATGCGGCGGGAGAAAAGATTCTCTTTTTAGAAACAGCCTTGCATTGCAAACACGTTGGCGATTTTTTTTTATTGGTCCACGTCGACAAGGAGTTCCTCAGTTGGCTATATAAGACGAACCGGGAGTGAAGCGAAGGCATCCGATGGCGCTCAGCATGGCTGCTGCTGGTTTGAACGAGAACTGCACGATGCCTACTAACTGTCAAGAGTGGATTACTTGCAAAATGAATTGTCTGGACCTCTGGCGCTGCCACAATCGTGGCCTGAGAATGGATGGCTGGTGTTCCGGGATGGCTGAACATCCCGATCCTCATACCAACGGGATGGAGGTGGTTCTGCACCTTCGCTGGGACCCTGAGCAGAACCTCTACCACATCCTGCGCATCACCTCAGCTCCGAACCCGGAGTAGAGGGTTTTTCTTCTTAGGACTTAGTAGATAGGGCTCTGAGCCCGTTTTTGTATATAGGGCAGTGCCCTTAGCGGAAAGAGCTGGGCTGTGCCCACATTTTGTAAAAATTTCCACCTATAATATAATATGCCGCCTTTTTAGTCACTATCTGTTGTGTTTGCGTCTTGAACTGTATCTGTTTGTTGATTTTCACTTGCTGTGGTATGAAATGTTTTGAGGCGAAAGCCATTAACCAGTGTAGGTAATGGAGTTCCATCTAACACGACCAATTTGGAAAACGCCGGGTTGAACCACTTGAACTATTTGATAAGGGCCAAACCATCGAAACTTAAGCTTACGGGAAAATTTTTGTACCGAGAATCATAAAGAAGAACCAAATCTCCTTCTTTGAAGGTTTTGTCTTCATCGTTTGTCATGTAGAGATTTTTGCAACCGTTGTCCATGAAGAACACGAATATAAGCATCCCTTCTAAGTTCATCCAAGCTGTTCCAATTGATAAACCCTTTCTTTGAGTCAAGCCGGCGGATTATGGGGCGTGCTTGGTTGAAAAAACGGAGAGGGGGAGAATGTACTCAAAAGGCATGAGAGCTTCTTGACCATAAACCAATTTGAAAGGAGTGTGACCCGGTAGCTATTTTGAAACAAGTATTGTAAGCCCAAAGAACATTAGGAAGTTTGGTTTGCCGGTCGGTCTTGAAGCGTCACAAATTTTCTTGAAATTGTGACGGAGTTTTGTTGGTGCTTTTGCCAAACCATTCCCTTGAGGATAGTAAGGTGTGCTCTTGTGATGATGTATCGGGGAGATAATCCGTCGGCTCCTTGATGGTATGATTGATAAAATGGACACCACGATCAACGACCAGCTCAGTAGGGCGGCCGAATCAGCGTGATGATTTGTTGATAGATGACTTTGGTACGTCTTGGCCGCTGATCTTTGTCCGGAAGTCGCAAGCTTTAAGCCCATTTGGTAGCATAGTCGGTGAGAACGAGAATGTAGCGAACGCAGGTGTGCGCGGGAGGATCGATGGGTCCCACAAAATCCATTCCCCATTTGGAAGGGAAGTGGCGTGGCGGCCGGCGTCAAAGGGAAAGAGTCCGCGGGCCGTGGGCGTCCCACCTGGCAGCAAGCATCACACGTCGCGGGCGGGCGGGCGTGGCGTCTTTGAAAAGCTTGGACCAAAAATAACCAGCAAGAAGGATTTTTGCGTCGCCGTGGTGTCACCATGAAAATGACCACCACCGAGCCCTTTATGGGCTTCTCGAACAATATCACGGGACCTCATGAGGGAGAACACACAAGGCGTCGAAGGATGGTATCCTTACCCTTTTGTAAAGATGGCCCACGCAACCATGGTGTAGTCCGCGGACCTCGGAGAAATTGATGGCAACGGGATTGGCGCTTTGGCGGGAGAGGCGTGGCCCTCGGGTGGAAGAGCTCTGTGAGGAGATACTGCTGAAAAGTCATGAAACCAATGAGGTGTTGCCGTGACCGAAAAGAGTTGAGCGTCGGGGAAAGGCGTCTCGAGACTCCAAAGGAGGGATCATCCGTGTGGATGCGTGAAAGATAATCCGGGACAACATGAGATTTGCCCGGCCTTGTGAACAATTTCAAAAGGTGCAAATTCTTGCGAAGGAGGACCCAACGAGCAATGCGGCCCGTGGTAGATTTGTTGATCAAATAAAGAAGTGCACGGTGGTCAACAAAGAATTTGATCGGCCCCAAAAGATAGTGACCAAAGCTGAGCGTTGGACCTTGAAGATTAAACCCAAGGCTTCTCGCTCGTGGCGCGTAGTTCGCTCGCCGTAACATGAAAGGGCTTGTCCCATTGAGGAGGAACAAGAACCGGGGCCTGAGTAAGCAAAAGCTTCAACTGTTGGAAAGCAGCATCCGCCTGGGAATTCCAGGCCCAGGTGGATTCATCACCCGTGAGTTTATGAATGGGATCTGCAATGGCGGCAAGTCCAGGAATGAAAGTGGAGTAATAATTGACCTTACCCAAGAAAGAGCGGGTTTCCTTGATATTAGCTGGTGCTTGAGCCTTGAGCACACAGCTGATTTTGGCAGGATCCGTGGTGATACCTGCTTTGCTGACCACATGTCCTAACAAACACACAGTGGCGCAAAAGGTGCATTTCTCGGGATTGAGACTAATGCCGGACTCATCACATTTCTGAAAGACGATTTCCAATTTATCCAAATGGTCAGCCATGGAACTGTAGGTAGAGAAGTCATCTTGAAAAATTTGCAAGAAGGGATTGTCCTTCATAAAATCATGAAAAACTGAGAGCATGATACGTTGAAACGTGGATGGAGAGTTTGATAATCCAAAAGGAACCACCTTGTAGGCAAAAGTGCCCCACGGGGTGGTGAAAGTAGTCTTGAATTGATCAGATTCTTTGATTGAGATCTGATTGTAGCCAGAAAAACCATCCATGAAGGAGTACATCTCATGTCCGGCAACCTCTTCGAACCCAGTGCCGTGAAGAAGGAAAGTGGAAAATGATCACGCTCAGGTGGCTGATTGAGTTTTGGTAGTCCACACAAACGCGATCTTACCATTGTGTTTGAGTGCAATGACGATGGGGCTCACCCATTCGAGAATGTTTGACCTCATAGATCAAACCTGCAGCAAAGGAGTTTGTCAATTTACGCCTTGACGCGATCCGCGGTAATTAGGGTTGAGCCCGTGCATGCTGTTGCTAGACTGGACGTGCATCAGACTTGGTAGGAATGGTGAGTTCCCCCAAGGTTTTGTTGATCCCCCGAAGATCTCTGTAGCTCCAGGCGAAAATGTGTTTGAATTTTTTGAAGAGCGTGACGGCCCTGTGACGATAGGGTGTCGGAAGATTTGCAGCAATTCGGACAGGCTGATTGTTGCCTACGTCCACAATCTCGACGTCAGGAGTCTGAATATGGGGGATAACTTCCGTGTCCTGGACAATATGAGCAGGAGGTTGAAGCATAACAGGATGCGTGTGTCAAGATATATATGATATCGAGACCACCATCTTGCTCGACGTCTTGAAGCGGTGACTCGGCAGATTTCGGCATAGTGGTCTTTGAAAAGTCTTGAACTAAACAGTCGTCGACACCTTATCGATCGAAAGCAATCGAGGCGACTAAGTAACGGCTGTTATTAGTGGGCGGTGGGTGAACGACTAATACTATTCTTAGTATCACCGTTTTGTTTATATCATTGTACTTCATGTATTGATACACAGCATTGAATACAATTCCAATTTGCCTTTGTTTTGGGAGCTTGCGCTCTCGGATATTGGTGTGCATCCCCTTCTCTCCCTTTCTTGGTGCAACCTTGACATGGTATCAGAGCACTAGGTATGCTGAGATTGATTCAAGATCAACACAGCAATGGAGAAGGATGCAAGCTACAACCAGATTACCTTCCCCGGTGGTCATGCGATTCAAATCTTTGGCCTACGGGTTTCCAAAGAATGGAAAAGCGGAATGATCTTCATTCTCAAGAATGAAGGAGTTTGGGGAATTGTCAATGGCCAAGAACACGCACCGGATGCCAAGAATATTGCTGATTTGCATGCTTGGCGGCCCCCAGATGACAAAGGCGATGGCATATATCGGGCTCTCCTTAGTGACTCTATCCTTGATGAGTTCCAAAGAAGAGAACGACCACGATTTGTGGCATGCTCTCATTGAGAAGCATGACCAAAAGACCCATAAGATTGGGCACTTGTATGCAGAGGTGATGGATATGTGCTGGGACGAGACTGCTGAAAGTCTTGACGAGTTCTCAGATCACATGAAGCACGCCTTCCAGCAGATTGAAGCTTTTGGAGAAGAGCATCAGATCTCACAGTCGATGCAGCTATTTTTCTTCCTCAGGTCACTACCTAATGCATTTGATTCTTTGTGCAGCAGCTTCATGCAAGACAAAAAAATGGACTTCCATCAAGCAATCACTTCTATTAAGGAGGAGATCATGATGAGGCAAGATACAGGTAAAGATGATCATGTCACTCTCTTTGCAGCAGGGCATTCAAAGACTCAATCTACCCTAAATGGGGATGAGCACGATGAGGAGGAGAAGCACATTGGCAGTAGATTATCTCTTCCTATCAAGCATGAAGGAGTGGATTTAGATCCTTCTACTTTGTGGATATCAGACGATGCAGTAGCTTCCAATAAATGGATGTCAATTTCTGATATTCCAGCACCTTCCAAGCAAGGATTAATAGATACCTCAGCCATTGAGCTAGGATATCTTGATGTGGCCTTCATCTCCCATTTTCAGGCAATGTAGCAACACTTCATCAAGTGGCATTCATTTCTGATACTTTGGTGGCATTTATGCAAGGACGCACTCAGGTTCTAACACCTGATCAACTGATTTTTCTGTTCGGATTACATAAACTTAGAGCACTTACAGCACTTCCAACACTTCCAGCACCTGTTATGGCACTCAACTCTATTTTATTTCCAGATCAAGAAGGAGACCGTAATTCATTCGATTGTGAAGGGGTTGAATATGCATCATATATGATCATGATTCCAATAGTTGACTCTTTACTTCTAGCAACACTTGATCAAGGTCAAGCGAAGGTATTAAGGTTTGATTTTCATGGAGAATTTCGACCTAACATTGTTGGAGTAGCTGCATTTGTGGTTATTGAATCCACAAGCCTTAACGGAGTAATCAGCTTTGATGCTTCTATTGCCTATATCGAGGATATGCATGAAAACAATTTTCATCCTCCTCTTGGCAAAACAATTATGGATATCAAAGACAATCCTTCTCGACTTACTGTTCCTGATACAGTGGTTGATCAGTAGGTCTATTTACCTACCAGAGAGAATAGAGCTGATCTCTTCATGCAAACTTGGTTTTTGAACTTTTCAGATGACCCTGATTAAGTGACCATCTTGACCAAGATTCAGATCTTATCTCCAGGAGGAGGAGGCTGAGCATGGAGATGGCAATCTCTCATCAAGGAGGAGTGTCAAGATATATATGATATCGAGACCACCATCTTGCTCGACGTGCAGAAGCAGTGACTCAGCACTCAGCATAGTGGTGCTGAGAAAGTGCTGAACTAAACAGAGTCAGCACTGAGCACCGACCTAACTAAGTAACGGTTGTTATTAGTGGGCGGTGGGTGAACGACTAATACTATTCTTAGTATCACCGTTTTGTTTATATCATTGTACTTCATGTATTGATATACAGCATTGAATACAATTCCAATTTGCCTTTGTTTTGGGAGCTTGCGCTCTCGGATATTGGTGTGCATCCCCTTCTCTCCCTTTCTTGGTGCAACCTTGACAGCGTGGCACTCTGCGTGGTGAAAAAGAGAGGTTGCTGAGTTTCATCAAGCAGAGGTTGCTTCATGACAGCGTGGACATCTACAGGAGCCGCAGGAGAGTCCACATCTGAAAAGTGATCAACCCGTTGAATTCGATTGCAAGGAGCCAGGTAAGGGTCAAGCAAAGCAGCCACAGCCTGGTCCTGATCAAGGGTCATGTCTCCCCAAGGATCAGCATATTCGGGGTAGGATGACAGAGGCACACTCGCAGGTGGAGCCTGAACTTGATAGATATTTTGGGCGTCCTCAGAATTGGTGTCGGAGAGAGAGGGTTCAGCATTGTCGACGGAAATGATTTTGCCGGTTTCCAAGTCCATGGTGGCATTGAGGTGACCATCTGTGATGACTAACTGATCCGTGGCCCAGTAATGGATACTCTTGGCCTGGCGAAGAAAAGGTCTGCCGACCAACATTTCATAATCACCTGGATCTTCGCCAGCCTTCTAAACACCAAATTCCAAGGGGAATCTGAGATCACCAATGTTGATGTGAAGAAGAGGCGTGACGCCTTGAGGTCGCGTGATATGGCCATTGGCCAATTTGATGTCATATGGGGCACGATAGAGTTGTTTGATGCCCATTTGTTTGCGGAGTTTATCCGTGATGAGATTGACCGCGCTACCTCCGTCAATTTGAACATGATTGATTTGTTGATTGCCCACCGTGGCATGTACCGTGGGTGTAGAGGTAGCAACAGCCCCAACCATAACAGTCGGGAGGGGTAACTGGTCCTTGAGAGCAGGACAGAGTTTCAAAATCGTGGCAAGACTTAGAGGAATTTTGATTTTGGCCAGCTCTTCTTGGAGTTCCAGAGGCACATGAGAAAAAGGATCTGCGGGGATCCACGTGTCTTTGGAGTGCGTGTTAAGGAAGCGGCAACTTCTTTGAGTAGGTCTACCTCGGCCCGATATTTGGATATGGCTGAGGCGTGGAGGTTGAGACATGGAAGGTGCTTCTTGTCTTTGTTGAGCTCTAGTGGTGGCATGAACATTAGCCAACGTCGCGCCTTCTCGCCTTTGCATGAGGTTCAAAATGCTTTGGCAAACTTTAGGCATAACATGCGGCATGAGTTTCTCCAAGTCAGGTGCAAAGTGAACCTTTTTTGCTTCTTCATGAGGAATGGTGTCGACAAACAAAGGCGGGGTTATGTGCCATTAGGAATAATGGTTAAGGGGCGTGACATACAGTGCAGCGTGAAACCAAACCAACCCAATTTGATGGTCGGACCCGAGGGATTAAGAGCCCGAAAAATTTCTTCCCCGCTTTGTTGATCCATCTGAGGTTGATTGGCAGGAGCTGGTTGATAGCGTGATTGCTGAGGCGCGCGAGGTGGCTTTCGAAGAACAGGACGCGGGCCTTGTTTGCCATTAGCAATCCAGAGTTGGTAAGCCGTGAGGTGGACCGATGTGGTCTGATTTGTGCCAGGAAGCTGCACCTGAACTTGTGGAAGTTGAGGACACGCCGTGGTGGTATGATCCCATTCTTGACAGTGGTAACACTGAGCTTTCGAAGGATCAAAAGGAGGACGTGTGGTGGGTCCCCGTTGTTGCTCCTGTTGCTGATAGAGTTGATTGGGTTGCGCCTGCAGTGGTGGCTGCTGATATTGCGATTGGTGCTGAGGTGTGGTTTGCACTTGATAAACCATTTTGTTGCGGAAAGGTGTAGGATGAGTGCGAGTGCACTCTTCCGTGGCATGATTGCACATGTTGCATCTTTTACAATGAGGCGGGCCATTGGTGGAGTTGCACTCATTCGCCAAGTGGCCTTGATATTTGCAGATATGTAGTGTTGTCTCTAAGGGCGAATATTCGCCAAAAGGCGAATATTCCATTTTTTAAAAAAAGAGTGCACGAATCTTAGGTAGGCTTAAAAATAAAAAAATAAAAAAATATTAGCCAAGAATTTTTTTGATCCTCCCGCCCGAGGTCACAATTCGCCTTCCCCGGGGGAGTGTGTTGGAAGGACTTTAGCCAACTTTTCGACGCCCTTGAGGATCGCAGGTTCCGGATTCGCCATTATCACTCTTCTATCATTCATTAGTTAGTTTTGTAGCTTTAGTTTGTAAGTTTTTTGAAAGCAAAATCGCATTACTTATAAGGTACTTATAAGCCCGACTTGCTTGCAAGAAAATGTATTACTTGATGTATATTTTCTTAATGGCGTAGATCCCGCTAAGTAGCTAGAACTGAAGGCTGCTATAGTACCGATCTGCTGTTGAGGTTGCATATGAATTGTCGATACCTTACAATTTTTTTTCGCAAACCGGTCTTTTATTTCGAGGAGTCGTCGTGCCATGCTTCAATGTATCGAATCATGGGTTCGGCTATTCGGCACATTCTTTGGAGCATGATCTAATAGTAAATCTTTGGGAAGATCACATTTGGCGTGCGGCTTTACCCTTCAGGTTATGCATCCTCCTTCAGTGTTCGGATCAATCAACCCTAATAGATAGAGCTGCAATTATTGTATAAATATTATTCTAAATCTGAGGATTGATTTTGTCCACCGCCTAGCTAGCTTCAATCGATATTCATGTAACTCATTGTGATTTCAGGTGACATTATACTTAAAAATCTAGTGCATGTACTCATCATTCTCTTTCTTTAATTTTTTTTTTTGCAACTAACAAAGCTTTGTAAGATTCCTTATGGAATGCAAAATCTATCTTGCGTGCTTTCTCTTTGTATCGTAAATTTCCTGTTACCCATTTATGAATTAATGTTTGCACTTCTTTGTCCACAAAAGCCTGTTGCCTCGTCTTTCTTATACATATGATCACCGTCCCTTAGGTGTGTTCTTCTTCTCCGGAATGGTATAACCCGGACTTCCCTCTTTTGTGTGCACGGCACTGGTGAGTGGGGCGCCAAGAGAGAAATTTTTCCAAGAGCTCGATTTTGTGTTTGTTGCGACATTGTGAGCCTCCATTCACTTTAATTGTGCAACTGTTTATATTGGTTTTCCAGAAAAGGAATTGAGCTTATTAAAAATGAGAGAAGTAGGTGCAACTTGTTTCATGAGCCAAAATAATACATAAGCCCATTTTAAGCCTATGCATCATTGTTTTTGAATATGGCTTGACATCCTTTGTTAGTCGATAATTTGTGCACATTGAAGAGTAAGAAAACCATATGCATTTAGCTTTCTTAGTAATAACATTGACATATTGACTCTTGGTTTGGAAATACTAGCTATGGAGTTTCTCCCTCTTTCTACTTCTTTTCAGAAACTTTCCGGATTTTGTGACCTAAAAATAAAGGTTCACTGGGTAGTTTCTTATTTAGTTATTTTTTCTCTTTTTTGTAGATAATGGCACCGATTGCGGATTTCATCCTGGTCCGGCTACCGCACCAACCGTATCTCTCACCATCACTTGCTAAAGAAGCAAAAACTTCATAAAATTCTTCCATGGCTGCCCCGATAATGCTTTCCGGTATATATTGGTACTTAGATGATGCAAATATGGGATTAAGTTGTACTTTCTAGTAAGCTCACAAAGTGCTCAATACAATAAGACGGCCTTGTTATTTTCTAGGTGGCAAGACCGGGAATCACTTATTCGGTTTTACAACGTGTTGGGGCGATAGTGGTATGTAAGGCGTCAATTCTTGGGCAAATTTATTTAGGATAAAATTGTATGTATATATATACCTCCATCTTGATGAGTTCCGTTATTGTGTATTCAAATAAATGGTTCAAAGCTTCTAGTGGTGGGCACATCAAAGATCATTGGTTAGCACTATACTCACTTATTATGGCTACTTGTGGTGATCATAATTAGTTCATGCAAAAGATGTTCTATTTTCCTCGTACAACGGGGCATTTTTAACAAAGAAAGAAAGGCCCGATGCCACTTCGGCTTCTTTTTGTTTAACAAATTTACCAAAAGGCATTATGGCAGAATCGCTTTTGTTGCTTATTCAAAGTTCTATTTTTATGCCACTAACAGATTGGTACATCCTTTCAATCAAAAGAAACGTTTTATCTTGAAAGGTTGGTTACTTTTCTTCATAAAGGTTGCTTTTTGTGTTTTGAACTTTAACGTGGGCTGGCGTGTAACCGTACATGTTGATTATTGTAGCATTGAAATTTATATAGATTGAGTGTATTGTCTTTGAGGAGCATTATGCCGATGTCTATAGCAAAAGCGAGGGCTTGAAAGTGATCTTTTCGGTCAGCGATTTTTTGCTTGACATGTATGCAAAATGTGGCTCACTTGTAGAGGCACAGGGAAGTTTTCAACAATTTGCCCCGTTAGGAACGTTGTGTCTTGGACAATGTTAATTGCGGGGATATCTTTGAACATGTGGTGGTCAAGAAGCACTTTCGAAATGTCTAGGACAAATGCAACTAGAAGGCATATTGCCAAATGCTTGCTACATCTAAGTGCGACTTGAAGGCACTGTGGTACCATTGGGGCCATAGACAAGGGGAAAATCCACAAAGAGATTGCGAGAAAGTGGATATGAGAAGGACCCCATTGTTGGCGCGGTGCTTTAGTGGACATGTATGTGAAATGTGGTTCCTTTGCGAGGCACGACTAGTCTTTGACAAACCGCCATTTCGAGATGTTATATTATGGAATGTACTTATTCTTTGGGTACTCAGAAGGCAAATTTGGTCGAAGAAATCAATTGTTTTGAACAGATCTACCGGGTGGCTGGCTTAATTCCCGATGGTTTCACATTTGTTTGCATCCCGAAAGCGTGTGGCCGTTATAAGAGCCATCGGGAAGGGTAGAGAAATACATGCTGAAATTACATCTTTGAAATACATACAATCCGCAAGCTCGAGACGCGTTGTGTCATGGAATGCACTAATTGCGGATATCTTTGCGCAAATGGTCTTAATCAAGAAGCACCGCATTATTTCAACGGATGCAAGTGGAGGATGTGTCTGTAGATCTTTGTGACATTTCTATGCACTTTGAAAGCATGTGAGAACATTCGAGCCTTAGAAACAGTCGAGGAATACATAATTTAGTTGCTCAAAAGGGTCTGGTATGCTTTACATAAATTCATGGAAGTGATTCAGTTGACAATGCAAAAGGAAATATCAATATGGTTTTCGGATGACGTAGCCATTTGGCGATAAGTACACAAATTGGATCTATGAGTCCCTTTATCTTTGGGCATGTAAAATGAGCATTTTTGTATATATGAAAGGCTTAACCTAGTGAGATCTATTAATGAGCTTAAAATTGTTGGTTCCAACCTAAATCAATGGTGATTTATCTATGACTTTTTTGTTGTTAGTTTTCGGGATGTGAAAAGATGGTATGAGAAAAAGGTTCCAGCCCCTTTATAATAGTTCTGTGTAGGTTACTAGAGCTTGAATAGGTTACTAGAGCTTGAATGTTAAATCTACAGAAGTTTGGACCTGTGTTAAAATTTTGAATGACGAGCTTGCAGAACAATTTTCAACAATTAGGTCTAATTCAAAATTCTTTATGCAATGGCTTTTTGCCCTTGAATAAGTCACCACTTGTTTGCACACATGACGTACCCCATGTCCCTACATAGTTCGATGCTAGTATGCCCACCAACACAGAGCTCCTATTAATAGTAGTGTAGACAGTAACTTTGATACATGTATCTCTTGGGGCACGCGAGGAGAAACCCACAATGTCGCAGTGACAGAAGCATCAATTTTTTCAAACCAACCCTTTGCCCTATGCCTGCCCTACTGCTAGTATTCCTTTGGGAATGTTTGCACAAAATGCAAAGCGAAGTTCAATGTTCCAATTCGTGATGCCCATGCATGTATTGTCATATCTGACTTTTAGGCATGCCTATGATGCGTCTTCTTAGCAAAGAATGAGCAGATGTTGTCTGTTAAGTAAATTATATTCTCAATAAATACTCATTAGGGCTTAGCATTTCAAATGCGTGTGTTCATATATGCATAGTGACTTAAAATTTCACGCATTTGGTGTTAATGCGAGCCTTCGATTAAGATTCGCCTAGTGAATTATAGAATTCCTTGAGATTGCTTGGACTTTCGCCAAGTTGGCTATTCTCATTTCACAAATATTCGCCAAAATGTTTTCATATTCAAAGGCTAGAAAAAAATTAGAGACAACACTAGCAGATATGGCACCAGATCTGACTGCGCTGTGGATTGGCATGTTGAGGTCGAACAGCAGTCTGGGGAACCATGATGGGTGGAATGAAAGGGAGCTCCTGAAGAGCCACGCCACGGGAGGAAACATTGACTGAGTGATTGACAAGGTCGATGGCCTGCTCCAAAGTCTTCGGGCGCAGGTATTCAGTCATGAGTCGGATAGCTGGAGGAAGTCCCTGGAGAAACCAGACCAAGATCTGGCTCTGTGTGGGGTACTCTTTGAGTTTGCTGAGCAGAATGTGAAGACGATCTGCAAAATCCCGGGCGGACTCCGTGGGCTCTTGTTGAAGGTCATTGAGTTGCTTGAGATGAAGTTGATCATCATCCGTGGTCCCATAGTGAGAAAGAAAAGCAGTTTTCATTTCGGACCAATCCTGTTTCCAGTGGCTTTTGTTGGACATGAGCCATTGATGAGGGGAGCCACGCAGCGTGGTGGAAAAGATGTGGAATTTCAGTTGAGGTTGCGCATGACCATTCAGGACAGCCAGAGCCTCAAATTCTTCCATGGGGGCCTGAGCACTTTGGTCTAAAGGTTTGCCTTTCGTGTTGCCAAAGGTGGGATAAGTCGCCTTAAGGGTCCGAAAGGTAGAGGTAAAAGTGCCGGGGGTGGACAGAACATGATAGTGAGGATATTGAGGTGGAGTTGGAGGTGGTATGGTGCGAAAAGACCCTCGCCAAGGGGTGGCCGAGGTGGAGGTACCGGAGGTGCCCGATCATTGGTTTTGAGGTCCAGAAGATTGTAAAATGTGAAGAGCAAAGGGGAAAGGTAGGGAAGGGAAATTCTCGGGAGGAGCAAAAGAGATATGTGGATAGCCCCGTCCACCCGTAGGAGATGATGGTTGTGAAGGCAGAGGCGTATGGCCGTAAGACGGATGGATGAAGGCATGTTCGGGGTATGAAAGTAAGGTTGAGCCGGATATGGCTCCCCGATAGTGATGAGGAGACCGAGGTCAGAGCAATGTTTGCACGCTTTGAGGCGAGAATTTGGACGAGACATGACACGAGGGGTGGGTGGCGCCGACCGAGCCCCTAGACCCATGTGGCCTCCCTCAATGTCATAAGCGATCCATACATGTCACGAACAGCTTCCCTTTGATGATGGCGCCCAAGCGAGACGCCGTCTCGGGAAAGAAGTTCTTCCGGGCGTGAAGTTTCGGACGCACATGGCGGCGAAGAAAGGAAAATCGAATCGCAACCCGGCAATGCCGGCGGCGTTGTTTGGGGTTCGGGTTCGAACTCCCAAAGATGACCCCGGAGGACCCTTGATCTAACAGAGAATCCGGGACTATGTCACGGGATTTGCAAGAAAAGAACAAGAAGAAAAAAAAGTAACCAAAGAGAACAATGAGAGGAAAATGATAAGCTTCCTTGCTATCAATGATGAACATACATGAGCTCTCGAATCGAGAAGAAGAAGAGAGAGACAAGACTCAAAACTTATCTAAAAACTCATGTGCTAGCTCTACTCATATATATAGTACAATGGCCTTTGGCCCAATATAGACACTCTGACTGATCTCGGTGCCGACTCCTGGAAGGAGGCCTGATTTGCAGGAATATTGGCGGTGCCTCTTGAAGTGCCTGGAATCACGCTGACGCTGACACGGGCGGTGACGGGCCGTCACTTGTCTGAGCGGCGCCTCTTGTTGATGGACGCAGGCTTTGACTGCATGGTCTGCTGCTTGGTCTTCTGCTGAGCCTTTGATGGCTGACCCGTGGCTGACTGTGGATCCTTGAGCTTGACCTGGTCCGTCGTATGCATGAATAGTCCTGAACCAGGAGGCACAGGACTAACAGGTACATAGGATAAGGTAGAATTTCAGATTCTCGTGATTGTTATTTGGAGCCACCACTGCAAAGACATCACCTATAGATACTTGCATGCTACATAAGTCAGCGCTGCCAATATATGCTTCTTCTCCTTCATCATGTACTTCTTCTTCAACAATAGCTTTGATGGGCTGTACCACAACTAGTTCAAACTTCTTAGTATATGATACATTGGGGCAAGATTCCCAATTCAAATCTAAACAATATGTGCAAAAGTAAGAGAGGTTTCTGATCTGTAAATGTGTCATGTGATTTGAACACCCATAGAAACAATGAAGGTTTCTAGATCCTTCAATAGGACGTGCTTCCCACTGATTTTTTATGTCCACTTGTCCTATTTCAACCTCCCTCAAAGTTCTACTTACAGTTTGAATCTTCTTTTTATATGTTGTGGGTGCTGCTGTTGACATGTACTGCTTTAGCTATTCTATCACCTCGTATGCATTGGTCATCTTGCTGCCCTTCAACTGTGCTGCTCTCAAAGCCCTCTTTATTACTGCTCCTGCACCATCACGTTCTCCCTTCCCATGGCCAGAGCACCAAAAGTTCCACATCATGTCTAAACCTGTTAAAGATTTGAATCTAGCATCAAAGCAAAATGATTTTTTACGTTTGAATTGTGAGGTTGCACCATCTGAGAAGACATAATGCTTCTTCAAAGTGACTTACTTCTCTTGCATCCAATGATTGTGTAAGAGAAAGCAATGCTGCACAAACAAAGAATCATGTTCTCTGTCATCAGATATATAAAAATGTTCTTGATCATTTCTTGTGTCTCAGGATCCCTTCTATATGTGAGGTGCACAAGAATAGTGATCTGCTCATTATGCCAATGCTTGGACTGGACTTCATTCTGCTCCTTGAAAGAGTAATTCTCTGCAAAGTCAACCACTGATACAATAGTATCATCAGCAAACCTGTTCAGTAGTTGTCTAAACATGGCTTGCTGCCATTTATACCTGAAATTATGTGTCACAAACTCCTTTGCTTTAGATCTGAAGGTTTCCATCAAAACATTGGGTGAAGTCTGAAGTCTGTAAATATTGATGCTCAATTCTTTTTTTGGGTTTGCCATTTTTATCCTTACCAATTTCAATGTAGTCTATGTTCTCCCAAGTGATTTTTGAGGTACTGTCCTTTGTTTCTTCTTTTGGACACCTTTCCATTTTGTCCACACCACATTTGCTGCAGGTTCCTGACAAGCATGCTTCATTGTGCCACTCCTCACCTTCAGGCTTTGGGCAAACCATGCTTCTCCACATGTCACTGTTAGACTGCCAAACATGTCTTGATGCATTGCACCCTACTTGGCTTTCCATGTGGTCACATATCTTGCAATCACAGGTGCAATCTGCACCGTGCACCATGGACTTTTTCCTCATGTTCTTCACCCCTTCCCTCAGCATTGACATCCTCTCATGATAGACGCAACAACAGGTATTGAATTCAGATGGCTTTACAACAAAGTAAGGCTTTAATTTCTCGAAGGCCCTCTGCTTAATTTGAACATCTGGATTGTCTTGCTTGAAACTAGTGAAGAATTTTGTCTGCAAAATAGGAATATAAAACTACTTAGTAAATGCTAATGCTAATACCACTAGAAAAAACAACTGCTAATGAATAGCAACTTAGAACTAATCACTGATTCCATTAGCATTACAACATAACCCTTAGCAAACCAAACCACTAACCAGTGCTAGGACATTGAGATGAAAGCATTGCTAATCTGTAGTGGTGGGTGGTGCTTCACTAACTAAAGATTAAGTTTAGTGCTAACATTGACAAAATTACTAACAGTGGAACAACATTAACAAAAATAGTAATATTAGCACTGTCATTTACAAAATCACTAACAGTGGCACTAACATCAACACAATTACTAAACGTGGCACCAACATTATAAAGGTGAGAAACCTTAGCACTATATCAAGAAATGATCCATTATCAACCATCAATAGCACTAAGACTTGCTACCACGAGAAGAACGTGCAGATAAATTCCATTAGCAGATCATATTAGAATCAATACTTCAAAACTTATAAAAAATATTAGTATTAGTAAACATGAAAAAAGACTTAGTAAAAAAATGATCTACAGATAGTATACCTGGCTCACATCAAGGTAATGTGTTGGATGCTTAGGATGTTTTCCTCTACCAGATCTAACGTCCTTGTAGATTAAGAAGCCTCCTTCCAACACCATGGAAGTAGGCAAAATTGAGAGATAAGAGGTCATATAGGATCATGCATTGATAGAAAAGCAACCTCTAGTCTATGCCCACTATGGGGATGATGCCATCCTCCACGCCAAGGGCAACGAAAGGTGTAGGCACTAGACAACATCCTAGGCATTATAGGGTGTTGTCTCCATGGCCACGATGGAAGAAGCATCCTCTCCTATGCCAGGACATTAGTCTTGCATTCATGTAGTTAAATTAATTGTAATTAAATGGGTGATTTCCTAATAACCATCTTTATAATAAATAAATATGTACTGACGTGGTGCTGGACCTCTAGGCCAATAGAACGATCCAAGGGGAGGGTCACACTGCAAAGACTTGCAGCATATATTTTGTCATAATGTGTTGCAAGGAGACGAAATGGACCTTTAAATTATAAAATTTTAAAACTTTTTGTGAATATTAAGTGTGGAAATTATAAACGTTTTGTGAATATTAAGTGTTAGTTTAAGTAAGGGTTGGGAAATTACCTTATTATAACAAGTTATGAAATAAAGGATGTGATCATAATAATCAACTTAAATATTACCTCGAGGTAATTATTAAAAAAATTGCATGTATGGAATGAGTTGCATGGTTCATGCAGGTGTCCAAGGTGGGGAGACTCGTGATGCTGCGGACAACATCAATTTAAGGTGGGGAGATTGTGATGTTCCAGCATATTATATGGTACAAATACGTATATTATACTGCCACGTCACTTGTACATGTCGCCTTGATAACATGTACTTGGAAACCGTAAAGGGTTGCACCCTAAGAGACAGCTTCTTATGTTGCCATGCCTTTAAACATGTGCATATAACTCTTTTTGCCACATGGCAAAACCCCACATGACCTTTTAGCCCTAACCCTAAAAGGGTCATGCTAGGAACCAAAGGGAAACCCTAAATCTTTTTCCCTTTCCGCATTCCATCTTTCAAGAGCCATTCTAGCCAAGTGCTAGCACCATTCCGCATTGCCAAATGCCCCAAGCTGGCTTTGCACAACAGACCTTCCGAATTCAGTCGCCTTCAGCCCCAAACCTAATTATGTATGTTTAGGTAGATAGATTAGATGCTATTCTATGTTTTAGTTCTATGGATGATGATATTCTATTCTGTGTGCACTCCTGTGTATTGGGAAGGGGGGTAGAGACCCTAATAGCCTTAGTAGTTGATGTAGCTAGATAGCCTCATTAATTCCCAATTAATGCAGCCTGTGCATAAGAGCCCGCCTGGCTATAGGTGGCAGAGCTAGATCGGCTGACAAGGAAGACTTGTCTAGTTACAGTTAATCCCTTTGGTGTGTAAAGCCTACTGGGGAACACTTGAGCTAGGCCTAATAGTTTGTCACTGAGTGTGGGCAAGGTATGGGCTCGACACAGGAGCATGGACGCTTTTCGAGGAGATGGAGCAAGCCAAGTATCAGGTAAATAGCTATTCTGTTGTGCAATGCCGACTTCCAGTCCGGCAATAAGCTGGATTAGCATGTTAGCTTAGCCTTAGAGGCCTTGTAGATTTTGAGATCACAACCCCTAACAAAAGAACCTAACCATGTGTGTTTAGGTAGATAGATTAGATGTTATTATATGTTGCAGTTCTATGGATGATGATGTTCTATTCTATGCACACTTCTGTGTATTGGGAAGGGAGGTAGAGACCGTGAAAGCCTTAGTAGTTGATGTACCTAGATAGCTTCAAAAAATCCCAATTAATGCAGCCTGTGCATAAGAGCCCGCCTGGCTATGGGTGTTGGAGCTAGATTGGTTGACAAGGAAGACTTGTCCAGTTACATTTGATCCCTCTAGTGTGTAAAGCCTACTCAGGAACACTGTGGGCTAGGCCTAATAGTTTGCCACTGAGTGTGGGCAAGGTATGGGCCTGATACCTCTTGGGTGATGCATCACCTTCAATGGGGTTGAAGTCGTAGACGAGCAGTGGCTCAGCCTGCCTGTAACTAGCATGCATCTTTTGGAGGGGAGTGATCTCCTCCCGCCTCATCGGGAACTGGGGAGATGTAACCCAGTAATAGCCCCTTTGGCTATGCACCCGGCAGGCTACGGTCAGGCTCCAAGACTTATTAGCCTATCTGCAAAGTATGCGTAGGAGGGGCGGATGGAGTGGACTACCCAACGACCATGTTCTTATGCCAGCCCAATCCATTTGCCATGAATTCTGTCTGCATTGACTTCTAGAGACCCAAGCCGTCAGTCGATCCCCATGCGTCTGAGCCTCGGGTAGGATTCCCCTTATGTTGATGTTACTGATGTTGTTGTTACATATGTTATGTTATAGTGAGCCACCCTTCGAGGTGGATATGTATGTTTTGATGTTATGTGCTCATGTGATGTGCTTCCACGGCTAGGTAGGTCCCGAGGGAGAATGACACGTCCATTCTTCCCCATTAAATTCTTGTCTGTTAGCAAGGATCCGATGTTAGGTAGACGACCTCATGTTAGCAAGGGCGTTGACAGGAGGGATGAACTCTGGTTTTACACGATGGGAGCATCGTATATGAGCAGTGGACGTCACAAATGGTTGTCTCACTACAGGTGAGGGTAAAGCCTTATTTGATTGTCTGCATAAAGGCCAAGTCATAATTTCATCTGGATTTTGCCCAAGCTTTATAATGTTTTCATTATATTTGGTGACATTTTGGGTCGTTCTAGCCCATTATATGTCCCATGGCCTATGGTCTCCGTGGAAGTTAAAAAAACCTATTCTATCCATTAGGGCCGACAAAGGTTAATATCCATGAAGGAAAATAAACAACAACAAGATGAAAGACACTTGAAACCAATTATCAACCTAGGCACTAGTGAAAAAAAATGGTAAAGCCCATCACACAAGAGGTTAGTAGTCAATAAAAATATTACTACCTCACTCCTTATTACACTTAAAGAGATCAAGGATGAGGCTCAAACACAGAACTAAACAAACGGTCAAGACTAAAGTCAATCCTCTTCAGATAACGCCAAGAAGACACGATTGGGGGACATTCTTATAGCCTTATCCTTGTAATCCTTTTCTCTAGTTGAGCCATTTCTTCTATTCTAGCCATTTGACGTGTTAAGGGACTCCTTTGATTGGGTCATTTCTTATTTTCTAGCTCCCCTTAGTAAGTCGAATTTGGACGGGTTACTATTTGATCTTTGGTGCACAATAAGTGTTTTGCCATTATGATTGTATGGTGCACAATAAGTCTTTTGGCATTATGATTGCATGCCTTGTTTGACACTTGAAATTCTCATGAGAGATGATCTTACTTCTAGTCTTGCTCACCAAACATTTTGTTTAGTTCCTAATCAAACTTCACTGGAGAGCACTAAAAAAGGATGAAGCGAGTGAAGAATAGGGGAAAAAAATACACAATGGGAAAAATGATTCAACAAAAAACGATGGGAGAAGGTTGTATACATTTGGGGAAAGGTTGTACATATATGTTCTATTCTTATTAAGATAGGAAGAGGTCATATACCAAGAATCTACAACAAGATTTATTTCGAAAGTTGGGTTGATGAAAGTTAAAAGATGTCGTTATTATTGAGAAAACCATAGCTCATGCTCATTTCTTTGTGAAAACTAACCTTCAAAGCAGGCTTGTGTCACTCAAAGCCACATTAATCCCTCGTTTGACCCTCAATGTGTCAATACAAATCATTTTCACTTCGTTTTGCTTTTGGACAATTCCTTTCTGTTCTCCCTTCTCTGTATTTCATGGGTTTTTTCCCCCATGCCACCTTGATGGTAATAGCGTGCCAGCTTTTTACTTCTAGTCATTGTATCAGAGTTCCAAAGTTTTTTGTGCCACTTACCTAATGACAAAATGACAACAATTAGCCATGTGTTATCATCCCAATTAGACATAGAAATCAATGAAAAGACATGCTCTCCTTCTCCCCCCTCTGTCTCTGAGCAACATTTTATGTTCTCACTACAGTACATTGTCTGTGGCAAATTTTACTGTTGTTTTAATAAGGATGTTGTTTTAATAAGTCCGATTGCATCATTTTTCGCATCAGAGTACTCAGTTGTGGTAAAAATGTTAGAAATATTTGGTCAGCTAAAGTTTCGGAGTAGTCTACGCCAGCATTTCAAATTTGATCAACTGGAATCTAGGAGTTTCAATTGACATCTCCAATATTCTATATTAGAATGTTCCGTTTGTATATATGTACAATGAGGATGATTATGTATATTGACTTCTTGTTAGCAAGTTCTTCCCAAGTTGTAGGCAATTCATCCTTATGTGATCTCTGGATCTTTCAATATGGGTGTAGTCTCGAGCCTTATTCAGGATATGAGGATGATATGTTTGGTTTGTATTTGATATCTTTTATTGTAGATACTAAGGAGCTCAATAGCACATTGTCTCCAATATTTCTACTGTTCATTGGGTTCTTGACATACTTCTAAGTTCAGTTGTCTTGATCTTATTGATCTTCGATTGAATATTCTTACATGTCATGGGCCCACACATGCCCAAATTTCCTTTTGTCGCTATGATTTCATTTTCTCATATAGAAACTCTTGGTATTTTGTGATCCTAAGATTTGGATTCTCATTCTCTACACTATTTAGCACTCCTTATTCTACTTTGGAGAAGTGTTTAGAGGTTTGCATGTGTATTAGTAAAAGTGTAGGATGTTATGGAAGATATGGAAACTCCCTCCATCAACGTGTCACGCAAAGCCACGTTAATCCCTCGCTTGACCCTTAATATGCCAACACAAAGCATTTTCACTCTGTTTTGCTTTTGGACAATTCCTTTTCTGTTCTCTCTTCAACTACACCAAGAAAGAAGTTGCATAAGAGATGTTGAATCTTGTTTTGGTTTTGTGGTTTACTCCATATCTGATCCAGGTTACTTCTGTAGGGAGATCTGAATGAGTGAAGCACTTTAGTGTTTCAAATAGGTGGACAGATTGAGACTGCAGTTGGGTGTTTCCAACAATAGCATATCACAATTGGTTGAACTTCTTGGAAAAAAAGATTCCTATCACTTTATTGTCTGTTATACATGCATTCGTACGTTTAATGCTCAGAATCCAAGGTCGACGGGGTTAAAAGGCATCACGAACTTGGAGATATAATTTGGCTATATAAAAACTGCCCATTGTTATCATGTCTAAGCATATGAGTGTTGCCGAAATGTTTTATTCTCTTCTTTCATCTCTAAGCTTGGTACCATTTCAAGGGAACGATGCTTGGTTGAAGACATTGTATCTGGGGGAATGGGCGGGCGCTAGAAAGCATAGGACCAACAGGAAATAGAAGAGGAGATATGGAAATTGGTTTGTAGGGTGCCTGATGTGGCCTGGCCTAAAAAACCAATAGGAAGATGGTGAATTGGAAGCAAAGAATGTCTTCCTTGATATTGGGGTGGAAAATGCATTAGATTAAGCATAACAAGTTATTTAATTTAATTTAATTTAATTGATCAAGCCATTTTAGGCCCCCGGGCCTCTATGGCAAACAGATACATGCATAATACAATCATGGAATATATATAGGCGCCCAATCCGAAGCACCTAAAATATCAAAATCTTCCATGAGGTTAAACAAGCTTATGATATCTGTACACTCCATCCAAACATCCCTAAGATATGTACTCAATCTATGGGCTGGCATATCTAATAGTTCTCTTAAAGTCTGACCCTGTATACCATATTTATCTCTGATGTTCTCGTATGATGAACATTCCAAAAAAACATCTAGAATTCAAACCAGAAAAAAACTAGAATTCATTTGAGGCTTTCATCACCTGTAGCTTTTGAATTTCATCACAATAAAACAAATAGAACATAAATAAAAGTTACCATAAAGATAGAGCGGATTGATCCCATTATTCTGAAAGTCATAAAGTTTGCAACACCCATACACAAACATTTTTCAACTGGAATTTAACAGCAGCCTTTGGCCTGTACGGATTCTTGTGGTGAGAAACCAAAGTGGGAAACTTTTCTGCTTGTTAGCACAAGGATCTAGAAGCCTTGGAATTTGCTTCATAACTGCCTCAAAATCAAAAAATGCATGGTAATTTTTTGCAAGCTTCATTCGGAATGAGCCATAAAATAATATCCAATAGCGCAATCCTGTATTAATCAGCTGGTAGGATGTGAAAGCCTACCAAACCCGGCCGAGAAATTGCTGTTTTAGCATAGATAACTTAACCAAACATATCCATATCATACACCATCAGAAAGATCTCGGAGAGAGCTTTCCAACGCAATAAAAATCATCTCATACAGAGCTCTGGATCAAAAGTTATGATAAGAAATATGTTGCCGGCGAGAAACTGCACTACATGCGCCCTTCAAGCACACAAAAAGAGGGCTTTTGTTGTGAGTCATTGGTTGTTGACCATTATGCACCACACGCACAAAAAAAGGGCTTTTGTTGTGAGCCATTGGTTGTTGACCATTATGCACCACACGCACAAAAAAGGGGCTTTTGTTGTGAGCCATTGGTTGTTGACCATTGGAAAAAAAAGGCTAAAATCAATGACTCAGAAATGGTGCACTCTAGATGTACGCATTAGTACATCCATTTGAATACATCACGAAATCATAGGAAAACCTTAGTGAAAAGCATACAAAAACACAAAGAAAACCCCCTGTTATTATGCTACATATTGCACACGTACGCTCCGCCAACTATCAAACAGCCTGCACAAGCTTCCACGTGTTAGTCATGCATAAGAGTTATCTAGTAGTGTCAATACGAAGCAATGACTGACGAACTGCAAGAACACACATATGGAATCCACCACACGCACCATAGTATCTGCCAAGCAGATACACCCCACCATATCTAGACAGTACGTCGTCTAGAACCCCCCGCTGGTGCATCCAATGTAAGGGAGAAACTGCAGGCATTATAAGGACGCAGGCTACTTGACTGTTGGTTCCGCATGCCACTGTCCCATACCAGCGACAAACTTTACCTCACAAGTACCTCTCGTTCTTATCTAGACAAGCCACGCTCATCCAATATCGTGCCCTGCATAAAACTCCCTCGGGTAGCACTTGCTGTGCTCACCCCAGTACCACTAAGATACTGCAATGCAACAGTGGAGCATCGCTCCACAATGGATACTCTGCTTTCACTGGGCTGTCGGCAGGCATATGGTATTGTCCCATACCAATACCATTAGCCTACCTCACCAGCACTCACGAGGCATCCAAGAGAACAAGCATAAGCTCATTCCCACCAGAGAGTAAGTAGAGGCTACAACTCCGTATTAAATACGGACTGCTGACGTTTAAGACTTCTCCTAAACTAGTATTATAAGGCTTCAAGTAGAAGGAGCATAGTTCACGGAATCACATGTCCATCACAAAGCTGGCTTTATTTAAGGAGACCTCAATTCTCTAAGGTAAACCATCAAGACCTGCACCAAACGCAGATCATCCACACGGAGTTGATAATCTACCAGCCCATGACTGTAAGGCTTACCGGAATTAAGTCCAATCGTGCTGCAACTCCGTGCACACAAATATTCGTGCCTTGAATCCTTGAATTTGATTCCTTATGCCCAATCTCCTTACTTCTGCCTCAAGCGCCTCTCTTCTCTTGCTGGTTGCCTCCTTCCAGCCCTCCTTTTTACCCCTTTTGGATCACTCTTGGCATCTGCTCACATGGCAGAGCCAAATGGCAGTGACCCATTGGCCCAACAAGGCTTGAACCAATCAATTGGCCCAAGATTGAAGCTGCCGGGTTCATTCACGTTCAATGCAAATTTGCTGCTGTTACAGCAGCCCAAAGGGTGTGATACCAGCTCCCAATATCAACCATTATTAAGGAAATTTCATTTCCTTACCTAAGGGATTTATGGGTGCACATACATATTGCATTTGCAACAAAAGGAGCAGTGAACTATATGGGGGCAAATTGGCATCCACAGAACCGGGCGCCACCTTCGAGAATATTCCCACTCACTGGGGCATTCTCTGGCTCCGAATCAGGCCACTAGAATTTCCGCAACATTACCTTAGCTAACATCGCTCTAATCCGAAATTCTAAGTAACCTATCCCCTAGTCTAAATTGTCTAGTGCACTTCACATTTAGACTAGGCCATGCGACCACAATGAACTCAATGTCAACATGCACCGAGACATTGTGTTAGCCCCCAACAACATGCATGTCAATATTTACAACAATGGTCTGACAATATTTGGGCATAACATTACTCCTCCCCTGGGATTCTTATCCTCAAGAATCGGCTCCAGACCATTGAGCCATAACATCCGGATATTGAGTCATGAAACGACGACTCTCCCACGTCGCCTCTGAGACAGGTCTATGTTTCCATTTCACCAGAAATTCCATCTAGTCTCTTTGGCGGATCCGCACTATCCGAGAATTCAATATTCTTTCAGGGGTAGGTATTCTATCCAACTCCACCATGTGTTCCTGAGAAGGCACAACATTCACAGCTTTCCCCAGAGCTGGTCGCAACTGGCTCACATGGAAAACTGGATGAATGTCTACATTTGGTGGAAGTTGCAACTTGAAGGCAACATCACTATATTTCTTCAAAATCTTATAAGGACCATTGTATCTTGGTGAGAGCTTTGGTTTCTTTCCTGCAAGCAATGGCAATATTGCTTTTCTTTTCAGATTTGCAGGAAAGACCATACGAAGGTACACCATTTGACCTTCATGTAGCTTGACCGGGGCTCTCGACAAATTGGCACGTGCCCTCGCCCGATCCTGGACCTATCTCATATGTAATTGACACAACCCAAGTGTCACATCCATGCCTTCAAGTATACTTATAGCAGCATCAGTTTTCAGCCCTTCAAAACCAAGCGATACAGGTCCTCTGTGATTTCTCCCAAACATAGCCACAAACGGACTAGTTTTGATGCTCTGTTGGAACCCATTATTGTAAGCAAACTCCACAACTGGCAAATAGTCCTCCCATCTGGATTGTTGAGTGGCCACATAAGATCTCAGCATATCCTCCAGAATTTGATTCACTCTTTCAGTTTGCCCATCTGTTTTTGGATGATCTCCACTAGAGAACTGAAGAGTGCATTTCAATGCAGAGAACAATTCACGCCAGAAATTCCCAGTGAATTTCACATCTCGATCACTTACAATAGCTTTGGGTAATCCAAAAATAGGAAATACATGCTGCAAATAAGCCTTGGCCACCGCCAAGCCATCATCGTTCTTTGTCAGAGGTATAAAGTGTGCATACTTCATCAACCTATCCACAATGACAAGTATCTGAGTATAGTGATGCACAGTACGAGGCAACTTCACAATGAAATCCATAGAGATTTCACTCCACCTCTGGCACAGGCAGAGGTTGCAATAGCCCTGGAGTCTTGCCTCGACCCGCTTTAACCTGCTGACAAGTCTCACAAACTTTTACATATTCCTGCACATCCTCTTTCAAGCTAGGCCAATAAAACATTCTCTTGAGCGATTCATATGTTTTCCACTCACCTCCATGCCCAGCATAAGGTGCATCATGAAATTCGCTCAATAATTGCTTTCTCAAAGTGTCAACAGCAGGAACATAAATACGTCCCTTATGATACCATAATCCATTCTGGATATCCCAAGCATCAGGTAACTTGGATAGATGCTGCATACTCAAAATATAGGCATCCAAGTCATATGCTTACTTAATCTGTGACACCAAAGCAATTTCACATTGAACCAACACATTTACTTTCCCGAAAGAGCATCAGCAACATGATTCTTTTTCCCGGGAAGATGTTCAACATGAAAATGGAATTGAGAAAGAAAGTCCAACCATCGAGCTTGCCTTGGACTTACTTCGGCCTGGCTTTGCAGGAATTTCAAAGGCTTGTGATCGGTATAGACCACAAACTCACACTTATTGCAGAGATAATGTTTCCAGACTTTGAGCGCATGAACCATTGCCAGTAACTCCTGCTCATAGGTGGAATAGTTCTTCTCAGCAGCATTGAGTTGGCGACTTTCATACGCCACCACCCTACCATCCTACATGAGAACAGCACCAATGGCATAACCACATGCATCCGTGTAAACCTCATAAGGTTTACTCATGTCTGGAATCAACAGAATAGGCGCCGAGGTCAGCAACCTCTTCAACATATCCATTGCCTGCTGCTGCTTCACCGTCCATTGCCAAGGGACATTAGTTTTTAACAACATAGTCAAAGCAGCTGCAATCTTGGCAAACTTCCAGACAAATCTGTGATAATAACTGGCCAATCCCAAGAAACTACGCAACTCAGATACATTCTTTGGCATAGACCAAGACTGAATTGCCTCTGTCTTCTTGGGATCTATAGCTACACCTTCCGCAGATACAATGTGGCCCAAATATTCCACCTGTGCTTTCAAATATTCACATTTTGACACCTTTGCATACAACTTATGCTGTCTGAGCAGAGTTAACACAGAACGCAAATGATTCAAATGCTCATTCAAGGTTTTGCTATAAACCAGGATATCATCTAAAAATACTTCAACGAACGTATCAAGACATCCTGCAAAAGCCTCATTCATCATTCTGGAAAAAGTAGCAGGCGCATTCGTTAGTCCAAAAGGCATCATCAAAAATTCAAAATGACCAAAGGTGGTCCTGAAGGCAGTCTTATGCACATCCGACTCCT
Organism: Isoetes taiwanensis; assembly: GCA_021234155.1. Taxonomy (NCBI): domain Eukaryota; kingdom Viridiplantae; phylum Streptophyta; class Lycopodiopsida; order Isoetales; family Isoetaceae; genus Isoetes; species Isoetes taiwanensis. The sequence goes on along the minus strand of JAJEKV010000002.1, from coordinate 21,945,338 downwards.
TCACCCTTATTTGGTGATAACCACTACGCAAATCCAACTTAGAAAAATATTTAGCTCCAGTTAATCTATCCATAATCTCGTCAATCCTAGGCAAAGGATACCTATTCTTGATTGTGATCTTATTCAAGGCACGATAATCAATGCACATTCGCATTGATCCATCCTTTTTCCTGACCAGAATGACAGGAGCACCATAAGGGGATTTGCTAGGTCTCACAAACCCTTTGGCTAACAGCTCATGAACCTGCTTCTTTACCTCCTCTTGTTCCAATATGGACAATCTATAAGGGCTACGAAACACGGGTTTGGATCCAGGCTCTAAATCAATCTCATGTTCAATCTCTCTACTAGGTGGAAGACCTTCAGGCAGTTCCTCAGGGAACACATCCTGAAATTCAGACAACAAATCCTGCAATCCTTTTTGGCCTTTTGAATTCTCTATGACCTCACTATCAGCACTCATATGGCAGCACTCAAAAGCAGGATAACATTCATCAATAAATAGAAGAAAACATTGGTTGGAAGATTTACGTACCAGTTTCTTGACCTGAAGCGACGACACGATCTTGGAAGCTCCCGTTAAAGGACTCCCCTGCAAATAGATCTCCCGTCCATCATGCTTCAGCGTCACCTGGTGAGTGTTCCAATCTATTGCAGTGACCCGCTGCAACCATGTTATCCCCAGCACCACATCATATCGGCCAACATCCAAGAGGTCAAAATCAAGCTTTTCCTGGTATCCTTGAATACACAAGGGCACCCCAACAGCTTTACGATCCTCCACCTGAGAATTATTCACAAAAGGTCCATCTACCTTGTACTTATTAGTCTTTACACAAGGTAGGTGCAGTTCTTCCACCAACTTAGAAGAGATAAACATGTCAGAAGAGCCACAATCCAATAACACAACTACGTTTCGGCCCATGAATCTGCCCAAGAATCTAGTTACACGTCCAACAAACATATCCATGATGTCTTTGCTTGCGGGCTTATTCAGCACGCACATCTCTTCCATGGCAATGGCTGAAACCGTCTCAGATTTCAATACTTCTTCAGCCTTTTCAGTCACATTTGCTTTCTTGTTATCAACTTTCTTGTTCTGTGGCTGAGAGCATTCACGACTAATGTGCCCAGGCTCCCCACACCTATAGCAGAAAATCCCCTTCCTGGGACCACCGGACTTAGAGTCCGCCTTACGCTTCTTAGACTCTCCACCTGCAGACTTAGACTTAGGCTGCTCAGACTTTTCAGACTTTTTCTTTTTGAAAAACCTGTTTTTTTTCTTTGAGAACTTCCGGGACATCTTCTTAAAAGACTCATCCTCTTCCCCAAGCTGACGAGCCAACATCATTGCCCTCTCAAAATCCTCGGGCTTCAACCCGATTATCTGCTTCTTGAGAGCAACATTGGATAGACCACCTAGAAAGAAATCCACCTGCCGAGCCTCGGACAAGTCTCCAACCCTGTGGATATAACCCCGTACCTTATTGATATAAGCACTAAGAGAACCTATCTGCTTACAGTACCGCAGCTTCTCAAGCGCATCGCGAGCATCATGCTGAGGCGCATATTCCCCAATAAAGTATTTCCTGAAATCGGACCAGGTATTCACCTCTTTCTTCATGGTAAGACCATTCCACCAACTATAGGCATCCGATTTCAGCCGCATCTGCGCAATGAACAACCACGCCTTATCACTTTTATTGGTAGCCTCAAAAAAGGTCTCAAACTTGTCAATCCAAGCCATCGCCTCCTCAGCAGTGCCTTTCCCATCCCAATCCGGGATCTTTGTGTGCTCGAGACTGTGGATGTCCTCCTTGCTCAATCTGGAACTCTTCAGTGACTGCTCCACAGTAGCACTAGCACCAGGTACATCCGGGTCCACCATGACAACTGCCGGAGACTTCCCCTTCTCCGCAGACTTCCCTAGGCCATCCGTGCCAGCAAGGGTCTTCAATACAGTTCTCATGGCAATCTGAGTGTCTAATACAGCCTTGAGGCTTTGCTGCACTCCCAGCAAGTCCTCGCCCCACTTCGTCTGCATGGTCTCCAGGTTCTTCTAAGTTTCCTGTATGCGAGCAGCTAGCCCTCGTACATCAGGTTCCTCCTCCATAGGAGTCGCCTGTCCCGCTACAGTATGTGCGCCTGCACTAGTCTCGCCGTGCTCCATCTCAACTACTCAAGGTCCAAGCTGCAACTTAGGCTTTGATACCACTGTTACGAACCAAAATTTTAGTACCAAAAATTTCGATTTGTATTTACATCAAACCATCAGAGTACACAGAACAAGTACTGCCTCCCACGAGGCTATATACATGAAAGCTACGTATACAGATAACAAGACGACAACACAAGATAACTAAATGCACACGTACGCTCCGCCAGCTATCAAACAGCCTGCACAAGCTTCGACGTGTTAGTCATGCATAAGAGTTATCTAGTAGTGTCAATACGAAGCAATGACTGACGAACTGCAAGAACACACATATGGAATCCACCACACGCACCATAGTATCTGCCAAGCAGACACACCCCACCATATCTAGGCAGTACGTCATCTAGAACCCCCGCGCTGGTGGATCCAATGTAAGGGAGAAACTGCAGGCATTATAAGGACGCAGGCTACTTGACTGTTGGTTCCGCATGCCACTGTCCCATACCAGCGACAAGCTTTACCTCACAAGTACCTCTCGTTCTTATCTAGACAAGCCACGCTCATCCAATATCGTGCCCTGCATAAAACTCCCTCGGAGCACTTGCTGTGCTCACCCCAGTACCACTAAGATACTGCAACAGTGGAGCATCGCTTCACAATGGATATTCTGCTTTCACTAGGCTGTCGGCAGGCATATGGTATTGTCCCATACCAATACCATTAGCCTACCTCACCAGCACTCACGAGGCATTCAAGAGAACAAGCATAAGCTCATTCCCACCAGAGAGTAAGTAGAGGCTACAACTCCGTATTAAATATGGACTACTAACGTTTAAGACTTCTCTTAAACTAGTATTATAAGGCTTCAAGTAGAAGAAGCATAGTTCACGGAATCACATGGGTTCAAGGCAACATAATCTGTCCAGCAGTGTCCATCACAAAGCTGGCTTTATTTAAGGAGACCTCAATTCTCTAAGGTAAACCATCAAGACCTGCACCAAACGCAGATCATCCACACGGAGCTGATAATCTACCAGCCCATGACTGTAAGGCTTACCGGAATTAAGTCCAATCGTGCTGCAACTCCGTGCACACAAATATTCGTGCCTTGAATCCTTGAATTCGATTCCTTATGCCCAATCTCCTTACTTCTGCCTCAAGCGCCTCTCTTCTCTTGCTGGTTGCCTCCTTCCAGCCCTCCTTTTTAGCCCTTTTGGATCACTCTTGGCATCTGCTCACATGGCAGAGCCAAATGGCAGTGACCCATTGGCCCAACAAGGCTTGAACCAATCAATTGGCCCAAGATTGAAGCTGTCGGGTTCATTCACGTTCAATGCAAATTTGCTGCTGTTACAGCAGCCTAAAGGGTGTGATACCAGCCTCCAATATCAACCATTATTAAGGAAATTCCATTTCCTTACCTAAGGGATTTATGGGTGCACATACGTATCGCATTTGCAACAAAAGGAGCAGTGAACTATATGGGGGCAAATTGGCATCCACAGAACCGGGCGCCACCCCCGAGAATATTCCCACTCACTGGGGCATTCTCTGGTTCTGAATCAGGCCACTAGAATTTCCGCAACATTACCTTAGCTAACGTCGCTCTAATCCGAAATTCGAAGTAACCTATCCCCTAGTCTAAATTGTCTAGTGCACTTCACATTTAGACTAGGCCATGCGACCACAATGAACTCAAATGTCAACATGCACCGAGACATTGTGTTAGCCTCCAACAACATGCATGTCAATATTTACAACAATGGTCTGACAATATTTGGGCATAACAATTACTCAAGTTCTTCATCACATGTAGACCGCTTCTAGAATGTTATTAAGCAGGATTGGGCAGTTCTATTTTCTAAAGGGAGTGCAAATAGAAATTTGTAAAGAAAGATTTGGCCGTAGAGCAAGATATTGATTTCTTGAAGGCATCAAATTTGTGAAATTTGTGGGAAAACTATAAAAGGAACTTACATGGGAGATAATCTTGAGACTGCAATAATCTATGTACATCCAAAAATCCTGAAATTGGCAGATAGCTCTCATTAGACTGCTACTTACATGCATATGCTTACACAAATGCCATTGATCAGGATCACTTTCATTCTTTACAAACCTTGAAAGAACAGTTGCAATAAATCACAAAAGCCTTTTACATAATCCTGTCCCTAGAGATGAAATTTTGAAAATTCAACCGATGATATTTTTGTGCTTCCCTCGCAAATAATCCACAAAATTGCTCCGTCCACAAAGAGGATAGCATTTAAGAAGTCAATGTAATGCAATGCAAATGCAAAGAATGGCAAAAACATAGAATTAGACAGCAACAAGAGATGCTCAAATCACCACAACCGTGAACCAGGTAAGCGGCCTCTAAGAAAAAAGAAAAGAGTGTCTTGTAGAACCAAATTCAAAGCTCGATTAAGACCTCTTTTTCCAGAGCTGATACGATCAAACAAGAAATGCTAGAAGTGTTCTTAAAGCACATACCTCCATGCATGGAGAATGGCAGATACCCAAAACTCTGTAGAAATATAGAGTGTGAGTGTGGAAACATTAAAGATAATTTAAAGGAGAAAGATATTTAAAAATATAGTGAAAAAAGAATATTGATATAATAAAATGTAGCGTGAATGCAGTGTTAAATATAAGAGAATGGAGAATATAATTATGTATGTGTTATACAAACTATAGAAGAAATAACGAGAGTTAGATTATGATTATAAAAAGATTATGATTGATAAATGATGAAGAAGTGTGTGTACTTAAAATTAAAGTATACATATAACAATGGGAGATATAGTAAAATATATATGTCTATTACATGATAGAAGGGATAAAGGAATGTGCGTGTATGGTATACAATAGTATAACTATAAATCTCATGGGTATGTATAAGAATGAGAGTAACATTATATGAGTTGTCAAGACAAACATTTGATAGTAAATATGACTTAGGGCAACGTGTCATAAAATAAATTGCAAAGTGAATGGAGTTAGAATGAATTTGTACTATATAGTTTCAAAATTATAAGTGTGTCTTATATTAAAAGCAGAAATGGATGTCTATGTTTATGCGTGTGCATAACATATAATCAGTTAAATGTGTGTGAGTAAATGTGACGAGCCTGCCGAGTTGACCCTCCTGGCAACTCGGGATCTTGTCAAACTTCTATAATTCTAGGTTGATAATACTGGTGAAGAATTAAATCTTCCTTTCAATTGAACTTACTTACTCCAAATTCAATGAACAAATGTTTATAAACTCAATATAATCAGGTAAGGTCAACATCCAATAAATCAACATTCTCGATAGAGATAACATCCAACTCTAGCAATTCAACCCTAGAATCTTCTCGCTCAACCACGAGCCACAACTGCACTGCTACCGTTAGCTTGACCACCGCCTTGCCCATTCACTGCACATATCCACTCACTGGGGTTAGTCCTCGTGACTAAATGGGGATCCCTGGCTGCCATGGAAATACTCTGCAAATCTTGGGTAAGCACAAACACAGACGGAAAATCCTACATGAGCACAGTGCTAAGACAATGACAACCTAATGCAAAGGAATATAACACATGAGCAACAGAAGCAAAGAACATAGCCAAAATACCAAATCATCATAAACATAGCTCCGGGACAATGGGAAGCTCAGCCAGCCTATACACAGGCCCCGTTAGCAGCATGTTGCCCAGCCAGCTTACATTCCAAGCCCTGTAGCGGGTGGTGGGGTGAACCTCGTATGCGCATACCCTCTCAGCCCACGTTTGGCACTGGAGGACCTCCTACCATGGGAGTTCACAAGAGTTGACTGACGTAGCAATCCCTGCCAGGAGAACTACGCCCGGTGTCACAGAGTACAAGAATACAACATAGAACACAGGTGAACATGAGCATGTTGGAGCAACCTAGCCCACCGAACCTAGAAGCCCGACCCCGGAGGTTCCAATAGACATGATCAAATACCAAGACAACAGTGGAACAATGCAAAGACCAAGACATGTGAAGTTCATTAGAATATTCCCTATACATGTGCCTAGATCATACCGTTGTCGAGGTTGCCCATACCTGTTTAAGTAGCTTTCCCAATGAACCCTACAATGACATAGAAGTATATATCATACTTAGCATTTTCACAATACTTACAGCTTACGCTAAGGCGATTCCCCCCCCATTAAGGAATGCAACTCCACATTAGCTTCTGATAAATCCGTTGGTCATAATAACTTACCATACTTCTTACATATAATTCTCATCCAATACCATGTTGGAGTAGCTAAACTTACTGACACGGGTGATGATCATAATCTAATCACGTCGATGAAGTCGCAAGCATGGCTATCATTGATGTAGCTCCGACGCCTACGTACTTTGCTGAATAAGGAAAGATACTACCAATCCACACAATGCAATACTTGCCTCATAACCATTCTCCCATGGGGATAATCTATTAGCTATGATGCCTTTGATAAAATACAATGCAACAACTTAGAAACTTACATGTATACACTTAGACTAACAGTGCTCCATGCCATAGCCTCATCTGGACACTCCATATACCTCATATTGCTCTCCCGGCCCAACTTCTCCAGATCTCCAAAGTTCCAACATCTGTTTCTTTTTGAACCATTGTTAGCTAAGGTTTTTCAATATTCTAATTAAAAACCCACTTTACATAGCTTAAGATTTATTAATGCATCTGAATGTGGAAACTCCAAATCTTGCACTTCTGGCTTAAAAATTCCGCAGGGACCTCATGACCTTGAATCGGATATAGCCTCGCCAACTTACCATAAAACCGGGCCCCATCTCCGGGAACCACTTTCGTTCAATGCCTCATGTTACTTTAGGACCTTATCTTGTTTAATTCAACAAAACATACTTAAATAACTAATAATCAAATCGGACCTATCTCCCCGTGATCCATCTTGAACTTACTATTGTGGATAGTCTGTGCTAGATCCCTGCCCTTGTACTTCCATAGTTTCCCTTATACTCCTTGTATATTTATTTATCCACTTCTTATAACTTTATTTAAGGTGTACATAACATTTGTTAACAAGACATCAAGGAAAAGGACAAATAAAACAACGAAACAACTAACAAACAGATCGAGTTACAGATCGGGTTGCAACTTTTCGGAGCTGCCCACAATGCATCGGGGTTCTAATGCCCAAATCGGCCTGTTCCATGTCATATCGGGATGTTTCCAGATCTTCTGGCTCCGTCGGTGACGATTCCGTCTGTTGCATGAAAAAAACCGTTGTTGCAGCCCATAACTTCTCAACTAGATTCCTCCTGCATCAATTTCGCCTACTCCAGGCTCTTTTAGGATAATTACCATGCATCTAGATTAGCTTCGATTCCATCTTTCGTTCCTTTGGATGTTTCTGCATGCCATACTTTCTCAAATATACATAGCCAACCTTCTTAACAATTCATGCATAAATCCAATGATATCAGCCCATGTACCTCAGATTAACTCAACAAAACCCCACCTGTAAGAAGATGTTTGATGTCGTTCTTGATGTGATCTCCAAGCTCTTGTCTCTTTGGTGTCTCCAACAGAATCCTTCTATGCTCTGCAATTCGTCTCTGGCCTCCTACAAAAGCTTTGCAAGGCTCCTTCTCAAAAACACAAGAAAACCCTTGCTTTTAAGCTCTCTACACATGCATGCACGCATGCATGCATGCCATGCATGTATACATGCGTATTTAAATACATGCTGCCCCATCAAGTGGCCAGGTCCGTTACAGTCTCCCCTTCTAAAAATAAACACATGTCCTCATGGGTCAATCATAGGTCCAAGCACTTCTCAAATCCCTTATAACTATCATGATCATGTATTCACCAAACTACAAGGAAAACTGTACCTCAACATTGTCAAAAGTTACTTCCATCGCTTACATGGAGAATTCTCCCTTATCACTTTATTGCTAACCACCAAGCCTCCAGATACTGCTCATCCCTCTGAGGATACCATCTCCTGATGTCTCTAAAAGAAAAACCATTAGTATCATAATTCCACAATCTCAACTTACTCTCTGATTTGCCATGTCAACTCCCAAAGATCCAACATTGCTCTGATACCAACTGTGACATTCCTAACCGACATGCCCTTAACCAACTGGGCAAAACTGTCTAGACGTTTATGAGTAGTCGCTTCTACCCATTTATGCTGGTGTCTCGGGAACGCCCCACAGGCACATTCAAGGTTCGAGTACTCGAGCGGTGACGAGCCTGCCGAGTTGACCCTCCTGGCAACTCGGGATCTTGTCAAACTTCTATAATTCTAGGTTGATAATACTGGTGAAGAATTAAATCTTCCTTTCAATTGAACTTACTTACTCCAAATTCAATGAACAAATGTTTATAAACTCAATATAATCAGGTAAGGTCAACATCCAATAAATCAACATTCTCGATAGAGATAACATCCAACTCTAGCAATTCAACCCTAGAATCTTCTCGCTCAACCACGAGCCACAATCGCTTCTTTGCTACCGTTAGCTTGACCACCGCCTTGCTCGTTCCATCGCACATATGCACTCACCGGGGGTTAGTCCTCGTGACTAAGTGGGGATCCTCGTCGCCATTTGCATGCATGGAAATACTCTGCAAATCTTGGGTAAGCACAAACACAAACGGAAACTCCTACATGAGCACAGTGCTAAGACAATGACAACCTAATGCAAAGGAATATAACACATGAGCAACAGAAGCAAAGAACATAGCCAAAATACCAAATCATCATAAACATAGCTCCGGACAATGGGAAGCTCACCCGACCTATATATACAGGCCCCTCGTTAGCGGCATGTTGCCCAGCCGGCTTACATTCCAAGCCACATGGCGGGTGGTGGGGTGAACCTCAGATCACGATACCCTCTCACCCGTCCCCGCAATGGAGGACCTCCTACCATGGGAGTTCACAAGAGTTGACCACGTAGCAATCTCTGCCAGAGAACTACGCCCGGTGTCACAGAGTACAAGAATACAACATAGAACACAGGTGAACATGAGCATGTCGAGACAACCTAGGCCACCCAACCTAGAAGCCCCACCGGAGGTTCCAATAGACATGATCAAATACCAAGACAACAATTGGAACAATGCAAAGAGACCAAGACATGTGAAGTTCATTAGAATATTCCCTATACATGTGCCTAGATCATACCGTTGTCGAGGTTGCCCATACTGTTTAAGTAGCTTTCCCAATGAACCCTACAATGACATAGAAGTATATCTCATACTTAGCATTTTCACAATACTTACAAAATACACGTTAAGGCGATTTCCACCCCACCCCCATTAAGGAATGCAACTCCACATTAGCTTCGATAAATCCGTTGGTCATAATAACTTACCATATTTCTTACATATAATTCTCATCCAATACCATGCCTGAGTAGCTAAACTTACTCGACACGGTGATGATCACAATCTAATCACGTCGATGAAGTCGCAAGCATGGCTATCATTGATGTAGCTCAAACGCCCAATGGCTTTTTGAATAAGGAAAGATACTACCAATCCACACAATGCAATACTTGCCTCATAACCATTCTCCCATGGGAATAATCCATTAGCTATGATGCCTTTGATAAAATACAATGCAACAACTTAGAAACTTACATGTATACACTTAGACTAACAGTGCTCCATGCCATAGCCTCATCTGGACACTCCATATACCTCATATTGCTCTCCCGGCCCAACTTCTCCAGATCTCCAAAGTTCCAACATCTATTTCTTTTTGAACCATTGTTAGCTAAGGTTTTTCAATATTCTAAATAAAAACCCACTTTCCATAGCTTAAGATTTATTAATGCATCTTAATGTGGAAACTCCAAATCTTGCACTTCTGGCTTAAAAATTCATAGGACCTCATGACCGCAACTGGATATAACCTTTGCCAACTTACCATAAAACCAGGCCCCATCTCCAGGAACCACTCGTTCAATGCCTCATGTTACTTTAGGACCTTATCTTGTTTAATTCAACAAAGCATACTTAAATAACTAATAATCAAATCAGACATATCTCCTGCATCTGTACTGAACTTACTATTGTGGATAGTCTGTGCTATGTACTTCCATAGTTTCCCTTATACTCCTTGTATATTTATTTATCCACTTCTTATAACTTTATTTAAGGTGTACATGACATTTGTTAACAAGACATCAAGGAAAAGGACAAATAAAACAACGAAACAACCAACAAACAGATCGAGTTACAGACCGGGTTGCAACTTTTCGGAGCTGCCCACAATGCATCGAGGTTCTAATGCCCAAATCGGCCTGTTCCATGTCATATCGGGATTTTTCCAGATCTTCTGGCTCCGTCGGTGACGATTCCGTCTGTTGCATGAAAAAAACCGTTGTTGCAGCCCATAACTTCTCAACTAGATTCCTCCTGCATCAATTTCGGCATACTCTAGGCTCTTTTAGGATAATTACCATGCATCTAGATTAGCTTCGATTCCATCTTTCGTTCCTCTTGATGTTTCTGCATGCCATACTTTCTCGAACATATATAGCCAACCTTCTTAACAATTCATGCATAAATCCAATGATATCAGCCCATGTACCTCATATTAACTCAACAAAACCCACCTGTAAGAAGATGTTTGATGTCGTTCTTGATGTGATCTCCAAGCTCTTGTCTCTTTGGTGTCTCCAACATAATCCTTCTATACTCTGCAATTCGTCTCTGGCCTCCTACAAAAGCTTTGCAAGGCTCCTTCTCAAAAAACACAAGAAAACCCTTGCTTTTAAGCTCTCTACACATGCATGCACGCATGCATGCATGCCATGCATGTATACATGCGTATTTAAATACGCATGCTGCCCCATCAAGTGGCCAGGTCCGTTACAGTAAATAATGATTTCTAAATTGAGTATATTACGATATAGTGTCAGTATAATGTATTTCTTTAAGAGTATAACATGAATGACTAGTGTAGTAATGAAAAATATGTATCGATCAATATAGTGAAATGGAGAAGTGAGTAGTGATGGATTCCAAAATAGTTCCAACCATTGCGGAGACCTAAATCATCATGACTATGGCAATTCGACCCCAGATTGCTCACCCACATGTATGTTTTGTTGAGAATTCACGTTGCAGAGGTATTGCAAACTGCTGGCACCTCGATGGGCGGAACCTTTGAGATAATCTAGCAAGTATGCCCATGGGCCTATCTGAAGGCCATGACGTCCTTCACGTAAGCCTTTGAAGGAGTATACATTTGATCCTAAGGTAATATATGGATTTTAAACGCTCTTGGATATGACGGATGAGCAAGTGGAATTAGTTCCACATGCTATTTTCAATCGTACGTACAAGCAAACAAGGGACACTCATAATCTCTCCTATTTGGTTAAGTGGAACCACTTTCCAAAGACGGGTCCAACTCCTACGGCAATGTCACGCATGCACCAACAACGACGACATCAACGCCAGCTTCAAAGGAACATGGTGTGTGCTATGACCACCAGCCGATATCTCGACGGGCATTAGATCCGACAGGGATCATGCAAGCCAGTCTTCATGCAGGGATAGGGCTAGATGCATCCTAGGAATGGGAATGGGTATATAGGCATGATAGGACGCCTTCATCTACGGCTATAATGGGAACATTGCCATTCCTTACGCCGAGACAGATGGCAAGCCTTAGGCATGATAGGTTTTCCTTTTTTTTTTTTTCCTTTTCTTCTTCAAAGGGGGTAGTCCCTTCAACCACAACATATAAATTAATTTATAGACAACGATGTCTTGTAATTCTGCAGGACAAAAGCGTTTAGCTTAGCGCCTGCAGTACTTCTAAGGGTCGCTTCAGCCCTACATTCTTGTTGTGATATGCCTTTTCTGTTTGCATTGCCAGGCCCTATAGGCTATGGTCCACCGAGCGCCAATAGGGTGCTTGCTTATGTATCATATCTTGAATGTTGACTTTTGACAGGACTACAGTCCTATACGATGATCGTGTACGATCTATATATGTCTCTTTTATATCACCTACCTAAATCTGTCCACCTTTCTCAATTTAATTTTCCTTGTGAGTTAACCACCTAACCCAAATGCTGAGGACAACATAAATCGTTATGCCCCCTTTCCATATAACATTGTTCCATCAATTACCATTAAACTTTCGCCGAGTTATAAATTGCACATTATGCGTCATTTCAAACTTGATCACCTTGAACATGACAACTTTTGTGTGACTTATAATTTCGCATTACCTCTTTAAGATGGGGAGACTTGCTTCCAACATGTCATGTGTTGGCCCAGACCAAGAATAGTCTTGATGTTGAGGACAACATCATTTTCAAGGTAGGACGTTCCACATATTTATGTGAATGACAACCAAAGAGTAAAAGGTATATATTCCCCTAGAGTATAATGAGAAGCTGATCAAGCTAGCAAAATAAGCCCATTCTTGATGAACATTTAGAACAATGCATGCCCACCATTTCAAATCTGGTTTCAACAAAATAATCAACAGAAGTACCCATATGATAGCAAAACAAAGAAGAAACCAATGAAATGACCTTTTATTTTGCCAGAAATGCGAGATAAGATGAGATGAACCTCAAAGCAAAGGCTAGAAAATGCTGAAGTTGCTTGTTGCTTAATATTTTTAGAATAAAGTCATCCTAAGAAAACTCCCACGGTCACTCAAAAATAGAGAGAAACTAGCAACACCAAAATCCCTGTTGTCTTAGCTCTAGGCCAAATCTCGTCCGTCGAAATCTCACACAACCGACAAGTCCACCCTTCAAATAGAATATCGACATCATATGCCAAAAACGCACCCTTCAGCCCTAGGGTTTGTCCTTTCGACAACCCAAAAATGAAATCCCCAGTCTAATACGGAGATCCCAATACCAAGGGTCAAAATTAGGGGGGTTCCTCCCCAGAATTTCCGATTAAAGTTAGAAATATCCGATTTAATAAAGTAGATGCGGGCAAATTTTCGGTCAAAAATTTGTAAAAATAGTGTAAAATCCGGCAAATTAGAGGTATTTTTCTCAAAAATCCGGTAAGTATAAATGCAGGCGGCATTTTTGCTGGTTAATGTGAAATCTAAATAATTTGGAATAATCGGGAGCCGAGTAAATGGAATTTCCCACTTAAAAACACAATCACGAAATAGTTATCTGAGGTTGGTTAGTTAACTAGCTACGAGTACATGCATATGGTATTGTAGGGTTCCTTTTACACTGAGAAATCGATGAGCTGCGCCCGATCGAGAGGGCCTAATTTCTCCATTCTGACACATGTATGCATCTGCAAATACGCCTTATGAAAATAGTCCCAAATTGCAGAGTTGATGCAAATAAAGATACTGCAACATGACGGAACTTACTTCAGTAGACGTTGCCAAGGCAGTGATGGCAGCATTGGACTGGCGCTCATCTTCAGAGGCTCGGCAAGCTGCCACGACGTACTTGGAAGTGGTATGTATTGTTTTTTTAGGCGTTCGTTAACATGCACATAATCTAAGGCCTAAACTAGTCCAAACTCTGCAATCCGCGTCCTTGCATTTTCATTTGATGGCTAAACTTTATGAATTTATTAGTTCTCCATTTTGGCAAATGGGAAGCTTAATACCCTGTTTGACATATGCTCACAGTTAAAATCTGGAGATGTACGAATGCTTGCTACAATAGCATTTGCCATTACAAAAGAGGATCAGACTTCGGAAGTTCGTCATTTTGGATTCAAAATGCTGCAGGTATAATGTCCTTTATTTGAACATTTTCATCTATCTTCAGGGTGCTCTACCAGAACAGACTGTGCTCTTTTCATTAGTATTTTTCTCAAACACTTGTTCCAATGTTGCAGCACCTGATCCGAATCTGCTGGGATGAATTAAGCACACAGGAGAGGCATCAAATGGCCTGCATGGTCATTGACATGGTTCAAACTTTTGCGAAACCTTATGAGCAGTGGGCGCTCAAGAGCCAAACAGCAGCACTTGTGGCAGAGGTCTGCGGTTCAGATTCCATTTGGCAATGGAAACATTTGGGTTCTTGCTTCTAGATGGCACGTCTTATCCTCCAATTTATGTTTGCATCACTGCAATGAGCGGCTATTAATGTGGCGTGTCATCTGGATGTGGCAAATCTTGCTTTTTCAGGCATGTCATGACATTTTACTGCTTTCTGTTAGGTTGCAAGAAGAGAAGGGCCACCCATTTAAGGACATGATGCAAACACTCTTTCAACTCGGTAGCAACACTCCCGCTCATGTAAAGGCTATGTTTTCTCTTCGTGTCATAAATTATCACATTTCATGTAAGCAAGTTGTTTGTAACTGGTAAATCTCTTCTTTTAGTTATCTTAATTCCTGCTGCATGTGATTCAGTAGGCTGAAATGGTTGCCATGGTTCTTCATTGGCTTGTTCATAATGAAGATCTAGAAGGTAAAAGAATTCTTTTGTTTTTAGACAAACAAATATGGTCAAGCACACCGTAGATGCTTAATGTAATTCTTGGTTGCAGGTGAAAGGCGAAGGCAATTATTGCATGGGTTGACACAGAGCCTGTCTGAAACATTACCATTTCTGTACAAGGTAGCCAAATTGTTGCCTTCTGTAGCCGTCGTTGTTTAGTTTGCTACATTCAGACGAATTTTTTGAACTGCAGCTTTTGGATCTACACTTTACTTCAGCAAGGATAGCAGCCCAACAAAACCAATTAGAATTAGCAAAACAACATGCCTCTGGTGACAGCTGCGCTTGATGCACTTCTTGCTTATGTGGAATGGGCCCCCGTGACAGCAATGGCCAATTATGGCATTATTGAGGCGTGAGTCTTAGTAAAATATAAAGCACTATATTCAAATGAAGAATGTTTAAAAAGATCACGTAGGATCTGAGATTGCTTTGCCTCTTGCTACCAGCTGTGGCGTTCTTTTGGGCTCATTGGAATTTCGGTTGGCTGCTTGTAAGTTTTTGAAGCACATTGCATCTAGGTATGCTGCAATATCCATTAATTTATTTAAACGCATCATATGATTTCTGACAAATTTTCTCCTTTGCAAAGAACCAACTTAAGAGACTCAACAAGATGGATATATATATACATCTACTTTTTGCTGACACATGACAGAAAATCAAAGAATGAACAAAAGTACTTTTGTTGTTGTGGATTGGCGATATTGCTGGTGCAGGGTATAATGTTATCAGGATTTGGTGCGAATATGCCAAACCAGACGACGTGTTTCGACCAGGTGTACAGCATTGTTTACCTTGGCTGCTGCCCCTTTCTTCCTGAAAGGGCTAAAATAAATCAGATGGAGAAAGTGTTACCTCATAGAGCGAGGGAGAAAGAAACAAAGGAAGAGAGAAAAGAAGAGTTTATTTATGTCTACGGAGACACATAGGGTCTATGAGACCAACCAACTAAATACAGCAAGTCTTCAACCTCTAGGGGCATTCTCCTAGTTGAAAATGCTAGTTAAATCTAGCAAAAAAGAAAAATCGAAAACTTAGCGATAAAGCTCATCAATGGTTCTGTATCCTATGAGCACCCATTAGGGTCTGAAGAATTTCTGTGATTCTTTGTACATGCCGATGGTGCCTTCTCTTCTTTTGGGGCTGTCCTTTTGGCCTTTATCTGAGTTCCCCATGAAAAAAGAAGTCAGCACTGTTTTGCTTTAATTCTGTATCAGCTTCTTTTTGTTTGAGCACGTTTCTTCTAAGTTTGATGACTTCATATACAAAGCAAGGCATTTTTGGTCTGGAGCTGCCTCAAAGTGGTTGGTTCCCTGAAAAGACAGTGGTATTTTATGCTGGATGCAGGAAGATAATTTCTTTTTCCGATTCCAAGTTGCACATTTGACAGATTCGGCGTTCACATGCCCTGCCCTTGGCCAGCTCAAACTGGTGAGAGGAGACACGGACGGAACTGCCCCAATACATTCCGGACGTTACATGAGAAGTGGCTATTTAAGTATCCAGGACATCAAAGGAAACCATCTCTGGTTATGTTCAAGAAATTGTTCTTGTAGAATTTCTTTTGGTGGATCATTCTTTTGAAGAGGTCCACCTGTCTGCCACATACGTGTGTTCTAACAAATATTCATATTTACCACATGACGTTTCAAACGATTGTTCGGAGCCGAGCGAGTGTTGGGAGCTGAGCGACTGTGCTTAAATGGTGGGAAGTGATATATTGAGAAGCCCATTTTGTTAAACAGTTTGCATGTGCAGGAAAACCAGCTATCTTTACCTGAGTCGGCCAATGCTTTGGATGAAGGAATGCCAAGTGAGGGAGCCTTTGCCTGCCATCTTGTCTATCAGCCAAAGACTGGAGTCTATGGAAATAAGACACCACCATAAGCACAGCTTCAAATCTCAGAGGATTGGCTGCAAATTCTCTGCCATCTTCTCTGAGATCAGGGGCCAAAACCTGTGCGCCACAGAAAGTAACCAAAGTATTAAACAAATGGAGTTTAGTATTGACATCATAAAAGTGCCTCAAAAAGCATTGTCCCCATGGGAGCCCATGAAGTGTAGCCTTTAGCAAGTATTTTCTGTGCCGCTGCTTTTAAAAAAACCTAGCCAATAAGCGTTTCTGCAGTCTCTCAGTGGAAGTGGAATTTTAGAAGTGGAATTTTAGACGTCATCATCGGGGCTGAAATGCACTCTTGATCCTTCTCCACCAAGTGTATTGTGAAGTTTTTTAGAGCCTAAAATGGGGTTGGCGAGAGTGGGCAGCCTTGCTTTACCCCGATTGTAGTCATCACCTCCTCTGACCATTCGCCGTCCGAGACATAAAGAGTGAACTGCCCAAATAAGATCATCCGCTGATAGCCCTAAAGATTTTAATGTCTGAAATAGCCTGTATCAACTGCTTTATGGAAATCCACAAAGCAGTAAAGATATGGTCTATCATGGAGAAGTCTTCTCACACCCCAGCTTGGCCCTTAGCCTTTAAAGCATTTTCCTCTGCATGTTCACTGACAACCAGCTCTAAAGCAGTCCTATCTTGACATGGGACACCTATGCACAAGTGCGAAGTTAAATTTCTTAGACATAGAGGCTAAATTAAATATGCAAGAGCAGCAGACACCAAATTCTAGTTTCATTATCAGCATAGCAATTAGAAACTTGTAGGAATATCCACCTAGCTTCCAAAGTGTTAGGCAGAGAAATTTAACCAATAAGCAGAGAAGGATTGGAACATTTTCTTTGGAGCTTTTTGGGCTGAATAGTGGAAGTTACCGTTTTGGTTCAGGATTCAATCTTCATTTTTTGGAATTTGAAACCATTGTCAGTAAAATGAGTTAAATATATTTTGCTCAATTACTCAAGCTGGGTGGGGTCTAGGGGCATACATGAGCCGACAGTTCTTTTGTGAGAGTCGTTTATCCATGGACTAAATATTATTGATTATATGAACTTAACTTATCAATCTTTATCCTTCATGCCAGCCTTCTTATATCCAAGAAGAGGATTTTTGGTAGTGTTAAGGCTTTCTTGTCGTAAACTCACTCGAACACAAATTTTATTATCACATGATTTTGAATGCAGAACGTGTGATTTGCTCTTGCCTTAGCTTTTGTTACTCGAATGTAGGCAAGGAGTATGAGGACATCGTTTATTAATACTTTTTTATTTGTCAGGCGAAGACCGACTGATGAAACGCTACCTTCTTTTGATGTGGCAATGTCACGGATCTTTGAGATACTATCAAAAGTTTCTGAGGCTCTTTTTCAGTTTACAAGCTCCTTAGATGAAGCCGAGACTGAGTTTTCTGAGTGCTTATGTGAAGCCATGGTTGCGCTGGGTTCCCAAAACATACAATGCATTGCAATGGATGACACTAAACTGAAAATTTACTACCAACAGGTACAGATTTTTGATGCTGTTCTATACCGTGGTCCTAATCTTGTAGATAGTTTGCATTGGAATCGTCAGAATCTGTAGCATGTTAGGAGGGTTAAGTCTGATGATGTAACTGGGTATAGAAAGCTTTGCTTGAGGGAAGAGACCTTTGATTGGTCAGTTTGTCTTTGGTTACAAAGAACTTTTGAATGCGTCTATTAGGAAGGGAAGAGGATATACTAGTTCAGATGTGAAATGTGCAAGTTGTCACGTATTTTTGCAGCTTGGTGTGCCATATGCATCCTTTTTAGATTTTCCTACAATGTGAAATGGGTTATCTTACAGATGCTTCAGTTCTTTCAACATAAGAAGTTCATTCTTCATTCACAAGCATTGCCACTCTGGCTGGTAAGTGGCTGCTCGTCAAATTTCTACTTTTTCCCATAATATACAAAAGCATTTTTGAATAATTCATTGCCTCATTTGGTTATGACAGTTATTATTGCGAGATAAATCGACCATTACAACTGGCTCAACACTGCAGGTCGAGAAAGAAAGAAAGAAAGAAAGATTTATTAACGTCTACGTAAGACCCGAAGGGTCTATGAGACCATAACATAAACAGAATTCAAGACCTTCAGGAGGAAAACCCTCCTGTTATCTAAAGTATGGAAACAAAAATATTAAGTTTAACAAATTGAAAATCAAAAAATCTGCTCAGATAGGGTTTGATGGAGACAGCCCATTCGTTCCTGTGACTGCTGCAAAATACTTCATAATACCCCTTCTTGGCCTGCTTTGCTGCTTGCTGCTTGGCCTCTTCTGGAAAGACTTTTTATGTTTCATGGCTGCTGATCGTTTTATCTTCTTAGACAGCGCCAAAGTTACCCCTTTAAGGTCAGGATACTTCCTCTTCTGTGGTGAGTCTACTAACCTCTTATCATCGTTTGTCTCAGATGAAAAGAAATCAGTTATTTCTGTTTGCTTCAGGCCCATTGGATTCTTTTGTTTGAGAATATTTCTCCTTTCTAGAGATAGTTCATATACAAAGTGAGATACACATTTCTGATCGTAATATTCTACCAGCTGTCGTAGAGATGTGGGGTCTCTTAAAAGACAATGATATCTGCCTCTAATAATGTAATAGGTTGGGCAAGTAAAAATAAAATGTTCTTCTGACTCGACCATGTTTAGATCGCACATTGGGCACTTCCGATCCTCACGACTAATCTTTTTCGCCCTACCAACCTCAATCTCCAGCTGGTGAGATGACACTCTAAACTGCCCCATAGAGTATCTCACTTTGTTCGGCAGATCCATATCTAAATATCCAGGCCTTATAATGAACCCATCCGCTGATATATTTAGGAAGTTATCCTTATAGAATTTCTTTTTAACAGGCAGCTCTTTGATGGGATTCACCCATGTATTTGAAACATAAAGATACTCCAAGTCATGGCGTATAAGCTGATTGATTTCTTGCTGAGTAAAATTCAGATTGTCATCCATTATACTGTAGTGAAAACGTGGGATATTTCCCATAGAGAAACCCATCTCCTCAAACAATTTAGATGTCCTTGAGAACCAACAGCGCTTACCTTGGTCTGCCAATGTTTTAGACGACACATATGCCAGCCAGGGAAGTCTTTTTTGACCTTCTTGTGACTGTCCAAGACGGTGTAACTTATGTAAGTATGTCACTGTTTGAAAGGCAATTTCGATCTTCAGAGGTTTCGCATTAAATTCAGCAAGCATTATATCATGGGGTACCGAATGTTTGCTTCTAATCATTCTAGAAAGAAGAGAAATTTGGAGCCTCTCTAGTTGAACCCAGTCATCGGCTCGTAGGTCAACTCCCCATATTTGTGCACCATATAAAGCTGCCGGCTTCACCAACGTGTCAAACAGGAAGAGCTTTGTATGAACATCTTGGAAATGGAGTTGGTAGCACTGTTTTTCTAGCTGTACAAGAGAAGCATATCCTTTTGCAATCCTTGCCTGACCCATACTTGTGTTGTTCCGGTTGAAATATGTGCAGAACTCCTTGATATAGCATCTCAGAAACTTATGAAAAAACGAGAAAGTAAGGAAGATACTTCAGAGGAATTTAAGAGCACCAGCGACTTCAGTCAATACCGTAGTAGGCTGGTATGGATTCTTATCTATGTTTATGTCTTCATGTGCAGCAAGTCATGTGTGGCGTACTTGTACTCCTTGCTTCCTGCAATTTTAAACTGGATAGTTGGATTTTATTAGTAAAATTTGTCGAGGCAATATGAAAGTGGATCAGCATGATTATAATGTTTCGATTGCGTGAAGCTACAATCGTGATATAATGATCTTAAACCAATGATCTATTGATTTATGCATTTAAGTGTAGATCTGAAATCAAAATATTTCCACACACAATTTTGCACGATCAACTCTTGTAGAGAGTGTGGATTCAGAGGAATTCTTGGAATGTGCCATGGACTCAATAAATTATTTCCGTCTTTTGAGTTTGCTGTCAATCAGATCCATTGAGCTCCGATGAAGATACTTCATAATTTTTTGCAGATAGATTTAATAAGATTGATATCTCATCAACACCCCAATGCAACAATGGCAAAAGTAAGCTTTCATCTTGGTGCATCTTTGAAAGTTGCGAATCCCTTGAAGGCATCTAGGTAACAAACCTTCGTTCTCCCTTATTTCTAAGGTTTGATGCAATAAAAAATTTGATTGTGTGGATTATGTATTAATTAGAGTGTTAGTGTTATTGTAAGTAATTCATGGCTAGGCACTAAATATATACTGATTCAAAACGTTAGGCACGTCATGCTTGGCATGATTTACACTGGACATGCATATAAGGTATGTATCCAAAAGATGACATTTCGTAGGTTTCTTTGTGGCTTCTTCTGCACTTGCAATCATTAATGTCATTTATTACACCATTACAAAGCATATGTTGCCTTTTGAAGTATATAAAAATAAGGTATCCAGTATTCTTCTGTTCTCATTAACATCATGTGCTGCTACAGAAGAATGTTGAACACCTGTCCATCCTGTAGAAAATTGCCAACATCACTTATATTACTGTGGCCATTGAATAACTCTGATTGAAAAATGTGTTGGCCAAGTAGACAAGATTCAGCTAGATTGTGTAAAGTCCTTTTCCTAGTTAATACCTTTGCTTTAGTCAGGTTTTTGAGCACTAGTAGTCTCTCTTTTACATGTAGATTGCAAGGATTTACTTTATTAACAAGTCTAAATTTGGCAGTTGTACAAAATATGTGAGACCAAGTTTCTTTATGAATTTAGTTTTTGCAAGTTATTTGGTTCATATGCAAGTATAGCAACATTAGACTGGTCTTTCTATGTACCACATTTCTCTCTAGACTACGTTCAATTGTATATATGTATAGGCATGCACGAGCAGGTTATGTTCTAATTTTAGATGCTTTTTCCTTGTACATAGCCCAATTCTGAGTGAGTCTCGTGAGATTTATGGAAAGGGATCACTAGCTTCAGTAACTGTTAAATGGTCAAAGTAGAGTTAAGGGTTCATTTTCGACATTTACAAATAGAGCTCGTTTGGAATAATTTAGTTTTATTGATTCTACCTCTCTGATTGCTTTATAGCTGCTCGATTTCCAACATCTATGCCGTGTTTATAATAGAACCCTTTTAACTTGAAGCTTGGGACCTGTGATTTGGATATGTCTGCTTAGTATTAGGTGCAACGTTGTGGAAGGCCCCGTGGATCTATAGAACCCTTTTAACCTAAATGCTTGGGACCTGGGATTTGGGATGACATGTCTGCTCAATATTAGCTGTAACGTTGTGGAAGACTCCTTGGGTCTATGAGACCAATTATTACATCAGTTCGTCATGGCTAGTGCACGTTTAGGGCACAGAAAGAAAGAAGGAAAGA
This sequence comes from Isoetes taiwanensis, assembly GCA_021234155.1. Taxonomy (NCBI): domain Eukaryota; kingdom Viridiplantae; phylum Streptophyta; class Lycopodiopsida; order Isoetales; family Isoetaceae; genus Isoetes; species Isoetes taiwanensis. The sequence goes on along the minus strand of JAJEKV010000002.1, from coordinate 21,923,421 downwards.
AGAGTTGATTAAAATTTGTTAAGATTATTAACATTTGTAAAAGACCCGTTTCTAAATAGCATCTACAAATTACAAAGGTTCATTAAAGGCTCCTGATTGCAAAACAGAGTTGCATCCCAAAGTTCTTGGTTTCTAATCCCAACTGACATTGCAGGAGCTCATACATTTGGAGTGCACAAGGATGATGCTAGAGACAGTGACGTTGTCTGTTCCTGATTCTGTAATGGCTACTCAGTTTGGCTCACAGACAGAGTTCCAGACAACAATGGAGAGTATGTTAATGTGGTCTTTCCAGCACACTTTCAAATTATTGCATGTCTAGTATTTTGGTCTATTTTAACAGACACTAAGGTGCTCTTTTGATATTATCAGGTTTATTGCATCTTTTATTGTCAATTGAGTGGAAAGATCCTGCTCTTATTGAACTTCATGGACAGCATTTTGACGCAATTGGGCCGTATTTGAAGCATGCGCCATCTGCTATATTTCCTGTTCTTCAAAAACTATTTATCCTTTTGACATCGATGCCAATACAGTTGAAAGTAAGTGATGAGCAAACTGCGCAATATTGTTTGTTTTTTGTGTTAGTACCTATTTGATGAGTGTGTCTTTTGCAGGAAACTTCCTCTTTAAGTATTGGAAGAGTGAGGTTACAAGTCTGCACATCCTTTCTTCGTATCTCTAGGTCAGCAGGTCTAACAATTCTGCCCCATATGGAGGTAATCTGTTCCTTAAGGTTTTAAATTTGAGATGAATCTGCATTTAGTCATGTTTATTGTAATCCAGGCGATTGCCGAGGCCATGACAAATCTACAGCAAAAGGGTCTTCTTCTACGTGGTGAATATAATTTGCTTGGTGAAGCATTGCTTGTTGCCAGTATAGCAGCTGGGTAATTCTCCTTCATTTGATGATTATTTGTCATTTGATAAGGGGGTATCAGGAAATGATTGACGTCTGTAAGACTAGTGTCCATGTTGCTTGTTTAAAGATGACCTACTACACTGTTAACGTTGGTGCACAGGTAGAGAGGCATTTTCAGTCATGAAAACACATCAGCTTTTTAAGTTATTGCTACAACACCGACACTGTTAGAATTGGTGCACAGAGAGAGCCGCTTTGTCAGTCACGAAAGCACATCAGCTTTTCAAAGTTATCGCTACAAGCCCCACGGGTCATAGTGGCATGGTGATATATATTTTAACCGTCAAGCAGTACTGTGATTAGTTTGGCTGTTAACATTTAGACTTGTCAATTAGTCAGCATGGTTGTTAGCATTTATGACTAGTAGTGCTTATGAACCACATTCTACAGCAGTTAAGGAGAGAATCCATAAGGATACAATATTTTTTTTTCTGTACCAACCTTTTCAGGGATATGTTAAGTCATAACGTGTAACTTAATGTTGTACCCCATGGGACATTTTGTATTAGCCCCCCCTCCCCACCCCAAAATCCCCGCCCCGGGCCCCCCACTTTTTCTCTATTCTCAAGATTTGTTGCAGCAGCTTGCATATTCCCTTGCATGTTGAAGATAGATCACGAGTTTGCAGATTTGTAGCCTTGACTAGAAGAAATTTCTGTTTTCACAATGGACAGCCTGGAAAAAGGGCTCATGAGTGAGAAGTTGTTGCTTAAAGAGAAGAACTACTCTATTGGAAGGAGAAGATGACTTTGGCACTTGATCTTGTTGGAGTTTGGGATGTAGTAGCTGGTGAAGACCAAAATGAAGATGGCAAATGTCAGGAGTTGAATAAAAAGGCCCTGCTCCTCATCAAACTTGCAGTAGATGATTCCATGCAAAGGCACATACTTGGAGTGAAAAGTGCTAGTGAAGCTTGGCGCAAATTTCATCAAATCTGTGAGACAAAGAATCATACAAGGAAGCAGTTGTCAAGAAATCAGCTTAACAATCTAAAGTTAAGGGAATGTAAGGATGCGAGTGACTTCATTGCGAAGATCACAGAAATTGCTACACATTTGGCTTCTATCATAGATGAAGTTGAAGAGGACGAACTGCTCAATGCCATATTTCAGGGAGCACCTGATTATGAGCTTTTTCTTGATGCTTTTCAAGCACGCCTAGCTTCGAAGAGCTTGCTGCAGCCCCTCAGCAAAAGATTTTGAGATCACAAATTCTGGAACAAAAAGAGCACGTTAATTTCATCCAATCAAATTTTTAGCCAATCAGAAGTAAGGGGAGCAGGAATAGAGGAATTTGGAGAAATTTTCAACACCAAGAAGGTATGGCCAAAACTGATTTTCAATCTCATCAGCCTCAACGAGGAGAACCTCAACGAGGAAGAGGCCATGAAAGAGGCCATATAAATAGAGGAGGTGAACAATAGTTCAATACTGGCCTAAACGCATGGAAGTCCGATAACGATTAGAACTTGGGTAATTTGGCTAAATTTAAATTTGGTTCTCCTGCACCGCTTGCCGCAACAATAGAATCAACATTTCTTCAGCAGACATTTTTGCAGCCTTAATCGCCTTTTCACGGATTTGCATGCAGACAAACAGATCGATTCATTAGATTTTCTCTGAAATGTTGTGGAAGGAGGAGCAATTGAATTCCATGGAATTCAAATCCTAAACCTATTCTTAATTGCTTAGTAAATTCTGAGATCGCTCTTACTGTTTCAACATTTGCCAGACCCTGGTTTTATATACATTTGACCACCAAGGCCTATTTTCATCAATTTCTTCAGAATTAGTTGAGGAATGAAGGGCACTTAACATAATTTCACATCTGTGTCTTTGTAGTTAATTGACCTTTGCCTATGACCCTTTCTGAGTGACGTCAACTTGAAATTGCGAGGCTCAGCATCAGCTTGTACCATTTTGGTGGTCCAAAACTAGCATTAGACAAGATCCAATAGTGCACTTACAATATTACACTTAGGAAATGAAGTGCATTAGAACCCATTAGATCCAATAGGATTGTAAGTGCTACACAAGACCCTTGGTAGCAGAAATACAGTTTGTTATCTGTGTAAACATCTCATATTAGTTCTTCTACTTTAAACATCTGGAAAACCGTCTTTATTCCTCAACTCAAATTTCTGCTCAAGAATTGTTATTATTCAACCATCATACGCATATTTCATCCATTAACAATGCTTCTAGCTGCCGATGTCACTAGCTAATTAAAAATATGTTTTACATTGGACAGATGGTTGTTGACTCCTCCTTGGAAAAACTACAATTCAAACTAGCTTCCAGACTTTTTTACCAACAATCTGATTACGGATTTGTAGCCTAATGTTAGGAGGATGCTTTCCCATTTCTTTCTTTTTGTTAATATTGCGTGCTTATGTTGCAGCGGAGAAAAACAAAAACTTGTCTTAGAGTGGCTATTTGGACCATTGAGGGATCAATGGATTCAACTTGACTGGCAGCAACGCTTTCTTTCTGATCCTGGAGGCTTATTGACGCTTCTGATGAAGGATGCCTCTGCTGAGTTGGAATCAAGGGTTAATGGAGGAATGCGGTTTATTTTCCACACTATAACCTTATTTGAGAAGTGCCTTAGGAGATGCGTAGAAATTTCAGGTCCAGCAAGATATCATCCAATGTCTGTTCATATCTCATGGATCCTTCCTCCATTAATAAAAGTATTAACTATATTTTGAAGCGGTTTTTTCTTTTTCTTTTCCAGGCAGTCTTCTTTGTTAAAAATTATTTATTTATTGCAGTTGCTTTGCTGTATTCATGCACTGTGTTCTCCCCCCATACTCTCCATGTTACCTGCACAGGTTCGTGCAGCACTAGCTATGGGTATATTTGAGCAGGCATCTCTTTTAGGAGAATCAACATCACGATCAAATTCTATGGTTGACAGTGTTAGAATAGTATAATGTGATATATAAAGTTGTAACTTAACGTTGTACCCCATGGGGCATTTTATATTAGCCCATGGGTCCCCCCATTCTTTACCCTTTTCCCTATTTGCCACCCAACATGAGGACGTGGCACATATATATATGTACACCTTATGAGTTAGGGTAATACACAAGTTTCTTGTTTCTCCTTTGTTATTTGCTGCGTCTCCTCTTCTCTCCATAGTGTTTTGCTGTTCAGATCATCTTCTCCACTCAACATTTGGTATCAGAGCGGTGTTTCATCCTTGGGTGCTTCATTCTGTGCAGGAGAGGAAGTATTTTGGGAAGGTTTTTCTGCCTTGTGAAAAACAGAGCAGATTTTAACCCTAACTTCTGTTTGAGCCTAGAGAGAAGCATTCTTAAGCATTCTTCTGTTATGGAGAGTTGCATGCAGCATTAACCAAGCTAAAAGCAGCCCTTGAGTGCAAAATCTGAAAGATTTCTTGCAGCAGCTTGCATATTGCCTTGCATGTTGAAAATAGAGTAGGGGTTTGCAGATTTGTGGCTTTGATTAGAAGAGGCTTGTGTTTTTTACAATGGACAGCCTGGAAAAGGTGTTCATGAATGAAAAGTTCTTGCTTAAAGGTAAGAACTACTCTATTTGGAAGGAGAAGATGACTTTGGCACTTGATCTTGCTGGAGTTTGGGATGTAGTAGCTGGTGAAGACCAAAATGAAGATGACAAATGGGAGGAGTTGAACAAAAAGGCTCTGCTGCTCATCAAACTTGCAGTGGATGATTCCATGCAAAGGCACATACTTGGAGTGAAAAGTGCTAGTGAAGCTTGGCACAGATTTCAACAAATATATGAGACAAAGAATCATACAAGGAAGCAGCTGTTAAGAAATCAGCTTAACAGTCTAAAGTTAAGAGGATGTAAAGATGTTAGTGACTTCATTGCGAAGATCACAGAAATCGCTGCACAATTGGCTTCTATTGGAGTTGAAGTTGAAGAGGCCGAGCTCCTAAATGCCATATATCAAGGAGCACCTGAATATGAGCACTTCCTTGATGCTTTTCAAGCACGGGAGAGTGAGCCTAGCTTCGAAGAGCTTGCAGCAGCCCTACAACAGAAAGTTTTGAGATCACAAATCTTGGAACAAACGGAGCAGGTTAATTTCAGCCAATCAAGAAGGAATTTCAGCCAATCAAGAAGAAGGGGGAGCAGGGGTCGAGGAAATTGGAGAAATTTCCAACACCAAGAAGAAGGTACTGCCAAGACTGATTCTCAATCTCATCAGTCTCAACGAGGAGAACCTCAACGAGGAAGAGGCCATGAAAGGGGGCGTACAAATAGAGGTAGAGGGAGAGGCGAACGTTGGAGTTCATACTCCAACAAAAATATCAAATGCTATTGTTGTGATGAAGTTGGCCATATGGTAAATGATTGCCCTCTAAAGAAGAGTATATTGAAGATGAAACTTGAAAAGGAGTCGCATTACCTTGAAGAAGGGTCGCCATCAAGCTCAAAGGAGAAAACCTCTATGGCTGCACAAGATTTTGCAATGTTCGTAGATGAAGTCGATCATGTAAGATACAAGTCTGATAGGTGCGTTGCTTGTTTGGATAGTGGCTGCTCAACTCATGTAACAGGTGATGAATCTCTTTTCTCAAAATTCACAAAGTATGATGGAGATAAAATCCTTTTGGGAGATGATTCCTCGCTAGCAATAGAAGGGAATGGAAATGTAAGGGTGAAAGGAGAAGGAGACGCCATTGTGACATTTCAAAATGTCAAACTTGTACCGGATTTGAAGAGGAATCTGCTTTCTGTTGCTTGCATCACTCGTAAGGGCTTCAAAGTTTTCTTTGATGAAGATGAAGCAATAATTTTTCAGCCAAGCGAAGAATTCATGAAGATGATAAGAAATATGAAGGCGATTGCTCGTGCAAGAAGAGAAGGCAATTTATATAAGATGGAGATTGTCCCTGTCCAAAATCAGGCCAATATAGTAGCAGGTAGCAGCAGCCAATCAGAGATTTGGCATAAAAGGTATGGCCACATTAGTTATGGAAGTTTGCGCACGCTGTCCCAGCAAGAAAATGTACACGGTCTACCTCAAATCCACGATGACAAGCAGGTTTGTGAGCCTTGTGTTCTTGGAAAACAGCATAGGGTTCCATTTCCTCAAGAATCTGAATATAGAGCGCAAAAACCATTGGAATTAGTGCATGCTGACCTTTGCGGCTTTATGCCAACAAAATCCATTGGTGGATCCTTATACTTCTTCTTGTTAGTGGATGATTACTCAAGAAGAATGTGGGTTTATTTTCTGAAAACAAAATCAGAGGCCTTTTATCATTTCAAAGTCTTCAAGGAAGAAGTGGAATCTGAAACAGGGCAGAAAATACTCACGTTAAGGACCAATAATGGAGGAGAATTTTTGTCCACAAAGTTTGAACAATTTTGTGAAGACAATGGGATCAAAAGGCAATTGACAACGCCTCGCTCTCCACAACAAAACGGAGTAGTAGAAAGGCGCAATAGGACAATTTGCGAAATGGCAAATTGCCTAATGGCTCAATGGAAGATGCCGCATCGTTTTTGGGCTGAAGCAGTACTCACTGCAGTGTATTTGCTGAATAGAGCGGGGACAAGAATTTTAGATGGGAAGACTCCACATGAGGTTTATTACAAAAGAAAGCCAGGTGTGAATCATTTGCGTGTATTTGGATGTAAAGCTTATGCGCATGTCTTTAAGGAGGATGGCAGGAAGAAATTCGATGACAAAGCAAAAGTTTGTACCATGCTTGGCTATAGTTTGAGGGCCAAGGCTTACAGATTATGGGATCCTGCTAAGCAGAAAATCATTGTCTCGCGTGACGTCACATTTGATGAGAACACTGCAGGTCCAATATCAGTCACTGATCAGCAAGAGCAAGAGGAGGAAATATTTGAATTTCCACTTAAATGGCAGCAAGATGAAGCATCAGATCAAAACAGGCCTGTTACACCTCAATGTCAACCAAGAGTTTGGCCCGATAAAGTGCTTACCTATGAAAGGAGAGCTGGTAAGGAAGTAGCAAAAGAAGATATTGGTGAAAAGCCAACGGCAAAGTCTGATGCAACTCAGCTGAATGCAAAATCAGCCCCAACTACTCATGGGGCACCTTGGGCGCAAAGACCATTTACAAGAAGCCAAGGCAATATTGAGTCTGAAGCAAGTGCAGCAGCTCATCAATGCAATTTTGCCAATATTTATGAATCCATTTCATTTGAAGATGCTAGGCATTCTAAGGAATGGAAGGACGCAATGGATGAGGAGTATAAATCCATACTAGTTAACAATACATGGGAATTGGTGCCAAGGCCAAAGGATAGAAATGTCATTGGATGCAAATGGGTCTATAAGCTAAAGTATAATGCAGATGGGACTGTTCAAAGGCACAAAGCCAGGCTGGTGGCAAAAGGTTTTGCTCAAAGAGAAGGGGAAGATTACTTAGACACCTATGCTCCGGTAGCCAAAATGGAAACAGTGAGGTTATCCATATCGCTTGCAGCTCAATTTGGATGGAAGTTGTATCAACTTGATGTGAAAAGCGCTTTCTTGAACGGAGAGCTCAAGGAGTTGGTCTATTTGGAGCAACCACCCGGATACAAGCACGAAGGTAACGATCTTGTTTGCAAACTAAATAAAGCATTATATGGGCTGAAACAATCATCTAGAGCTTGGTATTCCAAACTTGATAGTTACTTATTGAGCAAAAACTTTGTAAGGAGCAGTGCAGATTCTAGCCTCTATATTAAGCATGATGGTGATGACATTACTTTGATCGTAGTATATGTAGATGATCTCATTGTCACGGGCAGTTCTCTCAAGTTGATTCAACATGAGATAGAACAGTTTGGAGAGTTCTTTGACATGACAAATCTTGGAGAGTTACACTACTTCTTGGGCATTGAAGTGCAGAAGGCTGCCAATGGAATTTTTATCTGTCAGAAAAAGTATGCAGCAGATTTACTAAGGAAATTCCACATGGAGACTGCTAAACCAGCTTCTACGCCAATGGAGGTTGGCATTAAACTTTCTGCCCATGAGAAAGGTGCAAAATCATTTGATGCAACACTCTACAGGGCATTAGTAGGAAGCTTGAACTATCTCACTGTGACCAGACCTGATATATCATTTGCGGTAGGAGTATTGAGTAGATTTTTGGCTAATCCTACTCAAACACATTGGATTGCTGCTAAGAGGGTGCTGAGATACATCAAGGGAACACATGATTTTGGTATCTTGTATGAATCAAATAGTCAGCTTGATGTAGTTGGGTACACAGACTCTGATATGGCTGGTTGTGTGGACACGAGAAGATCCACAAGTGGTTATGCATTCTCAATTGGAAATGGTGCTGTAACTTGGAAAAGTAAGAGACAAAGCACTGTTGCAATTAGCACTGCTGAAGCAGAATATAAAGGTTGTAGCATTGCAGCATGTGAATCCGTTTGGATTCAAAAATTTATGGAAGAAATTGGGATCAATGACAGCAGACCCACTTGCATTTTCACTGATAATATGAGCAGCATACGCATTGCAAACAATCCTGTTTTTCATGGCAGAACTAAGCATATTGAGACGACCTACCATTTTGTACGAGAAAAGGTTGAGAATGGAGAAATTGACATCCAATACTGCAGATCAGAAGATCAAATTGCAGATATTTTCACAAAGCCATTAGGAAAAGCCAAGTTTGAAGATTTCAGGTTGGCTCTTGGCGTGAGGAAGGAGTCTGGAATATCACATTAAGGGGGAGTGTTAGAATAGTATAATGTGATATATAAAGTTGTAACTTAACGTTGTACCCCATGGGGCATTTTATATTAGCCCATGGGTCCCCCCATTCTTTACCCTTTTCCCTATTTGCCACCCAACATGAGGACGTGGCACATATATATATGTACACCTTATGAGTTAGGGTAATACACAAGTTTCTTGTTTCTCCTTTGTTATTTGCTGCGTCTCCTCTTCTCTCCATAGTGTTTTGCTGTTCAGATCATCTTCTCCACTCAACAGACAGCAGTCAAATGGATGTTAACATGCCTCATAATCCAGAAGGGAAAGAAGAGGAAATCCGCAATTGGCTGAAGGGCATACTTGATAGTGGGTATGTAAATTGAATTGTACATGTAGTTTTTGTAAACTTTTCCATCCATCACTTACTTTTGATGTGCTGTTATCAGTTATAGTGTATTGGGACTTGCTTGTTCACGTGTTGCGGATTCCTTTTTCGATGATGCTGATGGGCGGGCCAGTGCTTTGGCTTCAGGCCTGCTTGAAAATTTGCAGCATATGGAAATTCGCCATCTTCGTTTATTAATCCATTTATTCATAATTCCACTTGTAAAGTCATGCCCACAGCCAAAGTGGGGCTTGTGGCTGGGTAGCTTCTGACCCTCGGTACTGACTCATTGCCAGAAGGTTTTACAAAATGCATGGAATAATCTTCTAACGGAAGGTGCACCTCAAACATCCTTGATGTATGCTGTCAGTAATGATGGCAGTTTAAAGACAGAACTGATGGAAGAGAAGTTGTTAAGAGATTTAACACGAGAAACTTGCAATTTACTTGCGGTTTTGGCGTCATCAGCTTTTAATCAATTGCAGCCAGTTTCAGCAGATGCACCCCAGAGCGTGAATGATGGAGTTACATTGTTTGGACATAGTAGCATGATTGTGTGAGTAGAAATCTCATCATTAGTGGTCTTATTTATTGTATATTATGAATTTGTCTAATTGACAAAGGTGCATCCATTCTCGCAGCTTTCTGTCTCAGTATACAGATGCAGCATCAGCTGCATTGCAGCTTGCAGTTGAGTCCCTTAAATGGCCAGGTAGTGAAGCTGTACATAAAAGTATCATATTCTGCGGAGCAATAGCAAACTTTGCAGGTAGCTGCGGCGACACGCAGCTCCATGAAGCGTTTGGGAAGGATATGCTTATGGCTCTAATTCAAGGCCTAACACTGGAGTCAAATGCTGTAGCACAGGCTGAGTTACTTGGTCTTTTTAAAGATATATTCATGCAACTATCTAGTTGTTCCTCTGCTCCACGGCAGGTGCTTCCATTGCTGGTTCTTCGGTTGCTGGATTTGATATGCGGCATCATTTATGAGTTACTGATTGAACCTCTTGTTCTAGGTTCTATTGGGACTTCCTTCTGTTACTGCAGAAGCACTGGCAGCATTTGAAAATGCCCTGCGAAAGACGTCAAGTGCAAAAGAACAGAGGCAGCATATTAAAAGCCTTTTGTTGGCAGCAGGTGGTGAGCACCTCAAGGCCCTAAAAGCACAAAAGAGCGCGACGGTGATCACAAACATGTCAAGTAATGATTATGAATCTGTTCTGGAGTTCAAGCATGCCTTTTAGAGTTCTCCAATAGAGCTTTTTTAGGTGTATCTTTCTATTTAATTATGGATCTTACGGGGTCTTATTTGTTTCACTCGTGTCATCTTAGGTTCTACAACGTTCAATCACGATCCATCCAAGTCCAAATGTGAAGAAACTGAGACCATAGGTTTGGCATCCATAGTGTAGTATTCTTCAGTATGCACGCACTGTGATGCAACTTTTTAAGCAGAATCAGGAAGGGCACATATCTCATAATTTGTATTATAACTGAATTTCATTCAGTGGTCCCTACACTGCCATGAAGGTATGGTCTCATTTATTCTTGTTTTTGGTCTTATTTTCGCACTCTGTATCTTTTACTGCCTTATGGCTAATGTTAGAGTATGATGATGACTGTGCATGCTGAGTCATCACTTGTTGCTGACATGGCAATCCATATATTAGCCATAGTCACGCCTCATACTAGTTAGTTTACTCCATAGCATTGGTTAGCTTGCGCTTGTATCTTGCATCTTTCTTTCATTCTTCATGAGCTCACTGGATTCTATCATGGTATCAGAGCCTACATGAAGAAGGAAGAGAGTGTAGGATCGATCTGGTTTTGATCAGCAAAAATTTTCAAGAAAATTTGCTTTAGGAGCCAAGCTTTCAAGGGCTGGATCAGATTGACACCGGCAGCATCCTGGTGTAATCTGGATCGGAGGAATTCGAGCTGATTTCTTGGCAAGAGTTTCTTGCAAGATCAATTAGCTGAAAGGCAGCTTTGCCTTGACATCTTCTTTGAAGCGGGATTCAGTTTTTTAGTGAAGATTTAGTGGAATATGGCAAGCCAAGAACTGGCTACGATTTGCAAGCATTAGGGTTCGTTTCTTTGCAAGAAGGGGTGATTATAAGACAGGATGTCTTGGATCGGACAAATTTTCATGAAGATTTGTGGATCTGTAAATTTTTTCGGCTGTAGAGGGCAGATTTGTTTGACGGTTCATTTACAAACACAGGCATAGACTGGGAGCTTTGCAAATTGGATGGAATCTGTGTTGATTTGGTGGATCCGAAGGTTCCGTGCCAAATAGATTGGCCGGATCTAGATTTGGTGTTTACGGCAACATATTTTGCTGGTTCTGAAGTTTAGGTGCAGTTATTGTTTGGTTTGTTGCTTATTTGGGACAAAAAGCAAAAGGTGCGTTTCTATTTTTGGATTAAAAGACTTGTTAAAAGTTTACAAAACGATTTGTGTAGAAGCGGCAGCGAAATTAGTATGATAGCTGCTTACGCGCTGTGAGGCAGCCGGATTCGCAGCAAGATTGTGCTATTTAGGGCTAATCTGGTCGAATGACTCTGGTTTTCATTTGTGGTTTCTTGAGGAGCAAGGCAGTTGTCTTTGGGTTTTGATTTTGTCAGTTTTTTCTCATATTTGAACGATTTTCATAGAGTTTGAGAAGATTTAAGCCAGTATTGTGTACTATGTTAGAGATGTTGTCATTTGAAGGAGTTAATTTTGGATTTAGGTCCTTAGCTCATGACAATTATCCTCAATGGAAGGCTTCTATGAGACAGTTTCTGTCCATACAAGGTATTTGGGAAATTGTTAATGGTCAGGTTACTAAATCAGAGCTAAATCATCAAGGATATGAGTTGAGAGACAGACTTGCATTGGCTTTGATTCGAGCAACAATAGATTTGCATGTCCATCCCTGGGTATCAGGTCAATTTACAAGTTCTAAAGAACTCTGGGATTTTATTGAGTGTAAGTTACAGAGGAAGAAGAAGCAAAAGACAAAGAAAAAGGAAAAGAAGCATGAACATGCTTTGACTGTTAGTTCTGAGATATCTAATTTTATGCTTTCTATTCGTGTTCCTGAGATCCACGATTCTTCTTCTGATTCTAATTGTCTCGGAAATATTTTGGAAGAGGCTACATATATGGGAAATGCTCAAGTATTGGACCAATCAGATCTCCTTAATGCTGCAAGTAACGCTAGTAACACGAGCACGTTGACTTTGCGTGAGCAAGATACTCTTCATTTACCAATAGATATTGACAAGCACTATTCTATTACAGGCTTCCGATCTTGTGAAGGTGAACATCACAATTTGTATCAGACTTTGGAGTATTTTTCATTGGGTTCAGAGAGCATTCAAGTATTTACGCCTGAACAGTTAGAATTGCCTTGTCTTGACAGTGAATTTGATACTATCTACAATGATTATTGTGTTGTGAAGGAGCTTTGGAATGATATTCTCGCAAAGGCAGAACAGGACATGGGCATATTACAAGAAAACTATGATAATTTTTTGGATCCTAAGCTTGATCTGTCACATCTAGTTGTACCTTCACAGTTTTGTGACAATAATCAACCAGGCCTCATTCAGATTCTTATGCATGATGCAGATCAATTTGCAGGGCTTTATGACACATATAATTTGAGGAAGGAAACACTTACCCATGACAGTGATATGGAAGAAGAATTGCTTGTACAGTTTCCTTGGCTGAATCTTGATGCGAAGACTTATGATTTTGCTTCTATTATGTCTCAGGTTTGTACCCAACAGCTAGATCTACCTCTGTATATGTGTTTAGACATTTCATTTGGTTGCACACATGATGGGAAGGTGGAGGATCATTCTAATTTGGATGACTGTTTGGGGTATATTTCTTACCCTGATATTGGAGGATTAACCAATAGGCTAAAGGTAAATTACAGATGCTTGCGTTTGAGAAATCAGGTATTAATTATTCTTGTTTGATATATATGACCATACAAGTCACTCTACTGAAAGTCTACCAGGGCAGTTTGGGGTGGATCAATCTGAATCTTCAAACAATAATTCATTGGATTTGTATGATACTGATATGAGTGGAAGATGGTCACTAAGATCAGATGCGATTTGTGAGTTCTATCATAGCACTGAATCAGATTTTTTGAGAAAGGGATATGCACTACAGAAGATATATATTGCTGATATGGGTTATAAGTTCCATGCTGGGTCTTATATCAGTAACGTGAATGTCTACATCACAAAGGCATGAGAATGGTACAGGAACAGGAGGGTATGGTTTAAAACCAAGTTCCAATGGCAGCCATGGTTACTTATGTGGGTAAGCTTGCTTTATATGCTGAATTTCAGGACGTGTAACATCTGAGGGGGGATGTTAAGCCTAGGATTTCTAGTTTTGTTTTTTCAGCCATGCACGTCATCAGGGGGGATGTTAGAGTATGATGATGACTGTGCATGCTGAGTCATCACTTGTTGCTGACATGGCACTCCATATATTAGCCATAGTCACGCCTCATTCTAGTTAGTTCACTCCATAGCATTGGTTAGCTTGCGCTTGTATCTTGCATCTTTCTTTCATTCTTCATGAGCTCACTGGATTCTATCAGCTAATGCATTTTCGTATCTAACCAGGAATCCTGGCCACAATGAGGATTTCCAATTGAGGGGTGAGTACGTTACACAGGACTTTATAAGTTCTAGATTGTTTTATTTGTATCTGCAATTGCATCTGCATTCCTGAGCCTAAATTGGAAATATTGCATATCACCATCCATTCATCCTTAAAACGGTAATGAATGGTGTACCCCAGAGAAATATTGAAAGTGCCACATGGCATCTTCATGATATACGCATACAAATGAGTGACTTTATGTGCTTTATAACTCTGCATCTGCATTTTTGAAGAGCAGTGCTTGCATAAATTGGACTATTCGTCTATCCATCGTTTTATCCTTAACGTCATAATTGTACCCCAGGGAAACTTGGAAAGGGACGCATCGCATCTTCATGATGTATGTGATCTCAAACAAAAACAGTTTTTCTGCAGTGTAAATTAGATGTGTAGAGAGCTGGTGGCCACCCATCTGGAGCGGAACTGTTGCCATGATTGTGCATCTACTGCCGTATGCCCTGTTCACATGCTTAAATCCATCAAAATGAATTTGCTTTATCCAAGCTCGACACTACTGCTATATAATCTGTGAACATACAAATAACACGTCATTGATTTTTTCTTTCAAGCAACAGACAAATCTTTTCTTCCATAGAGCGACAACAGATCTCCAACATTAGTTTGTTAGGGGTCTCGCATATAGATACAACAATTTTTGTAATGAAAATAAATTGGAAAACCATTAAACTCTTGAACTTAATCCTGATCTTTTTACACAGTTGGAATCCCCGACGATTTGCTTCCTAGGGTTTGCATAAAAACATGATGAAAGGAGAAGGCGGGGGATCAAAAGCCAAACGCATAAACTTAAATCAACAAAAGAATGGCATGACCTTAATAACCTTGCCGGGTAAGTTGGATCATATATTATTCCAGTGACAAAATTTTGTTTTTTTTTGCGCAGAAAATGGTATGTTACCTCAGTTAACGGATGCAAGGAAAAAAAGAGACAGCCTCCCAAAAAACTTTTTAAGTAGACTAGTAAACGTGTGCCCGCCCGGCAACTCGGGCTTTGGTTTGTGTTTTTACTTAGCCTTAACGTCCATATATGTAGCGTAACGTTAAAATACTATCTATCTATTTAAGAATGCCACAAGTTCGTTAATGCTTGCAAGAATAGACCTAGATGGTTATTGCAAAAATAAACCTAGATGGTTATTCTATTATGCTCGAGGTAAGTTATTCATCTAAGTTATGATAAGAAAAGCCCATGTGCACACACGAAGTTCAAACCTTGTAGTTATCCTCCACCTATCCCTCTCAAGCCACAGTTATATTGCAGAATGGATGCACGATATAACTTGAGGGTTAAGTTGGTTGGTGGTTAAGTTGTTGGATGCAAATATGCTTCTTAATCTACATATGTATTGTCATAGCGCAATGTGTGTCCAATGATGCAAACACATGTTTAGAATGTTAGTCCAGCAAAAGGGAGGCATCATAATTTCAAAGCAAAGATATTATTTTAACATTGTACTAACGTTTGTGATTAAATTGCAACAACGAAAAACATTTGTAAAATGATTATTGTCAAAATACACAATTTTTTGAAGGTTTGCACCATGCATTCAACATTTTCAAGTTCTTTAATGTACTTGCCATATTTAGAAACTTTTAAAACTTTGATACATAGCATTTGTTAGTATGTTAGCACCAAGATTCAAAACATACCTAACAATGGAACTAACTCGCCGTAATGTTCACCAAAATTCAAAATATACCTAACAATGGAACTTACAAATATAAATGCCAAATGCAAGAATACAAAATAAGCTTGAGAGCCACCAAAATGTCTCAAATCAATTTGCTTGATCTACTTATGGAGTGACAACGCATTTCCTATAGACATGCTGAGTGCTTCAAATGCCAACTGCTCACGAACTGGTATTGGAGCTTTGCTGCAACACCAAAACAAGAATGGTAAAAAATATATATAAGGCCTTGTTCATAAAATGCCACGCCTTACAAACACACAGATTAAGCAGGTACAACTAATTCCTGGGCCACGATACAAGTACATGCAATAAATCACGATTCAAAAATAGTTCATTGAATTGACAGAACTGTCTCTGCACAGATCTTAGTCTCAAACACTGGAGACCACAACTTAATACCTCAGTAGCTGCTGCAGAAGTCAGGGCTCGAAAATAGTTATGCCCTTGACCAGTAAAAATGTTGCCTTGTATTTCAGACTACCGGAGAAAATATTTACAAGTGTAGTTTTAGGTGTGTTTATAGAAGTCAGAAAATAAGTTCCCCTTTTACCCCTTCACTATCGGATTGAGCGAATCTTATTGAAGCAACAGTCAAGATGAAATTTTGGTTGAAGTCACGTACATGTCATCTTCACCGTTGGTCGATCAAATCCTCAATCATTCGATCTAGGTCTCCATGGAAGACACACGCTATATTTTTATAATATATTTTATAATATAGGATTTGTCTATCTTTCCATAAATATAGCAAATATAAAGTATATACATGTAAGGTTGATACATCACCAACCAAGTAGCGAGCGAGAGTCACACGCTCAACACTTGGATCTAATGATATAAACCCTAGTCATGTGATAAATAGGTGCCCAGCGTTGCTGGGCATAAGTTGGGAACCTGTGTGGACGCAAACCTGTTCAGCTCAGATTCCTTTTCATAAATCTAACATAATAGAAACTAAGCCCAATATTGCTGAGCTTTAAGAGATTTTTGTGCATTCGACACCCTTCCTCTTCCCTTTGCCTTTTCTTCTATCCTTTATTTTCCTTTTTCCTCGTTTCCCTATATACTTTTCTTTTTCTTTTTCCCTTTTTTTCCTCATTTTCCTACCCGTCTTATTTTTTCCTTCTCTTTTTTTTTTTCTTTTTTTTAACCCCGTTCTCCCTTCTCTTCCCTTCCATTTCCCTTTTCCCTTTTTCCCTTCCCTTTTTTCTGACGAACTTTTTCCCTTTTATCCTTTGCCCACCCTTCCCATTTTTCCTTTTTCTTTTCCCCTTCCTTTTCCTTTTTTTTTTTCACTCCCCCTTTTCCCATGCCCTTTTTTCCTTCTCTTTTCCCCACATTTTCATGTGCCCCTTTTCTTCCTTTCCCCATCCTCTTCCTCTTTATTCTTTCTTTTTTCCGCTTATCTTTTCCCATTTCCCTCTCCCCTTTTTCTCGTGACCATTTCCCCTTCCCTGCCCCCCTTTCTGCCTTCCTTTTCCATTTTCCTTTTCCTTCTCTTTCTATTCTTTCACCACCCTTTCACTTTTCTCCGTGCCTTTTTTTCCCTTTTTTTCCCACTTTTTTTTTTTTTTTTTTTTTTTCATTTTCTCTTTCCCTATGCCTCTTTCTATTCCTTTTTCTCTACTTTTTTTATGTGCACCTTTTCCTCCTTTCCCCACCCTCTCCCCCTTTTCCCTTTTCCACTTTCCCCTTTCCTCTTTATCTTTTTTCTTTTTCCTTTTCCCATGCTCTTTTTCCCCTTTCCTCACCCTTTCCCTCTTTCCTTTTTTCTCATGACTCTTTTCCCCTTCTTCTTCCTCTTTTGCAATTCCTTGCTACTCACTCTTTTCCTGTACCCCTTTTCCCCTCCTTTTTCCTCCTTTTCTGATCCTTTCCCTCTTTTCCTTTTCTTGGCCTTTTTTCATTCCCTTTTCCTGTTGAACTTTTTCCTTTCTGTTTTCTTCCTTTCTTGATCATTTCCCTCTTCCTCTTTTATCCGTGCCCTTTTCCCCTTTCCTGCATCCTTTCTCTCTTCCTTTCCTTTTCCTATACCCTTCCTACATTTTTTCTCTTCCTTCTTTCTATGCTTGTTTACCTTTTTCCCCCACCCTTTCCCTCTTCCCCCTTTTCTGTTTTCCATGCCTTTTTTTCCTCTTCCCTTTTTTCTCATACCCTTTTCCCCTTCCCTTTTCTCATTTCCCTCTTCCTTTTTTAATGCCCTTTTTCCACGTTCTATTTCCTCCTTTGCCCCTCCCCTTTTCTTTCTCCTTTCACTTCCCCTTGTTCCCTTTCCTTCTCCCGTTCCTTTTCTTGTTCCCTATTTTCCCTGTCCTTTTCCTCATTTTCCCAATCTTTCACTCCTTTCCTTTTCTTGGTGCCCCTTTTCCCTCCTTCCCTTTTCCTCTCTCTTTTCCTTTTTTTCCTTCCCTTTTCTTCTTTCCATGCCCTTCCCCTTTTCTCCCTTTTCCATGCTCTTTTTCCCTTTTCCTTTTCCCATGGCTTTTTTTTTCCTTCCTTTTCCCATTCTTCACCCCTTTCCCCATTCTTTTCCCTTTCCCATGCCATTTCCCCCTTCCTTCTCCCCTTTACATCTTTCCCTTGTCCTCGTGCCCTTTTCTAAGATTCCCTTCCCCCGCCCATTTTAATTTTTTTCTTTCCCTTTCCCTTTTCCCTTACATTTTTCTCTTCTCTTATCCCCACCCTTTTCTCATTTTTCCTTTTTCCCCTGCCCCTTTCCCCTCCCTTTTCCTTTTCCCCCCATTTCCTTTACCCTTTTCCCATAAGAGATCAAAACATGACCAATCATGGTGGTAAGAAGTTGTGCGAGAAATCTTGGCCTTTGGATGCATCTAGATGATCTCAGCCACTCACATTAGGGCTTGATCCAATCCAAGACTTACGATAATATAAGATAATTTTCAAAATAAGTATTGCCTCGATAATTATTATATGATGACATATCTTAAGGCCGTAAAGTTATCGTATAATAGTTAAGTTAAATATAATACTATTGGAAGCAATATATCCAATACTGCTATAATAAAGTTAATATGAAAATATTACCTTAAGGTAATTAATGTAATTGCATGCAGGGAAGTCCAACAGGGATCATGCAGGGGTCCAAGATAATGCTTATTTAAGATGTTAACAAATCCTGTGTCCAAGGTAGAAGTATCCTAGCAGATGCTAGCTGACAGTTGGTGGAGGATATCTTCTAGCAGCAAGAAGCCGGCAGAAGAGCATAACGACAAGCACTGCATCGGCTGAAGCGTTGCATCGACAATTGCAAGAAGCCCCCAAGAAGCTTGCTCCAAGGTGGGATGGACTATTTTGGATAACCAAAAGAGTAGGTAACCAATTCTATAAGTTGGACCTGCCAGCACACCTGAAGATCCATAGTGTTTTCCAAGTAAGTCTCCTAAAGAAGCACACTCCTAATCCAGAGGAAGTACTGGAGACACCAAAGTTACTAAAAATGACAGACGATCACCTTGAGATTGTTCCAGAGGTTCTTCTTGATAGATCCTATAGAATAGAATAGAATAGAAGATCTCAATTCTCCAATACTTAGTGAAAGGGACACTTACCAGTGGAACACGCTACGTGGGCACTACAAATAGATCTTGAGAAGCAATACCCACAACTCATGGCGCAATGCAAGGGTCGACTTGTCACCAAAGTAGTCGACACCGAACCGATAGGTGAGTGGAAGGTAGATTAAAAGTCTACTTCCGATGCCACGGAAGTAGACAAATTGAGAGATAAGAGGTCATATAGGATCATGCATTGATAAGAAAGCATCTCTAGTCTATGCCCACTACGGGGAGGAAGCCATCCTCCACGCCAAGGGCGACGAGAGATGTAGGCATTAGACATCATCCTAGGCATTATAGGGCGTTGTCTCCACAGCCACGATGTGACGGGCCTGGCCAGTTAACCTCTCGGTAACTGGAGATCCCATCGATCTCTACCGTTGGATCTATTTAACCGTTGCAACTCAAGAAATTAATACATGCATACTTAGGTAAAGAATTTAATCTTTATACGTGCTCTAAGGTCCCAAAAATTCTATACTTGCCATTGCACGTCAAAACCCCACACAACAACCAAGTTTAAAAATAATTATAGTTTTAAGCCAATCCATAATGATAATAAGAATATTAAGCAAATATATGGTCTAGCAATCCACACACTCCTACTCTCGCCTTTTTGCAGCTTGGCTACTTTCCGGAGCATCTCGCACTTCTGCTTACACCATTTAACCACGGGGTTAGTCACATGGACTAAGTGGGGATCGGGAATTTAGAATATATCAAGCATCAATTACCACAAGCATTAACTTAGAACAATAACTTAGCCTTACCGTAACCTCGCCCCTGCAATCCAAGTTACTAGTCCAATCAACATAAACACAATGCATAATTATGCTAAGCACAACCATTGCAACTTGATTCCAGCATTAAAAACCACATATACTCTAGCCAAGCAACCATAGCATCAACATTGCAACCAATATTCCTCTGGGTCTGAGCAAGGTCAACTCCTACGGTGATCGGGCCGGTGACATAGAGGCGGGGGTAACCACGCGTGTGTACACACCCTTCCACGCCAAGCGTCCGGCATTGGAGGACCACTTATCGCGGCATGACGTTGTACCTTCACGGTACCAACGCCCGATGTTCAAAATACCATTTACATAGCATCAGGCAAACCGTGAGTCTAGACCATCGCACCTAGACTCGGCCCGAGAGGTCTATATCGCGAATTTCACCATATACAATTACATACAATTCACCATCATGCCCATGCCTTAGCATACTCAACATCAAATACATTTCATAATTCACACTTTATGTAACATGAAATGTCCAACCATAGCCTTAATAATGCAAAAATGCAACCTTCACTATTAAATTAAAAATGACGTCTATATCTTTCATAGATTCCCTAACAATAAGGTTATTAGAGACTTTAATAATATTAATCCATAACATTCTAACCCCTATGCCTTGTATTTTCTTTTCCCACTTCAATTTAGCTAATTCCAAGGTTAAATATATAGCTAGCTAATTTTTAAGACTACTCATATTGTAATCGTAAATTACGTATATCCATTAGCATAAACTCCTTACTTAGGCCTCAATCTCAAATAAATTCCTCACCCAACTCATGGTTCCAGCTAACCCTTGATATTTACCTTAACTCATAGCCTTAGCTTAAACTTAACTTACTTTATTACTACTTTACTAACAATTAATCAATTGTTAACATTTTCGATAATTCTAACCTAACCCTAACGCAGTTAGCAGCCACGAACTCGGTCTGCAGCTGCCGGATATGGTCTTCAGGCCATCGAATCCATGCCAAAACTCCCTAGCTCCTCCCGATTTTGGTTGCAAAGAGGTTTTCTGGCCATTTCGGCCGGTTTACGACAAATCCGGCGATTCAGGATCAATTCCTAAGCACCAAGATCATGGGATTTACAGCTGAATCTTGCTTTGATCTTCCTGATTCCTCATTCCTTTTCCATTTCGGCCTCCCTAAGGCCCAAATCGACCCATTTCTCATCACATTTCATGCTTCCAGATCATCACCGATACCAGGATCCTGTTATATAAACGGCATGCAAGGGAACTTTTACAATTTTAACCACGGTTTTAATCGATTCCAGCCATCCTTTACCTTAATCCATCCCTCATGTTCTAATATGAGCTATTCCATGCCACGGCATGATCTAGATGCTTGTCTCACTTAGATCCGTGATACTTTTTGCAATCTGTCAATATGCCATCATAAAATACTTCCAAATTCAATCATGCAAGCTTTTTCCATATTCACGCACTTTTAGTTTAACTCTAAATCAATACTAAGTTTCATAACAATCCCTCTTGCATCAACACAATTCAGCATGCACAATTTTGCTACGCTAGAAAACCCAGTGTAAGGCTTGATCCCCACACGGAATCCCGCTTTGTTGCTTTTACTTCAAGGCTCCAACACGCTCCCCCAGCTTTGCACGCATAATTCGGCTCCTTCAAAAATCCCTCTCTGCAATCAATCTTTTCCCAATGCTTTTCTCTGTACTTATATTTATTTTTAACCACAATATTTTAGTCCAGTATAATCTCTACATATCTGACGTATTTCTCTACATCGCGTGATATTTTGATTAATATTCCTTTGCATCTTTTAAATAAAATAATCCACAATTTACCTCAAAATCCTAGGTCCGATTCTGATCTCTCCTCCAAAAATTCAACCCATGTCCTCATGGGCATCTCGAAACTCACGAAGAATCCGATTGGCATTTTCCCATGTGGCATCTTCCTCGGGACAACCCGCCCATTGAACCAAAATCTACGTATTGTTCGCCTCCTTAAGCGGCGGGTTTCCTCTCGCCCGAGAATACGTTAAAATGGGGGTACGAGGAAGTTCTCTCGCTTACCAAATCATCGTCCCCAACATATGGGAAGGATCAAATACATACTTCCTTAAGTTACTCACGTGAAAGACATTATGTACTTTCAAGTCGCGAGGGCAACTCAACCTATAAGCCACTTTGCCAATACGTTCCAAAATTTCATACGGACCCGCATACCTAGGAGCCCATTTACCCGCACTTTTAAATGCCGGTGAGCTCGCTTGGGATTAATCCTCAAGAACACATAATCCCCTTTTGAAATTCAAGTGGTCTACGTCTTTTATTGGCATATTGCTTCGTCTATTTTGTGCCACGATAAAATTTTGTCGAAGTCTCCTTAGGCCGAGCTTCCATGTCCTCCGCTACTTCATTAGTTGCTTCAACATTGCATTGAGGATCTCTCAATTAAGAGGACAACGACACTCCTTACTATACATTGCCTCAAAAGGACTCATTTTAATGGAATCTTGATAAGTGTTATTGTATGCAAACTCAGCCAAATACAAATAGGAATCCCATACCTTTGGTTGACTAGGCACATATATTCGAGCATATCCTCCAAGATTTGATTAACTCGCTCAACTTGGCCATCCGCTTGGGGCGATAAGATGTACGGCATATAACTTAGTGCCAATATTTTGAAACAACCCTTGCCAAAATTGGCTCATAAATTTTGTATCCGTCGATGAAATAGTGGCCTAGGCATCCCATGCAACCCAAAATCTCCTTAACAAATAACTTAGCAATATCCATTGCCGTAGCGATGAGTCTTCGTAGGCATAAAATGGGCCTGCTTAGTTAATCGATCAACCACAACATAAATTGCATCATAACCTGAACGTGTCCGGGGAAGCTCAACAATGAAGTCCATGGAAATACACTCCCACTTGGAAGATGGAATTACTAAAGGTTGTAATTCTCCAGGCTCCCTAAACCTTGATGCTTTTACCTTCTGACAAGATAAACACCTAGCCACGTACTCCTTAACCATCTTCTTCTGTCCAGGCCAAAAGAAATTCTGGCGCACCAAATGGAGAAACACTCGGCCGTATAAACCCTTGTTCCAATAATTCCGCTAACTGTTTCTTCAATTCGGCCATCTCTAATGCATGAAATCTATATGGTGGCCTTGATGTGGGTTCAGCCCCAGGAACAAGTTCTATCTCATGATCTACCATTCTATGTGGAGGCAATTCTGTTAATTCTTTAGGAAACACATCAGAGAACTCATCCAACACTTTCTGGATCTCAGGAGCAATAAGTTGTTCCTGTAACTCGGCGGTACCCAAAAATGCACATCCCATTCTTATGCACCTGTTCTTAATCTGTTTCTTAAAACTTTTCCGGGACAAAGGTGTAACCACTAATGACGAAGGCAATCCTTCCAGCACATGCTTATCTCCATTAGGACTTTGGCATGTAACTGTTTGCTCTCCGCAATCAATGCAAGCTTTATATGGCCTCAACCATGACATTCCAAGAATAGCATCATACTTCCCTAGGCTCAATACTTCAAAACTAGTATGGGACTCAAGATCTCCTACTTGGAATTTAAGATTGTCTACCTTAGCATAAGAAGTCTTAATTTTACCATCAGCCAACTCCACATATCTAGGGTCCCGACTAATCATATTCAAATCTAGTTTCTTTTGCCAGCCTTTGGGGAAATAAAACAATGTGTACTACCACAATCAATAAGAAAGAGAACAGGAACTCCATGAATAATACCTGGAACTCTGATAACCACAGCTTGATTATCTACACGGCCCTGGTCCACTGCGGCATACATGCACATTCTTTCAACGAGGGGGTCCATGATTCGAGCAGCCCTAACTTCAACTGCGGGGGTTAGCTTGTGCTATAATCCTCTCCTCTAGCTTGTCCTCTGCCCACCCCTATTATTGTCCCAAAACCTCCACGACCACCACGGTTACTTGGCCTCCATTTCCTCTGCCTTGGCCCCGTCCATAAGTATCACTAGAATTCAACACGGACCACTTGGTTTGTTTGCCCTCCACGTTGAGAAGATGCGACGCGGGCGGTACTATCCATCCACCTTCTCGGACAATCTCTCGTCCCATAATGACCAACTTCTCACCACCTAAAGCATCGATTCTCATTAAGACACTTTTCCCTAGTTTCATCATTCAAAGGTGCATACATAGGCGAGATCCTCGATTTTGGCTCGCCCTCCCGCATACTAACGACTGCTTGGCGACCATGCCACCCCTACTAGAGAATCTACCTCTGCTTTCATGAGATCCACCCGATCGCCATGTGGAAGGAACTTGTCTCTTCTTAGCATTCTCCAAGGTTGCTTTCTCGGCCTAGGTCGATTCACGATTCTTAGCAATTGAATACTTCCTCCAAATCCTTATAGGACACACCGACATTGTGCTCTTAATATCAACCCGCAAACCCTTTACAAATCGAGCACAAAGCTTCTCCTTATCCTCAAAAGGACAATGATACATTTGCAACCTTCTAAACTTCTCGTTATATTCGGCCCCAGTCCCTTTACGTGTCAAGTCCAAGAACTCATTCATCTTGTCAACTTTGTACCCGGGGAGGCATAAAATGTCCTTCAAAAGCGGTCTTAAACTCTTGCCAAGTTGCCTGCCCTGCAGCCTTATTTATGTCCCGCAAATAATTCTCCCACCATACTCTAGCAAATCCACAACGTTGCTTGAGCCAATACAGCTTTAACAGAATCTTCAGCATTAATGAGTTTAAAGTAAAACTCAACTCCACGAAGCCACGAGTCTGCATCATCCCCTGTAACATTCTCTCCAGTAAATACTTCCCTCTTAGTGTCCTTCAGCACCTTCTCTACTGCCTTGTCCGCAGCTGTCTTTTGTTGCGACGCACTCTGCTGCAACACTCCTGCAAGATATTGGCTACATCAGGAGCTCCACCAGCCTGTCCAGCTCCTCCTGGGGATCCTCCTGGGGAACTCATCTCTACAAGAATCTGGAACCATAGCAAATATCATCAATAATCACAAATCTCATAATCCACTAACCAGAACTTTGCTCTGATACCAACTGTGACGGGCCTGGCCAGTTAACCTCTCGGTAACTGGAGATCCCATCGATCTCTACCGTTGGATCTATTTAACCGTTGCAACTCAAGAAATTAATACATGCATACTTAGGTAAAGAATTTAATCTTTATACGTGCTCTAAGGTCCCAAAAATTCTATACTTGCCATTGCATGTCAAAACCCCACACAACAACCAAGTTTAAAAATAATTATAGTTTTAAGCCAATCCATAATGATAATAAGAATATTAAGCAAATATATGGTCTAGCAATCCACACACTCCTACTCTCGCCTTTCTGCAGCTTGGCTACTTTCCGGAGCATCTCGCACTTCTGCTTACACCATTTAACCACGGGGTTAGTCACACGGACTAAGTGGGGATCGGGAATTTAGAATATATCAAGCATCAATTACCACAAGCATTAACTTAGAACAATAACTTAGCCTTACCGTAACCTCGCCCCTGCAATCCAAGTTACTAGTCCAATCAACATAAACACAATGCATAATTATGCTAAGCACAACCATTGCAACTTGATTCCAGCATTAAAAACCACATATACTCTAGCCAAGCAACCATAGCATCAACATTGCAACCAATATTCCTCTGGGTCTGAGCAAGGTCAACTCGGCTGATCAGGCCAGTGACATAGAGGCGGGGTAACCACGTGTGTACACACCCTTCCACGCTGCGTCCAGCATTGGAGGACCACTTACTGTGCATGACGTTGTACCTTACGGTACCAACGCCCGATGTTCAAAATACCATTTACATAGCATTGTGCAAACCGTGAGTCTAGACCATCGCACCTAGACTCCGGCCCCAGAGGTCTATATCACAGAATTTCACCATATACAATTACATACAATTCACCATCATGCCCATGCCTTAGCATACTCAACATCAAATACATTTCATAATTCACACTTTATGTAACATGAAATGTCCAACCATAGCCTTAATAATGCAAAAAATGCAACCTTCACTATTAAATTAAAAATGACGTCTATATCTTTCATAGATTCCCTAACAATAAGGTTATTAGAGACTTTAATAATATTAATCCATAACATTCTAACCCCTATGCCTTGTATTTTCTTTTCCCACTTCAATTTAGCTAATTCCAAGGTTAAATATATAGCTAGCTAATTTTTAAGACTACTCATATTGTAATCGTAAATTACGTATATCCATTAGCATAAACTCCTTACTTAGGCCTCAATCTCAAATAAATTCCTCACCCAACTCATGGTTCCAGCTAACCCTTGATATTTACCTTAACTCATAGCCTTAGCTTAAACTTAACTTACTTTATTACTACTTTACTAACAATTAATCAATTGTTAACATTTTCGATAATTCTAACCTAACCCTAACGCAGTTAGCAGCCACGAACTCGGTCTGCAGCTGCCGGATATGGTCTTCAGGCCATCGAATCCATGCCAAAACTCCCTAGCTCCTCCCAATTTTGGTTGCAAAGAGGCTTTCTGGCCATTTCGGCCAGTTTCTGACCCAAATCCGGCAGTTCCGGATCAATTCCTAAGCATCAAGATCATGGGATTTACAGCTGAATCTTGCTTTGATCTTCCTGATTCCTCATTCCTTTTCCATTTCGGCCTCCCTAAGGCCCAAATTGACCCATTTCTCATCACATTTCATGCTTCCAGATCATCACCGATACCAGGATCCTGTTATATAAACGGCAGCATGCAAGGGAACTTTTACAATTTTAACACAGTTTTAACTGATTCCAGCCATCCCTTTACCTTAATCCATCCCTCATGTTCTAATATGAGCTATTCCAGTACTTCTGGCATGATCTAGATGCTTGTCTCACTTAGATCCGTGATACTTTTTGCAACTGTCAATATGCCATCATAAAATACTTCCAAATTCAATCATGCAAGCTTTTTCCATATTCACGCACTTTTAGTTTAACTCTAAATCAATACTAAGTTTCATAACAATCCTATGACTTTTAGTCTGGAAATGGGTTGGTTTAGCATGTTAGTTCAGCCTTAGAGGCCTTATAGATTCTGAGCTCACCAGCCTTAACAAAGGAACCTAACCATCTATGTTTAGGTAGATAGATTAGATGTTATTCTATGTTTCAGTTCTATGAATGATGATGTTCTATTCTATGTGCACTCATGTGTATTGGGAAGGGGGGTAGAGTCCCTGAATGCCTCAGCAGTTGATGTATCTAGATAGCCTCATTAATTTCCAATTAATGCGGCATGTGCATAAGAGCCCGCCTGGCTGTGAGTGGCGGGACTAGACCAGCAGATAAGGGGGACTTGTCCCATTGCTGATTGCGGGCTAGGCCTGATAGTTTGCCACTGCGTGTGGGCAAGGCATGGGCTCGACACCTCTGGGGTGATGCATCACCTTCCATGGAGTTCGTCGTAAATGGGCAGTGGCCTTCTACCGCCTGTGATGGGCATGGATGCGTCTGGAGGGAGTGATCTCCTCTTGTCTCATCGGGACTGGGGAGATGCAACCCAGGAGTATCCCCCTTGGCTATGCACCCGACAGGCTACGGTCGAGTCTCAAGACTTATCAGCCTATTCTACAAAGTATGCATAGGAAGGGCGGATGGAGTGGACTACCCAATAGCCATGTTCTTATGTCAGCCCAATACATTTGCCATGAATTCTGTCTGCATTGACTTCTGGAGACCCAAGCCGTCAGTTGATCCCCCATGAGTCTGAGCCTTGGGTAAGATTCCACTTATGTTGAGGTTGCTGATGTTGTTGTTACATATGTTATGTTATGGTGAGCCACCCTTCGAGGTGGATATGTATGTTATTTGATGTTATGTGCTCATGTTTGATGTGCTTCCGCAGCTAGGTAGGTCCCGAGGGAGACGGGATGAATGACACGTCCATTCTTCCCCATTGGATTCTTGACTGTTAGCAAGGATCTGATGTTAGGTGGACGGCCTCATGTCAGCCAAGGCATTGGCTGGAGGGATGGAGGGATGAACTCTGGTTCTGTACGATGGGAGCATCGTATATGAGCAGGGGACATCACAACTCTTCATTAAAGCAATCCATTTCTTGTGAAACCACATTCTCGTTTTGTTAATTATGCTTGCAAAGCCAAATGATAAGAGCTTAAAAGCAGGGCTTTGTTGGACAAGCTCTAAGCCAATACACACCATGTTCCTTAAAGATGACATAGAAAGACGATCGTCGCACTTATATAAGTATCTCGCAAATGTCCCTTCTTACTCAGATTTTGGAATGGAACGTGGGATTGTTAATCCCATATTCCTGTGTGTGGCAAAATATTTGGTGCGAATGTTTACAAATAAAGGTACTATGGCATGTGAATGGTACATGCATGGGAGTATAAGACAAGCAGCTATATGACATGGGAAAAAATGTGTTTCAATTGCTATTGGAAGCATAGAGTATGAATTTTATAAGAAGTTTTTTAACAACGTTATGTTATATCGAGAAAGCCTTCATAAGAATGATGCAAAGAATAAAAAGAAAGATGTGCACTTATTGGATGAATGAAGGAATGAATGAATGCATGAAAAGCAAATAGTCTATCTAACATTGAGGAACCAGAAATCCAAGACACAAATGAGTCTGATTTTGAAGGTGGTATTTCACCATCTGTTGCTGCACAAATAGTGAAAAGGCGACGAGAGAATGTTTTGTAAGTTTTCTTCATTTAGTCTTATTTTTCTTACTTCGTATTTCTCATTGATTTGATTTTGAATTTGATGCAGATTGCATGCACTAGAAAAGCTAGAAGTTCATCAGAAAGTGCTAGCATATCAGCGCAAGATATGCAACCCATGCTGATAAATAATGAGGTGATGGATGATGATAGAGCTATGGTTATAGTTAAGGAACCTATAATTGAGTCCGTGCATGAACCAATGACTAATGAGGTTCTTGATACCAATATAGAAGATGAAGCAGTTATTCACACTAAAGCAGAGGATATTGATATAGAGCCCATGAATGTAGATCAAGTGCAAAAAGACAACTCTGTGCTTCATGTTGATGTAGATACTAGTAATGAAGACAATATATTTTTGCCCTCTTAACCCACCAAGGTAGTACATTCAGGTTCTCAAATGGAGCACCGCCAAACCCACGAGGAAATTTTTTTGGGTCGATTGACATTTTCCAACCCTTTGGCATACTACCCACAACTAGTTTATTTCTAAGTTGTTAAGAAAGCTTTGTTATAAGAGTTTGTACTATGCCTTTGGTGCCGTAATTGTGTCCCCCCCTCCTCCAAACCATCATTTTTCATGTTTTTCCCTTTCCTTGCAGTCGATCTTGTGTGTGTTTCTCTCCTTTTTCAGTCATTGGTCGTATTTATTGAGATAGAAAATTTAATTGCTAAGCCAAGTGCCTTAAAGACCTACACCCTCCTTTCTTTTCATATGCATCACTCACTCTCTTCTCTATCTATTTACCAACACAAATTCATGAGCTTACACTTCTGGCATAATTGATTGAAGAGCAGTTGATTATAGTACGAGGCACTAAGTGCTTGGTGTCAATAGTTGGCATTACTATCGATGTGGAGCGCTGCATGGATTTTTGAGATTTTGCATTGCCACCAATCTTTTGTCTTGTTTTCCCAAACTTCTCCTTATGGTCGACAATCTCTCCAAGCTCTTATTATGGCATTAGGTTCCCATTTGCATAGAAACAATGAAGTGTCAAGGTAGAACATTTGTATGAGTTTTAATGAGGAAGTATCGACATTTATCATGGTATCATGTCCACTACTGTTTCTCTCCTTGGTTTTATCTTCCTTCCAACCCTTCATCTTTATATGAGTTGAGAGACAAGACTTGACATTTATCTTGGTACTTTGCTCTATCCATCTTCCTTCTCTGCTTCTCTCCAACCTTATCTATTGAATTCCCTATATACCAACATTTTTCTCTCCTTGAGATTTTTATTTTCCTTCTACCCTTGACGTTTATCCTAGTACCTTGCTCCATGTCTCGTTTGATTTTGACAGTCAAGCAGATGATTTTTGAATCAGTGGGCTGCCCCTATCAGAGCAGCATACAACATCATCCATGCATCTTTAACTTAAAACTCGGTGCTTTTTTCCCCTTGCCCACATCCATAAAACAAAAAAAAACTAAGGTAAATCGAGGCAGAAAACGTGTTTAGACAGACAAAAAGATACAAAAAAGATGATTTGCAATAGAAAATGACTGAGTCGGGCTTTAGCTTAAAATGCAGCAGAGATTGCATTCAGAACTAAATACATAAAAAGGTTTTGAGCAAAGATATAAAGGCATATTTATCCTTCTTCTCCGTTTTATGAAAGGAACATTAAATATTCTAGTTTACCATTACTAGATCAACCAAATGGAAAGCAAGAGATGGAGTTTTGCCCACTTTAGAGGCTGCTTGTAGGCTATTTCTGCATGATTTTGACAGAAATTATAAGCAAAACAAAGTTGGGTTTCTCCAGAATACCATAACATGCAAGGAATAAAGTGACGTATCAAGACAGAAAGAATGAGAGAGAGAGAGAGAACACAAGTTAATCCCAAAGTAAATGTATTATTCATGAAGAGTACATGCTCTTATATACAATAATGAAGGGCTAATATGCTTATTCATGAAGAGTACATGCTCTTATATACAATAATGAAGGGCTAATATGCAAAGACCCTTTTAGCTCCATGAGCTATCAATAGACAATGAACTATCAATGGACAAAAGCTAAGATTGTATGGATGTATTATAAATACATTCCAACATCCCCCCTACAATCTTTGTCTCTTTGTAAAACAAAATAAGTAGCATGTACCTTCGAGGGTGAGATCAAATGCATAATGCTGCAAGATGTGTCCCCCTTGCAGTTGATCTCTAGCTCGAGTAAAAAAAACCTTTTGTGGAAATCAAAAGGAAAAAACCCGAGCTCCCTCCAAGTATGAGTATACTCATAGGGGAGCTAGTGTAACTCCCAAAACAATTCTATGCTCAGATAATGGCTTCTCAGGAAGTGCTTTTGTAAACATATCAGCACGCATTAAATATGAAGGACAATATTCAATCTTAACAGTGCCCTTTTTAACTTCTGCACGAACATAATGATTATGTATCTCTATGTGCTTAGATTTGGAATTCAACACGATCTTTCGCAAGCAAATTAGCACCCTGATTGTCACAAAACAAAATTGTTCTTTGAGATGGTGGAAATCCAAAATCTGCAAGGAGTCGTCGCAACCAAACTAACTCCCGACAAGCAAAGGAAGCAGCCACATGTGGTGGAAGTTGCAATACAATGTTGTTTCTTACATGCCCATGATACTAAAGACGATCCAATGGTAAAACAATTCCCACTTTTAGATCACATTAGATGATCAGAACTTGCCCAATCTGCATCTGTATAGCTTGTTAAGGACATAATTCCTTGTTCACCGTCTTGCTTACAATATAGAAGTCCATAGTTGGTTGTGCCTTTCAAATATCTCAAAACATGCTTTGCAGCAATCCAATGTTCTTTACCAGGAGAAGACATAAATTGACCCAAAATATTAGCTGCAAATGAAATATTTGGGCGAGAAGCATGTGCAAAGTATTGAAGAGCTCTAACCAAACTGGCGTAAGGAATATCTCTTGATCTATTTGGAGACAATGCAATTTAGACAAATGCAAATTTTTTGGACTAACAACCATAGGCGATGCTACAACTTTGCACTGGGACAAACCAACCTTGTCCATTGCCTCTAGTATAGCATTTGTGTGGCTCAAATGCATCCATCCTTTTGAACGATCACGTTGAATGTTGAAGCCAAGACAAGAACGGATATTTCCAAGACCAGTCATCTCAAAAAGTTGATACTAACTGCTGCTTGACAGAGATTAGAAGATCCATATCATTAGAAAGGTGCATATTCACACGGGGGGTTACTTCGGGCAACGAGAGCTGTCGGATGGGCATATTTGCTCTTTATTCCAAGATCTGGACCGTACATGGCGATCCTCGTTTGTGGGGTATGCATGCACAAGTTTTTGTATGCTGTATATTAAAGTTTGCAAAATACTATAAGGTTTGAGAGAATGTACTTAATGGTGTTATTTTTATACATGTATTGTAAATTTTTTGGGGCTCTCGCTACCCTACCTAACCCCCCGTGTGAATATGCACCCAAACCAAAGGGGGTTTAAGGGGGATTTTAATTAAAATGTGTCAAATGCAATGGTTTGTGTTAATAATGTTCATGGTAGTTGTATGTTAATGGTTTGTGTTAACTAAAAATTTCTTTGGCCCCTTCGGGGCCTTAAGGATGGTGTAGGGGTGTAGATATAGACATTACCTAATATTCTAATGATGGATGGAAGGGCACTAAGAAACCCATAACTGCATGTAACAATGATAGTAGAGCTAAAAACAAACCATTACATTCGAAGTCCTAATATTAAGTGTGACATAATAACATGATAGATAAGAGACAAATGGTAACCCATATTACAATTTTTTATTATCAAATGCTTCGCTCTTGTCAGTAAGATAATAAATATGAAACCTAGTCCTGTAGCACATTTCTCAAGAACTCAAATACCAAATACCTTAGCGGTTGCATTCAAGACTCCCATGACATCATATCAAAATCCAGCATTTAAAAACTTGTTCAACAAGCAGGGGATGTTCGTGGGCTCCAACATAGCATCTGGTGACAATCATCTGTTGACACCGTTCCCATAGCATCCAGTAGTCAATTTATGCACTTGTAACTAGGCAAGCTTGATTGTAAAAAAAGAAGAAACATCCCAAGTCTTCAAGGTCTCTGGGCGCATCAAATATAAAAATCCAACTTCAAAAAACCATGGACAAAAAAATGGGCCCATTTGGAAATAGAACTAAGCAAGAATATCTAGCATAATAACAATAAATACAAAGAGAAACAATAAATACAATATGGAATTGAAGCTTCTGGTGCACAAGCCTAGAACTTATCAAATTCCAGTTAGAATGGAAATCAACCTATTGTCAAAGCTTTTATTGTATCTCTCGGCAATTCTAGTGTAGAGCTGCAACAAGTTATCTTAGGATAGAAGACCTTATAAAATAGGGAATCCTAAGGGTAACTAACAAACAAGAAAGAAACTAGACAACAGGCTAGTCATGTTCGCAATCAAGGCAAATAGAAAGCTTATAAAATGAGATTTGGTGGCCAAGAACTACTGTAGCAACCATTTCTAACTAGGTGTATCCAGCTTCTTCACCAAGGTCATTCTTGTACTTGCTGATTGCAAAACTTCTCAAAGGCTTGCAATTTAGACGCTTCAAGGTGAAGCACAAGTGCAGGTTCATCAAATTGAATCTATTTTGCACCTGCTGCTTTCATCTCACCTATGACTTCCCTGCACATATAAGGCCAGCTTAAATAACCTGAAACAATAAGAACTACTATCTAGGATAACAGCTTTAAGTTTACCCATAGACTGGCAGCAAGGAGTCAAGCAGAGAAAGAAGATCAAATCCTTTAGCCACACCCTTTGCTGGCTTTGCAAATAACAGATACGTGAATGGGCCAACAATAACAGGAACAGTCTCAATACCAAGCTGTAATAAATGATAGTGATTCATCATCTAATCCAGTGGGCAATGCACTCGACATTGCTGGATCAACAGTTAAATATGGAGAATGAAAATTTCCTTCTCGCTGGTCCTCCAAGACATACCTTTCTCATATTCTTTTCAACGCCACCTCGTGAGCTGAATCTTACAACTATAGATTGACCCTTTAGGTTTCATAATGAGGAAATGGCCCTAAAACGCTCTGAAATAGGTTTCTTCGCATCCAGAAGCAGATCTCTTAAAGTTTGAATTGTCATATTTCCCCTTGCTTGCTTCCCCATAAGAACGACAGATTCTGGCCTTAAACCCTTGCTGATTTGCTGCATTTGAGTAGACCCAACATTATTCGCTACACAGATCAAAGCCTTGGAGTACTCCTCCAAAAGCTCACACATCTTTTCTAAAGCATTATATGTACCTGGGTTATTAGTGATGGCAAATTAAAGAGAGGCCGGAGCACTGCAAAAAGAGAAAGGGAGGTGAATGCCTACGAACTAAGAACAGGAATTCTGCAGAATACCAAAACAGGCCGCCACGGATTTCCTGATGCATCATAGCTCTGACACAAAAGAAACACCCATTTCTGCAAGTTGAACATTCATTTTTTTCTGATGCTTGCTCCAGCCTTCTTGTTTTCGATGCTTGCTCTAGCCTACCGAAGCACCACAGACAGTGATCCACATCTGCAGAATTTGTGCCTTCAGCCCTATCTAGCAAACCATATTTCTAAATGGCTCGAGGGTTGCATGTGAAGGAGTCTGAATAAGCTAATTAAAAAAAAAATACAACATGGCGCATGGGACTAAACCATTGAACAAAAAACACTAAAATTTATGTAGGCGTATATGCACTCTAGATATACTAATTAGTAGTTCCCATGCAATACGCTTTCGAAATCATATGAAAACCATAGGAAAAATAGTACAAAAATACAAAACCAACCCCCTGTTATTATGCTACATATTCATCAACATAGAGTGCAATGAAAATGAATGACTTGCCATGATGCCTATTATAAAGATTAGGATCTGCATGAGATGATCGAAAACCAATGGAACAAAGAAAAGCAAATGAGAAACTGATGGTTTTATACCTGTCCAAGCCTCAGCAGGAGTAATAGATTTTAGTGCAGATGTAGTGAGATGATTTTGAATATAAACAGCAGTAAGAATAGCTTCAGCCCAAAACTGCACTGACAAATTTGCATGAATCAACGTAGATCTTACGGAATTTAAAACAATGCAATTCTTTCGTTCGGAAACACCATTTTGTTGTGGTGTCTCTGGTACAGTAAACTCATGTTGAATACCATGTTCTGTGAAAAATGCTTGAAAAACTTTGGCACCACCATTGTCAGTGCATAAAATCTTAAGAGGAATGCCAATTTGAGTTTCAACAAGTTTGTAAAAAACTTTGAAAATATCAAATACATCTGATTTCTTTTTCAGGAGATAGACAAAAGTATACCGTGTGTAATCATCAATGAACAATAGAAAGTAAGAAGAACCCCCAAAAGACAAAGGGAAAGGACCACAGACATCAGAATGTACCAACTTAAGAATTTGGGTCGCATGAATAGCAAAGTGTGGAACGGATTGGCAGTGTTGCTTACCCAGGGCACATGACTTACAAACTCCCAATTTGGCATGACTCTGTAAGTGCAGACCATGTACAGTGGCTAGACGTTCCATTTTCAGAAGTCTTTGAAAATTTGAATGTGCAAAACGAGAGTGCCACAGAGTATTGTGAGGGGTACTAGAAGTTGTAATAGCATATGCAAAATTAATATCTATGGAAAGTTCCCATAAATCATTATACTTGTGTGCTACATTAAGAAGCTTTCCATTCTGTTTTCCTGCACTGTTCAAGAATGAATGTGACCTTAAGACCAAGATCTGCAAGTCTTGCCACAAAAATAAGATTCTTAGCTAAACCTGATACGTACAAAACCCCCGGCAACACTCGAGTTCCTGCAATAGTAGAAATAACAATATTGCCAATACCGACAACTTGTTGTGTACCATGGTCAGCCACAAACAAACTTTTTGATAGTCAAAGCATGATAGCCTTGTAACCATTGAATAGAACTAACCATTAGCATGCTTTTCATCATAAGCTTTTTTTATGACATTTTTCCTCAATATGACCAGTCTTATGACAATAATGGCATCTATCACGACTAGATCTAGCATCATGTTCAGATTTATGCAAACAATCTATTGCAAGATGATTTGTTTTACCACAATGAGGGCATGGAGGAAATGGAACACGTGGGCGACGAAACATACGACCACGACTTCTACCTCGGCCAACATTGGAAAGACGTCTATCAGTAGCAATATTGGCTGTATCTAATGGTTCTTCGCGGTCTTTAATCCGCTGGGAATGCTCAAGTAAAGATATGCATATACTGTCAAAATCAGGATTGTCTTTTTCAGATAGAACAAGCACAATTGTTTCAAATTCAGTTGGCATGGACTGCAACAACATAGTAGGTAATCTATTTGATGGAATAGGTTCACCAGCTACTGCCAACTGTTCTACCAAGAATTTAAACTTATCAATATGGCCTTGTAAAGACTCAGAGATTTTATATTTAAGAGCATCTAGTTGATGACCTATATGGATGCGCTCATTCATAGTCTTTTTCTGATATAATTTTTCAAGATATGCCCACATATCATGACTACTAGAATATGAGACATCCTCCATAATTAATGAATCTTTTAAAGATGATAAAATATATCGTTTTGTAGCAGTGTTCTTTTTATCTCAGACCTGAGTATCAGCGATCCACTTATCATATACTGCCCCGGTTGTGATTTTGGCACCAGCAGCATCCACCGGTGGTTGTGGACGAAGGTAAGAACCTTTCATAATACTAAGCAAATCATCACCGTCAAGAAGGAAAGTCATCTTATTTCCAAATAGGAAAGCCAGTGCCATCAAAAATTGAGACAGTCCTTTGGCCAGTAGGATATCCACTGATCACAACATTAGACAATGTTGTTGCCATGCCTGTTCTTTCCTGTGAAGAATGGCAAAAGATGTTTAGATCAAAGTTATATATAATTTCAACTTTAAAGCGTGAAGAATAATCATGCATAGAGTGCCAACTCTCCATTGCTTAAAAGAATGTTCATGCAAAACGCAATATATGAAATCATAGAGGCATCACTGGCTTTTATGAGCAATATAATAGCTAGATTTATTAGCCATTGCTTTTATAAATAAAGATAAATTAGTATATGGGAATGTTACTCCAATGCTTTTTCATGAGCAATATATTAGCTGTATGAGCCATCGCTTTCATGAATAGAATAGCAATATATTAGCTTTATTAGCCATTGCTTTTATGAATAAATAGAATATCAATATATTAGCTTTACTAGAAAAATTGCCCAGCGTTGCTGGGCTTTTCGTCGAACAGAAGTTCAAAAATTAATAAATTGTTGAGAACATTGTTGGGCATATCTTGGGTCCATGTTAAAAAAGAAATGAATTTTATAAAGAAAATAAAGATAAGAAACCACGTCCCTTCACTATTATTGCTTAAAAAGACATCAATTCGCCAAGCATATTATTGGTACACATGGACTTATATTGTTGTTTGATCAAATGTTATAATTGAAATGGAATTGCTCCTACTTAGAAGTAGATATCTAAGTAAACAATAATTGCTACTTGATGTGGGTAGCTCCATTGTTTTTGTTTTTTAGGCCGTGTTTTGGTAGAGTTGTCAAAGAAGTCTGCCAATTTTGAGATTATATTGTTTGAGATTCGTATAAGTTTTACTGTATGAGTTTGATTTCTTTGGGCATATAGGCATGTGATTTGTTTTCTTTACCATTACTAAGCCAATTTTTGTCTCTGATATTATACCACACCAAATGCATGCTTTGAAATCGTGAACTTGGCTTTGGGTATGTTTGTTCAATGATGAAGATGGTTCTTGATTTTTACGACGTGTTTTGATAAGCCATCAAAGAGGTATGTCAGTTTTGATATGTTACTTGAGATTCATATAGGTTGTACTACATGAGTTTGATTTATTTTGTTTGGGCATATAACACCAAATGCTTGCTTTGAAAATCTAAACTTGGATTTGTATATTTTTTATTCAATGATGAAGCCAAGATGGAAGTTAAAAGCACATTATATGTGCAATACTAATTCTTCCCATATCTGAAAATGTGTTGTGTAACATCCCATTAGAATCTATCTATCATAATATATATAAAATTACTTGGATGTACCCCCATCATATACCTTGTCTATATACTCAAACGAATCTAGGCCGTTTGTTTGTAAAGCAGCGAGGTGGCAAATGGGGGCATGCTCCACATCTCATTACCGTTGGATCAAGGAAGAGAGGCAAGATCCCATGCGTTGATTTCTTTCTTGAAAATGCAACGAAGGTACAATTTTTAGGGCAGAGGATCTGGGCCCTTCGAATTTGGGCATCAGATCCAAATCGTTAAATAGAAGGGACCATTAATTAATAAGGTGCCAATGAGTTGGCAGTGCACATTTATTTGCTGCGGGTATCTTTAATGACGTGGCGTTGGCTTGCATCTTACCAATTCGACTGTGGAAATTAGATGTGTGTCAGTTCTGCGTGAACCAATTTTAGGATGGCACGTCGTAACTAGCACCGGTCTTCTGATTCCATTGCAGCATTTAGCAATTAGCAAAACACTCCTCCTAAAACCAAAAACGCTGCCGCCTTAACTCCAAAACACTCGCTTAAGTGACAGGGGTGATCCCCTGGCCCTTAAAACTCGAATCAAGTGCCATGTAAATCTTGCCGTAGATTCCTTTAAAAACTAGATCTTAAACCTTTATTTTGAACTGGCTTCAAACTGCCACTACGCAATGGAATCAGGGAGTTGTTGCCCTGAAAAAAGGGAGCCGGAAGTTGGGATATCATAGAGAAGTGCCACTGCCATATGAAATCTGGCCCTTATTACTCTACAATGGCAGTTCTGGGTTTTGCTCCAGGTTTGGGTGCATGGAATACTTAGGAACCGTAACCGCACATTGAGCATGGAAGGACTATTTTGGCGGTGGATTTGATCGGATTCCCCTTCAGCTGGCTTTCGAGCTTGCATGCTCAATACTGCATGCCGTAGTACTGTATGAATGCCTTTGCTCAAGCTTCTGACCGTTTCTACTGGGAGACATACTTTGAAGAGATGAAGCTCTTGCGATGGAGATGGCAAGCCAGCTATTAGCTCAGGCGCTGGCCTTTTCTTCATTAACTAGGCCTCTGAATCTCAACAGTCGGCTATGGTGAAATCTGGTGAACACAGGTAATGCATGCTTTAGATTGAGATGATCATCTTACAAGTTATCCAGCTGTTTGGCGATGAAGGCTGTTGATGCACTATCCAGAGCATGGGGATTTGAAAGCTAGGCCACCAAATGGCTACATGGCCGCCTGCATCAACAGGAATTGCCAGATCGATGCCAGATCTTTAGTACAGAATCCGGATTTAGGGTTTTCGGCATACTATCAGAGCTGCTGGCAGCAGGAACAGTCTAGAAATAAGGCTATGGTGCAGATCTTTCATGACAGAGCATGTCGGTTACTGATAAGAGCATACTTGGTGAGCTCCAAATGATGGGCTTTGATGTTGTATCCGCTCAAATATTGTCAGAGGATCCATAACAGAGGAAATCGACCTGTAGAGGATCCATAACAGATGAAATCGACCTGTACGGTCTTAATATTTGAGCTGGAAATATTTTTACATTATGCTCTGTTGACTGTGATGCAGCTTGAAAGCGTTAAAGAATCTTCAAAAGCATAAGAAATAGATCCTGGCCAGGTAACAATATTGCATGTTTAGATTTACACTGGATATTTAGGGCTGTGGAAATCGTGTTTCTGCTCCTAGATATTTTGGGCAATAAAAATTTTCACCTGTGCTCCTAGATAACATATTAATTGTTTATGCAGTTAGATTATGACTGATAGTTCTACTGTGAATTAGAACATTGATTCAATGGTCAAACTTTAACAGAAGATTAACCACAAGCCATTCCACAATTTGAATGCATGTATTTTAAGGTGTTATAAATTTTCCATTCGGGGAGTAATGCCTATCTTTTCTATTTTTGCAGAAGTCCTAACAGAGGAACATACAACAACAAACTGTAATGTAAGTAGGCTACTATTGCCGTTATGCTTGAAGGCCCTGTGTGCAAATTCGAAGGTACCATCGAGTATATATACTATTATAACGGAGATCTATAGCTAAATCTGCAGTTATTTTGAATTACTTTTCTAGAACGACTCACCATCATTGGGATTTTGAGAATGCGAAGGGCATAATGGGAAATCCTACACATGATAGGATAGAATATTTGGGGTACAATGGGAAATATTACTCATGATAGGATAGAATATTTAGATGGATCTTCTTTGCCAACAAGTTCAAGAAAATAAAATGACGTTGAACTGCAGATCGATTGGTTTATTTATTGATGAAATTGGAACATAGACAGACATGTACATGTTTAGCATGCTACAGGCCTTTACATCGTATCAAAACGGTGATGCATATGATCTCCTTTGTTTCATTGTTGCAGAGATTATGGGATCACAATCCTCACTTGCAGTATGTCTTTGATGGAGTTTGCCCTTATGCAGTGTTCAATATCTTGAAAGCAACCTGTGAGCCCTTATCTTCCGTGTCGTTTATAGACAGTTTAACTTACTCTTATAGTTAGTGCTGAAGAGTAATGCAATGGATGTGCTATCTCTTGTGTCCAAAACATGTCCATTTGTATTTATTTGTATTTATTGAGTATCTAATTGCGTCCTTAGTTCTATGTCTTGATTGTTGAGTTGCATTTATGTAGGTTTCATTTGCCTATTACATATATTGCAATGCATTTGAATCACTAGATTTTGGTTCCCATAAAGTCTTTGTTGCCATCGATATTGTGGAGAATTAGTTCCTTCTTAAATCTCTATTGCACATTCTATTGCCACAAGCTTTTCACGTTCTTTATTCATGAATCAGGTTTGCTGTGTACTTTTGTTGCAGCACTTGCATTCAAGTATTGAGTTCATGTCTTCTGTTTGTTCTTTTTGCACAGGGTATTGCGGATTCTGGGTCTAAGCACAATATTGGGGGGCAATTTTTTGTCACACATAGGGTCTTTGGGGGTGCTTTATGCCTTTTTTCCTAATTTTAGGGTCATTAACGAAGAACAGCATCGAGCGCGAAAAAACTCGAGCAAATTAAGGAGAGATCGGTAGCCCGCCAAGAATCTCTTCCCAAAATGTGGCTATCCCTCCAAATTCCAGTTTGCATTTGCTGTATTATCTTTCCTTCTTTTTTTTCAAGAACAGATGGATTTGGTTGAGCGGTATCTTTGCCGAATTTCAAGCAAAGTTTGGGGATTCATCCGGAACTTATAGCAAAAAGAGCTGGGATTCGATCTTGAAGCTGATGTACCGAAATCTTGTTACAAGAATTTGGGGCATCGAGTGTTGTGGTTGGAAAAGAATTTTCAATTTTAGGAGAGCAGCCTTGTTCTTCCTTGTGATCATGTAGTTTCCCCAATAATTGCAAAAGAAAGTCCTGGCTGCCATGCAAAAGAAAGTCATCTTTGGCCATAATCATTTGTCCATGTATTCAAGTGAAATGCAAATGTATCTCACCAAATACGACTTTGCGGAAAATAATGTCCGCCAAAAGAAGGATCTGAGAGGAAAAGAAGAGCAGAAAAGATTAGCACTTGAATCGCATCCAAATCCTCACAGATTAGCCCACTCGAACCAAACAAAAAGTTGGCAAAAGGTATTACGGATAATATTCATAGTGTATGCAAGAATTTATTTCAAGATGATAGGGATGAAATATTGGAAAGAACAGTCGGGGATTGCCCGAAAATTGGCATAATGGGACACAAGGAATTGTTTGCGATTAGGCAAGTTGTTGATAATGTGAAGAGCGATCTTCAAACTAACAAGCTAAGAAGGAACCGTGGATATGACACAAGCGAGGTCATCTACTCTTGTAATGGCTATTAATAATGCTAGCAATAAGTCAGGAGTTGCAAAGACTTTAAACATAAAGAGAAGGACCGTGTATCTTTGCTTTGGACAAGAGGAAAGCAAATGCAATTGGTGGGCCCCGTCCATGTTTAAGAGAAAGGATAGAAGTGACAAGCTCTCTTTTAAAGATCGAGAGAAAATATATAGTTACTGGGTTTGTAACACAAGAGTATCTCCCAACAAGAAACAAGTCGTGAAGCTTAGGAGAACCTCTGAAGGAGTCAAGAATTTCAAGCCATATAGGTTGCATCCCATCCACTTTTTGGAAGAATCTCAGGTTAGTGAACTTTGATATTAGTTTAGAAGTTCCTAGAATTGTCAATTCTTGCCACATTTGAAGATCGGACATATTTGTTGAAGTGTAAATGTTATAAAAGTTTTTTTGTGTTGGCTTGACGCGAGGGTTGTCTTCTACAAAAAGTTTCGAAAACGAGAATCGACATCAAAGTAGGTTTGAGAAGGTTTGAGTGCTTGAAACCTTTGTTTGTTAGGAGACTAAAAGATCGTGAAACATGCATGTGCATTTATCACATGAAGATGGAATTTGTGAGACATGCATTGAATAGAATTAGAAGAGACATGAACACACATGGAACAAATTGTAAGTGCAAGTGTTCAATTTGTGGTCTTTGGAGATCTTTGTGAAGCAAAGGAGAAGACTTTCAATAGTGTTAGTGAATTATGGAGGTCAACGGTATGTTCTAAAGGCGGATGAGGATCTTTGGCACAAAGCAAATTGTCTACAACTTGATTGCAGCTCATGTGGAATAAGAAAATTCAAAAGATGTCCAAGGGAGAAGAGCTATTCTGGACAATCGATTGGAAGAACTTTGAGAAGGTATGTACATTGTTTTTGCACTTGTATTCAATATTTGTAATGACATGTAACTTATTTAAACTAAATCTGAAACTATGAATCAGGAGGCTAGCTGCGTTAAAGAGACAATAAAAGGAATGTGGGAAAGGATGGCTCCATCAAAGAGAAGACCAAGGATATCATGAGGCTAGTCTACAAAACAACAACATTGAAAGAATTCATGTCTCATGCTGAATCTGTCATGAAGCAGTTCATTCCACATAATTACACAGCCAGGTGGCAAGCAGAACAATTTAAAAATTGTCTTCAAACATTTCCAAAAGGTACTGTGGTTTCTGTTATAGATTTTGCCGAGAATTTCTCCTTCAAAGTTCAACAGGAAATCCAAAGTATGCATTGGCATAATGACCAATGTTCCATCCTAGTTCATATCACTTACAGACATGCCCAAGAATCTAAAATCCCACACATCAAGATTGGTGACAGAAAAATAGTGAAAGAGACACATTTCTATATATCGGACGATAAGAAACATGACAGTTTATTTGTCCAGCATTGTTTGCAAAACCATCACGAGTTTTTGTTGAGCAGGGGAGTTAATTTGGCAAAACATGTGTTCTGGTCTGACGGATGTGCCGCACAGTTCAAATCTTCTAGAGCTTTCTACTTCTTGGGAAGATTCTACAAGCTCAAGGGGATTAAGTTGCAGTGGAACTTCTTTGCCACATCACATGGTAAAGGGGAGCATGACGGGGCTGGAGCTGTCATCAAAAGAATATTGACGAGTGAAATGCTTAAAAGGGATAGCACACCCTTAAGGAATTCTGAAGATGTTGTCAACTTTCTCAATTCCTATTTCAGCTGCAAACAAACTTCAAAGGACTGCAAACAAACTTCAAAGGACTGCAACATACAAAGGTATTAGTTTTATTCCATAGTGTTGAGTCATTTAATATTGAAATTATTTCTTACACCCACAACCGTTTATTTTAGGTTCTTCTGGCTTGTTAAGTTGGGTGATGTGAACAGAGATTTGCCATATGAATGTGACACTTTAGCAGGTACAAAAAAGATTCACACAATTAGGCCTTACTGCCAAGACAGGCCAACTGAAATGGCACATAGGCATCTGTCA
This sequence comes from Isoetes taiwanensis, assembly GCA_021234155.1. NCBI lineage: Eukaryota > Viridiplantae > Streptophyta > Lycopodiopsida > Isoetales > Isoetaceae > Isoetes > Isoetes taiwanensis. The sequence goes on along the minus strand of JAJEKV010000002.1, from coordinate 21,879,972 downwards.
TGCTTTTGCAGATTTTGTTGGAGAGAATTATGGTCTAAATGTAGACATGCATCTCGGCTTGGAGATTATTCATTGTCAACCCTGATTCCTATGGTTTTTGAGCAGGAATCACCCGTCCACCATGTACAGTATGAGGGGGACAATCAATGGAAAGCAGAAATGGTTGAAGTAGGTGATAACTTTGTTGTGAATGCAGAGGAAGGAAATGATGAGAATGTGGATTTCTGGATAATCAAGTGCACTGAACCTAAACACATTGTCCAGCATGCATTTAAGGACTATTGGGGCTCTAAGTTCAACAGGCAGGAGGTTGTCTTATCAGGTAAATATTACAAGTTCATCGGAGATGGTAAGTATGAGCTGTTAGACAATATGCCTGATGTAACTTGCTATACACACCTTGTAGTTTGTGCAAAGGTTGAATTGCGGTGCACATGGTGAGAAGGGTGTGTTCGCCTCTCGGGCGATGTACATGAGCGGATTATTGAGTATTTGCCTCCTCCCTCATCCGAGGCACTGTTTTGCCAGCCCAAAGACTGAGGAGAGGATTGATGCAGTGAAGTGAATCCATGCATAAATGTTAATATAACATTGTAAACTTGGGCATGTAACAGCCTTGTAAACTTGGGCATGTTTAACAGCCTTGTAAACTTGGGCATGTAACAGCCTTAATATAACATTGTAAACTTGGGCATGTAACAGCCTTGTTTTAATATCAAGTGAATCTGGTTGATCAAGTGTCTTTTTTCTATTGTTTTTCTTGTTGGGTGCCCGGATTGTCAACTGCCTGTATGGAACAGCTGTATGAATTGAACAAGTGTTTAAGTAATGAAATTTTACAAGTAAACAAGTCCATTATTTCCTATCATCTTTGATCACTTGTATAATGTTTAAGTGTGTTGATAGTTAATGTTTAAGTGTCTTCATCATTTCATGAAGTGAAATAACTTGTGTTATTCTATTGAGTTCAATAACTTGTGTTTTTGACTTGTGTTCAATAACTTGTATTATTTCGAGTTCAATAACTTGTATTATTTCGAGTTCAATAACTTGTTTTTGAGTTCAATAACTTGTATTATTTCGAGTTCAATAACTTGTTTTTGAGTTCAATAACTTGTATTATTTCGAGTTCAATAACTTGTTTTGAGTTCAATAACTTGTATTATTTCGAGTTCAATAACTTGTGTTTTTGTATTGAAGACAATAAGTTGTCTGTTTCTATTGTCTTCTTTGTGTTTGTGTTTGTGTAAAGTTTTAATTGCATTTTCAAATATTCCATATTCAAGTATTGCTAGCTCTCAAAGCTTCAGTACAATTAACCTGTTGCAAACCACATTTTCATAAAGAAGACTGCAAACCACATATTCATGCAAAAAATGCTCACAAGTTTGACAACCATAAATATTTCATTCATTTGAAAGGCATTTACATCGTGAGAGGTTCAAATTTGCTGCCTTTACAAAATAGGCAGTGCAAAAACATTGACATCGTGTCAATGGTTTGACATTCATCCTGTACAAAATAAACATTGTAGTTCATGTCATTTGAAAAGGGATCTTCACTCTGCATAATAGTAACATGAAACTGAATTAACATACAAAGTTACAAACCCGGCAAGTTGCAAATATCAATAAGTTACAAACACGGCAAGTGTAAAGAGATCTTCTTATGTTTAACAAAGCTGTTCGGTGTCATGGCTTCTTCATCAACTGTCATCATCCACGAGCATCGGCGTCTTTGGCGGCCAGCGGATGGAATTGAAGATACCGCAACTTGGGCGAAACGGTAGAGATGGAATTGGAGGTGCTTGAGCCAAGGGGCTTCAACTAATGGTATTACAACCGAGAGAGGAACATGAGGAGATTCAAATGAAGGAGCACGCACTATAGGAACATTGGCTTCCACCTGTCTTTGAAATAAAAGGTCTTTGGAACTAGAGGTGCTGCGATTCACGAGGGGGCTTCGAAGGTCTTTGCGATTCAGGGGGCTTCAAAAGGTCTTTGGAACTAGAGGTGTCTTTAGATTCTGAGGGCTTCAAAAGGTGCTGCAGTTAAAGGGGCATCAGCAATTGAAGGTTGTATAGCAGCAATTGTAGATGCTGCTGGTTCAAACCACAAATTTGCAATCTGGCTAGAGTTGAAGGACTCAGCTTGGTTGCTTAAAGTATCATCTAACAACAGAAAATGATAATTAGTATCTGCAATTTAGTAACACATCATTCTTTGAAATGAAATGTAGCACATGTATACCTGAGGGAGCATCCTATTGTAGGGTCTTCAAAGAATCCTTTGGTGTATTCTCCCCACATTTTTTCTTGGTAACCTCTTGCTGCTTACCTTTTGGTCCAGCCTTCTTTGTACTGTTTGGCTTATTTGTAAGGTAAGTAAGTTAAAAATACAAACATGAATGACATTATTTTATAACTAGTATATGCACTCACCAGAAACTGCAGGTATATGCTCACGTGCATTCCATTTCCTAGGTCTACCTTTACGAACATTAGGGAGTTTCTTTTGTCCACCTTCTTCTGCAATTGGTAAGAATTCTATTACTATTGGTGCGGGTTCAGCCTCGAAAATCCACTGGACTGTTTGATCCTTAGCGGGTCCAATATTAGCATGTTCTTCTCCCTTCCTTTTCCTCTTGGCGAAGAATCGCAAAAAAAACAAAAAACAAGTAAGATTTATAAACTGCAATTAATAAAGACATTTATCTACATACTAACCTTTCTTGGGTGATGTCATAGACCTTGTTACACCTCTCTTCACCTTCACAGGTTCAGGTTCAGAGACTTGATCTTCCTCCATGTCTTCATCATCTTCTTCATGAGCAACAAGTTCTTCCTTACACTTGTTGGTAGGTAAGGAATCCAGGTAACCAAGCTCAACATATAATTCTGTAGGCACTTCACTCTTGCAAACTATGCAAAGAAGGTTCTCCATACAAACTTGGAAACAAAACAAGTGATACTGTGTCCACATTTTAATTCAACACTAAATGTATAATCTGGATTGAATTCAAACCCACATACTTGACAACCAGAAACAAGATTAATCACTGTCAACTTACCAGAACTCGGTCTAATAATGCTTCTGCTAGCATAATGCTCACGTAGGTGCTGCAAATGTTTAGCCTTCTCTTTGTATTCAGAAAAATCCAACATTCTGGCCTGCAAGGCATTGTTCAAACCTGATAACTTCTCCTCCATTGCTTTACTGTTGTCAGCCTATTTTTTCCTTTTCAAAATTGTGAGCAAAGACAAACCAAGCTTAGATTCATCATCACAAAGCTTAGCAATACCAATTTCCTCATCTGGAAAGTCTTCAACCATAAGCTGAATATCACGTTTAACAATTTTAATACTCTTGGAAACAGAGGTTGTAGCCTCATCAAAACCTGCAAGCAAGCCCTCATTTCTAATTTTCTCAATTTCAACCTCTTTGATTTGTTTAACTGCAGACTTGATGGAATCTTCAAAAGCTAAATATTCAGCTTCTAAATAAGAGACACCCATATTAATATTCTCCAAAGTAGTGTCTACTTGATCTGTTTTATGCCTTTTGTTTCTATTTGAAATCTCAATTCTTTCAAAAGCAAAGGTAGCCCAATCCAACAAATACTTACTTGGGTTCGATTCAGCTCTTCTAGTGTGCTGCCAAGCGAATGCACGGGCAAAAATAGTTCTGGCCTCATTGTTTTTCAAACCATCTTGATAAACCCTGTTAATTAAATCCTTGAGACGATGTTCAAACTCTGGCCTAATTGCTGATACTTTTATCTTGTTGTCTTTCTTCACTTCCGTGGTCCAAACTGTCAAGAAATCACCCCTGGTGCAATCTGCCCAAGTTATAGTGCTTGGATCCTTGCCCTCATTGCACAAGCCACGATATTCTACAAACTGCTGGACTGTGTAAGCTTTCCTCATCTGCAAAGCAAGCATCAGAAAAGTTAGGCGATTCAAATTAAAAAAAAGAACAAAACAAATAAGTCTTGAATCTTCAATCTTTCTTAACTTCAAAGACAAACAGAAAAATCAGGAAGGATGACACAGAGACATGGATTTTTACCTCTTGTATGGTAGGCGGCTTGCTTGGTTCTTTGCCGAGACGCCGATCTTCAAATAAAACCTCTACAGGGTTTGTACCCAGCGGCAACATCAGAGCAGGCATGGCAATTATGATAAAGTACCAGTGATTCATTGGCAGCAAAAGATCATAGCTCTGGCCTCAAATCATAGCATGAAATCATAGGTCCGGCTTCACGCAGAAAATGTGCGCCAAAAGGATTTTAGGGTAAAGCAAGAACACAATTGAAAAGAAAAAAAAAAGCGGGGCGGGGAGGGAAAAAAGAGGGAAAAAACTTCTTTAGGGGTCTTTGAAGGGTGCTTGCCATGCGCATTTTTGCCCCCCAATATTGTGCTTAGACCCTTCTATTGCCTCGAGCTTTTACTTCGAGTTTCAATCGATTTTCAATTTCCAAATTCCTCTTTATGATCATTCTATTGATACATGCAGCTTTGTATGAAGGGTGTTAGGCAAGATAAACAACAACCCTCCTTTAATTTTGCATCTGATATAGCTTATCAATACTATGCGGTATCGTTATAATGGCTCTAGTGAATTCCCTGTGCACTCTGCTGTCCCAGGTCTATATTTAGCTTTTAAATTTCATATTTCCTACATTGGTGATATCTTCTTTTTTGGTTGGGTCAGAATTCCACCTTTGCTTTGGGTTCTTTAAGCATCAATGGAACCAGAAGTATTTATACTTCTCCATTATAAGCATTTGTTGCTGGATTTGTTTCTTAGAGAATAAAAAGGTTCATTTTTAGGCAATGACAGTAACAGCAACTAAAACTGAGAACATCAAAAATATGCATTTTGCATAATGTTGATAGGAGCAATTCATCCTTAAAGCCACGTATTTTGAATTGTGCAGAAGAAAAGTTGACCTATATGTCTAGAGCACCTCTGCCTTTAGCATGTACATCTATGCTCTATGATACACTCTCAAATGGAATACTAGTTTGTTATGAAACAAAAATTGTATTTTGCTTCTCAAATTATTATCGAATGCTCTACAACGATAATATCAATTCTATCTTTAAAGTACTTTGGATACCCTTATCAATTCTATCTTTAAAGCACTTTGGATACCCTTTACATTTACTGCCTCACAAGAGCACTTCTTCAAACAACCCCATTGCCATGTATAATGTGTTTAGGGTGCATTAGTAAACAATCAATTCAATGATTAAAAATTATTTTGTATAGAGGATGCCATTAGAGAATCAACCTTTGTACATGTTTGAGTTCGATGGCTTATGGATGAGTCCACTAATCCTAGACTTTTGAAGTCCCCAGCAACGTGTCAGACTACCTAAGCAGCACTGTGTGGTAACATCTACAACCATCGCTCTAATGTCACAAGGTTATATTTGCAACAAAGTACTCTAGTTCACGAATGTTCGTCGTGATTAACCCTGCAAGGTATGTTCTTCTAGTCATCATGTAAGGGATTCTTAATAGAATCGTAGAGACTTTGAAGGAATCTAAGGGAATCTAGTGGACGCTTCATAAAATATTGGAGAATCTAGCAAAATCTTTGTGGAACGTTAGGAACTCTAAGGAAAGGAATCTTAAGGGGATCTAGTGGAAGTCTTAGGGAATCATAAAGGGGACCTTAGTGAATCTTAAGAGAAGCTAGAGGAATGCTTAATAATTTTACCTTAAAGGAATCTGGTAGAATCCTTTGCACTTGGTGTCTTTTGCAGGGCCGGCTGTGTAGAAACTCTATCAAAATCACATTCACGTTCATGAAAAGTTGATGGCTTTTCAAGTAGTCTATGAATCTTTATAAAATATAGTGAAATTGGAAACAAAGTCTCCACAATCTAATAGAATCTTCGTATAAACTTAGTAATCCAGCAACATGGTGGTACAATCCTCAAAATAGATACATTCGAGTCCATATAGGCCTTCCAAAGTACAAACACTTGTGTATATATATAATATCGTCGATTCGCGTAGCGAATCGGCATTCTTGCTCAAGACGAGCATGCATGCATTGCATGCGTCGCATGCATGCATCGCATGCGTTTTGGGCCGTTCATCAGGTTGGGCGTTTGCTACTTATTGCAGAGTTCTTCATCGACGTTTCATCGGCGCTTCCTCTTCTCTCAGCAGTACCTTATTCTCTTTGATTTGTTTCCAGGCAGGGGAGGGGCTTCTTCCTGCCTGGTTTGGCC